>JAJNNQ010000010.1:3940000-4485000 GCA_027886175.1 Phylloscopus collybita
CTTCTCTAAAGAGACAGGCTATTTTTTTTTTTTTCAGGGGACCTATTGTTTTTTTTTTCCTTAGGGAAATAACAATAACAATAACAACAACAACAACAATAATAATAAATTAAAAGTAAGAAAAAATATATCTGCGTCTCCGTATTTTTCAAGGATAAAGACTTGAGAAGTGCAACGTGAGAGACAGCTTCAGCTTCGGAGGGAGTGCAGTCGGCCCAGGAACTTCAAATAAAGTCCTTGAGCGCTGAAAGAGAAAGTGCAGAAACTTTCCCAAAGGTCACCTCGAAAGCGGCAGAGAAACTTCTCCCTCGAGTTCTCTGCTCTGACATTTCTCGGGGTGGGGGGGGGGGCGGTGAGGGAGCCAAGGCTTGCCTAAAATCGATAACACTTCACCGAAAGAAGCCCGGGTGACATCTCAGACACCCCCCAGCCCCAATTCCCAGCCCGGGGCCCGCGGTTGTGGCCGCTGGGGCCGAGGCGGGGCCGGGACCACCTCCCGCCGCCTCTGCCCCTCGCCACCCTGGGGGGAAAAAAACACCCCCGAGGGCTGGAAAAATCAAGGACAGTTAGCAGTGCTGGGAAAGGAAGAGCAGCGCTTTGATTTACGTTGTCCTCGGGAAAGAAAAAAAAGGGGGGGAAAAAAGGCAATTAAAAAAAAAAAAAATCCACCCCGGCCCTGAATCCCAAGAAGAGTTCTCATCTGTTTTGTTGTTGTTGGTGGTGGTGGTTTTTGTTTGGTTGGTTTTTTTCCTATTTACAGCTTGTTTAAAAACCATTTTACAAACTAAAAAAGAAAAAAAAAAAAAGCAAAAAAAAAAAAAAAAAAAAGGCAAAAAAAAAAAAAAGAAAAGAAAAGGAATAAAAAAAAAAAAGAAAAAAAAAGAAAAACTTTACAACCCCCCCGAGAGGTATCTGTATTTCCCAAGAGCAGAGGCAAAGCCTCCGCACCCCGTCCCGGGGCTGCAGCCCGGAGAGGGATTTGGGAAGGGCGCAAGGAGAGCCTGAGGGAGAGAACCCCATAAACCCGGCCATTGATTCATTCCCAATAATTCATTAGAAACCAGCTTCAGTTCCTTCCTTTGCAATACTTTTCGGGTTACACGCGAGGCCGGGAAGGGACGGGAGGAACCGGCGATATCCCCGTCACGCTTGCAACTTGCTTCGCCCACGAAAATTGTCTTTTTCCCCCCGAAAAGAATCGACCTTTTCCTCCTCTGTTATTCTTCCCGATTTTTTTTTTTTAATTCTTTCCCTTTTTATTTTTTTTTTCCACGCTGCGCCTACGGGCATGCAGGTAATAAACAAATCAGGTAAGGGAGAGGAAATGGCCCATATTTATTTTGAAAACCTTCCTGGTGGAGGCAGGGGTTCGGTACAACCATCAGTTTGGCCCGAAATACCAGCAAACGCGGCGAGACTTTTGCTCGAAAGGCCTCTAAAAATGACGAGGGAGGAAAAAAAAAAAAAAAAAATAGCCGATGCCTCCCTTTCCCAGCTGGATGTTGGGGATCGTTTAAATCCCCCTTTTTCCCTTCGAGGGTCCGTGATAAAAGCGGTGAAAATGACACTGGTTCCCGCACCAGGAGGAATGTTTTGCTGCTTTAACATTGTTATTTTTGGCGGCGGGTGAGGCTCGGGGAAGGCGGCAGCACCCAACGCCACTGCGCTCCCGCAGCTCCTACTGCGACACCGTATTAACTCCTAGTTAAGCCAGCAAATAATATTGTTCATTCATCTTTTTCAAAGTTGATTTATAGCAATCGACAGGTTAAAGCGTCATCTGACTTCATTACTTTTAAAAGCTGTCTATTTCAGAACTGTCACTTTTCATCACTTAAACCGAATAAACGCTCGAAGAAATGAATTGAGAGAGACTTGGAGATCGTGTTTATAATTCTTTGTCTCGACGTTAACATTCCTAATGACCTGACCTGCGCGGGGGGGACCTGGGCGCCTAACGCCGAGATTAAAAACAATAATAAAAATTATTAAAAAAAAAAAGAAAATCAACATCAACCCGCCAGCCTCCAAAAGTTACGGGGAAGGCGAGGACGTGGGGACAGAGGAAGAGCAGGACGGAGATGCTGCACTCGCACGGAGGAAGCATCATGTGTGATCCCACATGTGGAAGTTAGCACTGGGTTAGCCGCAAATAATTCTCTTGTGTCCGTTTCTTCCTCACACTCCTGTCTCGGCTGTTTAAAATACAGGGGGTGGACGAGGGGGGATGATAATAATTAATAATCATCATCACAATATTTTAAAAACCGTGGAAGGAAAGGTATCTTGGATCCTTTTTGCTCACTGAGTAATTTTCACACTCTATCAAGAGATTCTTTTAAAAGGGACAAGCCATCATCCCCGAGAAGGTTTTGCAGGTACTGTAGGAAAAGGATAGACCCATGAAAGATTTTTTTTCCCCCACGTTTTTTAGAGACCTTAAAACAGTAAATAAACAAAAAAAAACCAAAAAAAAACCCCAACCCTAAATCAGAGCAATGCACTCCTCAATGACAGCAGGCGTCAAAGCTCTCAGGAGTTCCCCTGGCCACATCAAAACTGGCGGCTCCGTGTTTGCTCCCCATGCTGGGAATTCACCTTTGTGGGAGTTCTTCTCCCCGCGCCTCCAGGTTCCCGCAGCGTGTTTGGCTCTCTCTAAAACTATTGCCAATAACCTGCGTTTATTAATAAATCCGCACCAGAGACGCTTCCAGCGGGCAGAGCTGTGGGCAGAGGGGGGAATTATTTTAAACAAAGCAGACAGGTCGCTCCCTACCTTTGCTCTCCCTTAACGCCGTGAGCGTGAGCGCTAAAATAAGACCACCCTAAAAAAAACAAAAAACAAACAAACAAAAAACAACGGAGCAGAGGTGCCGGGAGAGCCGGAGCAGAGGGCGGGATGCTCAGGGGCGTGCGGAGAGCGCGGGTGCGGAAAGTGCGGAGGGATCGCGGGGGGGGGGAGGGGGAGAGGTCAGACCGCGGGTTGAGTTTTTTAATAAAAAATATACATATTAGCGCTTAGGATGGTGGTGAGGGAGGGGTGGTTTTTTTTTTATTATTTTTTATTTTTGGAAGGGGTGACCCCGCTGCGCGCCCGCGGGGCGCCCGCGTCCCCTCCCGCCGCGCTCCCGAGCGCCACCTCGCTGCGCTGGGCGCTACTGCAGCCGCGCGGAGCCCGCGCACCTGCGGAGGCGGAGCGGGGATGGGGAGCGGGGGGCGCAGCAGAGAGGGCTCGGCCCCCGCGGAACTCCCGCAGCCGGGCCGCGGAAAGAACAGGAATGGGTTTTCTGGCTTTTTTTTTCCTTTTTTTTTTTTTTTTTTTTTCCTTCTTTTTTTTTTCTTTTTTTTTTTTTTTTTCCTTTTCCCCTCTCGCGGTGTTGCCTGACCTTGCAGCAGGGAGATTGAGCTCGGAGAAGCGCGCGTCCCGCTGCTGCTGCTGCTGCTGCGATGGGATTGGAGGTTCGGTTATTAAAAAAAAAAAAAAAAAAAAAAAGCAAAAACATAATCGAAGGAGCTCTCTCTGCGCCCGGTATGGCTCGGGGAGCTCTCTCAGGCTGCGGTTTCTGCACGCACACACACACACACACACACAAAAAAAAAAAAAAAAAAAAAAAAAAAAAAAAAAAAAAAAAAAGCGCATTAACTGCTATTAACTACTTTGTTCGGATCAAAATGGTACTCAGAAGGCAGAGTCATTTCCTTACGGAGCGCGTACAACTGCTATTTCTCAAGATAATTTAACTTTTTTTTTAATCTGTTTGTTTTCCCTAGGAAAAAAAAAAAATTATTATTAAATGGTAAAACTCCCCAAACACCAGCATTAGCTGATACAGTCCGAAATTCCCACGTCGCTTCAGGGAATAATCATAATAATAATAATGGAATAGGAAGCAGGGAATGATGCAATGTAAAGAAGATGATGAAAACGTAAAGTCTCGAAATAGTTCCAGCACTTGGAGGGCTCATTTGGGAAATTAGTAAAAAGAAAAAGAAAAGAAACAGAAAAAGAAGAGGAAGGCCCCTGCGGGCTGACAACAGGGACAGTGTCACACGCGCATTTCAAAGCGCCCCGCGGATCTCTCTCTCCGCTGGCTCGCAGGCAGGTGGTGCGCGGGGAGGCGGATTTGGGGGGATCCCTTTTCGGTCCTACTGAGGAAGGAGCAGCGGCACAGGCGGGAGGGAAAGGAAAGTGCCCGTCTCCCCAGCTTTTGGTGGCTTTGGGTGACAACGGAGGGCAGACATCCCCCGGATCCTCTTCGCCCTCCCGTTTACAGGGAGCTCCTGCCCAGCAGCACACACGGCAGTTGTTTAGCATGAAACGTGCTATTAAGTATTGATTAAGAGCATCCACATGTTATTCCGAGAATGTAAAGGGCTATTAAGAGCCATTTGACTTTACCAGAAAGTAGCGAATATTAGTTAATGAGTAATGGAGAAAATAGAGAGGTGCGGGGCGGCGGGCCCCCGGCCGGCCCCGGCACAATTGGATTCTTTCAAAGAAAGCAGAAAAGAAGAGGCAAAATCGCTCTATTTTTTAATTCCAGCCGGGAATTTCAACCGGGAACAATATAACCCAACAGCTGCGACAGGTGGAAGAGAGATAATTGAGCAAAGGCTGCTTTTGACAATTAATATTGCGGGGAGATAATGTCCCCGGTCGGGGTTTGTTAAGAGCCCGGGATGCGAAGGGGCAGTGAGGGGGATGCAGCAACAGCCAGAAATTATGAAAAACGTTTAGAATTGTAGGAAAGGGGGGGTGGGAAAAAAACACCCAACAAAACAGGAGGGCGAAAAGATTGGAAAGAAATTCCCCCTGTCCGGTGCAGACAGCGGATCTTCCAGGCTGAGAAGTTACCCGTTCTAACACCACCTTTTTTTTTTTTTTTTCTTTTTTTTTTTTTTTTTTTTGGTTAAGAAAAGAATGTTTCAGGTAGACAACTTAATGCCCGGAGTCTTTTCTAAAAAAAAAAAAAAAAAATTGCTTTTATTGCTATTGCACTTCCTACCACAAGATGCAGAGCAAGTCAGCGGAGTTTGTATTACAACTATGTCATAATGTTTCACTGATGCAAAACATGTAGCCAGAGGGGGTTGCTAATGATTCCTGGATTAGAGAGAGGGAGAGCGAGAAGTGAGAAAAAGAAAACCTGCTTTCTTTTTTTTTTTTTTTCCCTTCTTCTTAAACTATGTAAAACCTGCCCGTTAATAACCAGCGCTTGCGACATCCCAGTATCTTGCACAGACACGCGGACCTGCCAGGAGCCTTTTAAACACCGCAAACGTTTTGCATATTCCACCTATTAATTATGTTTGCAGCCTATTAATTTCGGGAGGTTCTTTTCAAGAGAAGACAACTTCCAACTTTGTATCCGCGTGGGGGGGCGGGATGCTCCAGGAGCTGGGGATTTCCGCTCGGGGTGAAGACGGCTTCAAAGTTACCCTACCCCTGCCCCCCAAAATCTCTCCCCTCTGCCCAGGATATGCGAAACCTCTGTCCCGGCTGCTCCGGGTGCGGACCGGCTCCTCTCAGCGCCCCCGGGGAGATGAGGAGTGGGGTGGGAAGGGGAGATGTCGGGATTAAGGAGCGCCCTGCGGAGATGCCACCCGGTGCTGCGGGGCTTTCCTCGCCCTCCTCCTGTGCTGGCCTCTAGGCCCCGGTGGCACAGGCTCTCCCGGGCAGGGTGGGAGGTTTGAGGGGAGGGCTGTGAGCCCAGCAGGGCGGAGAGCCCCCCTGCACGGTGAGCAGGGTGGGCTTGGGCCGCCCGGAGCTGGGGCTGCGCCACCGCCGGGCTCGGGGCGCCCGTTCCCGGCCTCGTGGTCCCTGCTCCCCGCAGCCTCTCCGGCAAGGCTGCAGCTGGAAAAGATTTCCCCCATTTGACGAGATAGTTTTTAGTCTGCTTTTTAATTTTTTTCTCCCCTTTTTTTTTTTTTTTTTTTTTTTTTTTTTAGATTTTTCTCCTGAGAATGAACTTGTGAAACGCGTGCAGGGAACGACGGGCGTCCTGGGGAGCCGGGCAGTGCCCAGACAGCCCGGGAGCCTGGCAGGGGGACCGCTGCCACCTCCCCTGCCCCGGCCACCGTGGGCTGGAGCCATCTCCATCCTTCCCGTCGGCTCTGGCCGCCGTCCTACCCCTCCTCCCCCCAGGGGCAGCCCCTCCGGCTCTGTCGCAGTGACTCCTTGCCCGGTCCCATTGCTGTCCCCTCGGCCCTGTCCTCCCCGCAGCGCGGCCGGCTCAGGCCAGGAAGGGAAGGATCTGCGGGGCCCAGGTGGGACCAAAGAGCCCGAGACCTGTAGCATCCTGGTGAAAACACAGAGGCGAGGAAAGGGCTCGGGTCGTGGTTACAGCCCCTGAGATCTGCCAGGCAGGCACGAGCTTTGCCCCTAAACCCCGCCTAAGCAGGACCCGCGGGCAGCTCCCAGCCCTGGAGCCCGACCCCGACCCCAAGGCTGCCAGCAGCCCCGGGCACCCCGGCGGGCCGGGCAGCGCAGGAGCTGTCCGGCCCTTTCATCTCCGGATTGCGCTCAGAAGAGATGAAAAATAATAAAAAAAAAAAAATAAAAGTTTCAAATGTGACCTACTTCCATCTCCCCCTCCCCCTTCCCTTCAGATATTCACGTCATCTATTAAGGGAGGGTGGGGCGGGGGGGGGAGAAGGGAGAAGCTAAATTTACGAGGTCTGGTGGGTTCTGGAGTCTGGGTGCTGGGAAACAGGTGTTGGCAGTTCGCTAGAGTGTCAGTCAACTTTTGGAGATGAAGTCATTAGGGAGGTAGTCTCCTCGGAACAATCTGGTGGTTTCAGTCGGAGTTAATTTATACCAAAAAAAAAAAAAAAAAAAAAAAAAAAAAAAAAAAAAAAAGAGAGAGAGAGAGAGATGGGAAAAAAAAAATAAAAAATAAAAAAAAAAATGAAAGAAAGGAAAAAATAAAAGAGCCTGTAGAAATACCGAAGGGGACAAACATAACGAGAACAGATTCACACTCCCACAGATTATGCCACTTGGAAGTCACATCCTGAGAAAAATAGCCGGCTCTCGCACAGCAGCGGCGCGGGGCGGGCGGGGGCTGCGCCGGGGGGCGCGCCGGGGCGGCGGGGCTGGCAGGGCACAGCCGGGGGGGAGAAGAGGTCCTGTCCACTCCCCGCGCCGCCCCGAACCTCCACCGCCTCCGCTCCGGCTCCCAAGGCGACAACAGTCCGGGAGGGGACCGGCCAGGGTCACCTTCTGCCTGTGCCCCCCCACCCACCCCGCCGCCACCGGGGCTGGAAATTGCCGGTGACCCTGAACTGTTCCCGGCTGTCTGTGAAAAGGCCGGCCATCCGCGGGCCGAGACAAAAGGTTTCATGTGCACAAACACGATCTCCCTTCAGGCCTGAGCACGGCGCTGCTCGGAGCCGGGGCTGGCGGCCGCTCCGTGCCGGTGAGCCCGGGGGGCGCCGGGGGGCGCCGGGGAGGGGACGGGGACGGGAGCGGGGGGGGGCTCCGGCAGCGCCGGGGTGGGAGAGCCCGGCAAAGGCGTGGTGCGAGCTCTGCCTGCCAGGCATCATGGCATATCATGTGCTTCAAAAGATTGGGGGGGGGGGAGAGGAAAGGAATGATGCTCAGATCCCATCGCCCACCCCCCCCCCCACCCCCCCCTTTGCAGTTGGGTGACAAATCACCTCCGTTGTATCAACCACTTGTTTCTTTTAGTATCGCGGGGAAAGATTTCATTAATGCTCCTCCAGCTCCCCCTTTCCCCCCCCCCCACCCCTCCCCTCCCTCCAAATCTATTTTCTTGCTCAGAGTGTGTCTTCTAATCATAATTAAAATCGTCTCATATACATCGGCGTCTCTTGTGTGCATATTGAATTGCAGGTGACTGGGCGGAATGTTATTTCGCTCGTGTCTCTCATTTTTACATTTGCACTCACACGAAAACCACCATCACCACCACAACAACAACAAAAAAGGGAGGGGGGCAAAAAGAAAAAGGAAAAAAAAAAAAAAAAAAAAAAGGCTAAAAGCCCACCCCACCCAGCGCCACCTCCCCGGCCGCAGAGAAGGTGTTTTGCGAACAGCGACAGGAAGGCGATAGTCACGATCGATGCTTTGCCAGGCGTTCAACCCCACGGCCAGCCCCGCTACTTCACTTAATACAATTAAGATTAAAACTGAAGTGCTGGCGGAGGGAGCGGGTGTCGCTGGGTGGCAAGGACAGCAGCGGGATCTGCTGCCCCGGCTCAGGCACGCAGGGGTCACTTCTGTTCAGTGATTTCCACCTTATTTCCCATCTCCCGGGCTGTGGGTGCAGGCTGCACGTAGGTTCCGCTCTGGCACTGGGCAGAAAGCTCACCCAGATGACCTTTTTTCCTTTTTTAAAATTTTTTTTCCCCCCTCCTCCCTTAAAAGCAGAGAAAGGTGATCTCCGCGCCGTTATTTACAGCCACAGTAATTAAGTCAATATGATGGTTTCGAACCAGAATCCCAGTCCCACTCGCGGTGGAGCGAGAGGGGCTGAAGCCAAGTTTCTTGCCTATCACTTCAAGGGATGGGGATGGGGTTAATTTAAGCGCTGTTGTGATTATTTCTCTGCGTCCGAGGCCACAAGCAAAGCATCAGCCGAGGTGCTGGGTGTTTATTCCCGGCGATGTGACAGTCTGGATGCAAGGCAAGGAGGGAGTGTGGGAGAGTTCAGGCGAGGGCTGAACCAGCCCCGCAAGCAGGGCTGAAACCCTTGTCTTTTTTTTTTTTTTTTTTTTTTTTTTTTTTTTTTTTTTTTTTTTTTTTCCTAGGCTTACATGAGGGTTTGTCATTCGTTTCTCTTTCTTCACTGTTTTTTCATTGTCTTTTTATTTTTTAATTTATTTTTTTAATTATTATTCTAATTTTATTTATTTTTTTTTTAACCAGATGCGCTTTGTTCATTTTATTTCCTGACACCGTATTCAGCCTCTGTGCCTTAAAGTCCTTTGAGCGATAGGTCCACGTTTATAGCTCCTCTGGAGCAAATGCAAAATGCACTTCAGCTCAAGGGCTGGAGAAAAAGCTTCTCCGCAAGCAGAAGCTCTGCTGAGCAGCCTGGTGCTGCTGATTATATAGTGCAACTTGAAATGATCTCAGCCGGTGGAATATTAATCAAATCAATCAGGGTTGACAAATGAGAAATATTTGAGGGAAGGTGGTAATTTACAACTTTGTTATTAGTTAAGAATCTCCCGCCTTGTAAGAGTAATTAATAACTCCTGGATGGGAACAATTTGGAGACGGCGAGAAGACAAGCGTCTTGAAATAAAACAGGAGCAAGAGAGGGGCTGAGAAGTGAACTGCGCCTCCGTGGAAGAGAAATTGCAAATGATTTTTTAAAGGGTGTCTGCAGGGGCATTATATATATAATATGTACATAATGCATACGCGAGTATAAATATGGCATAATCAGGCGAGAGAGCGAGGGAGACTGGACAGGAGATAAATACCGAAAAAAACTAAATCAAAACATCGATTCTTGTGGTCACGTCTCCCGTCCAAAGATGAGACGAAACGCTGGGTTTCAAAGTACTTCAAAGAAACGATCCCCGAAATGCAAAAGTGCGAGGCAGAAACCAAAGGAGTGAGTCCGGAGTGATTTGAGAAATGTATTTTCCCCCCTCTCTCTCGTTCACCCACACTCCCCCTCTTCCACGCCTGATAAATGTGAAGACCCCTTTTCTCCCCAACTCCCGCTCAGATGGGAAAACTCAATTGTCTGCAATGTTTATAGTGTTAACCCTACTTATCTCCGGAACCCTCCCCTCCCCACCCCTCCCTTTTCACTTTCCACAGACACACATTGATTATTAGACTGTATGGACGCCCCCCCCCCCTCCTTTTCCACAACCCCACCCTCAACAACTGACCAAAATAATGACTTGTTGGAAAACTATAAATCATTTTCGTGTTTCAATCCCTGAAGACTCTATTTAAGTAAATAGGCTTACTGTGAAACAATGCATAGATCCAAGTCCTTCTCCGGATTGCTTCCAAATGCTGCCATCTCCAAAACTTTTATTTACAAGAGAAGAAGAGGAAGAAGAAGGAGGGGAAGGATTAAAAAGGAAAAAGGAGAAGGGAAAAAAAAAAAAAAGGCAACCCAAACTTTGGCAAACTTTATCTCTTCTTTATTATAAGCTTCAGCCTCGCCTTGGTAAGCCCCAGCCTGTTCTACAAAAGGTGGCTAGAGATTGAGATTTATTGGTTTCCAAATGAAAAGATTCATTCGATATAAGAGGTTAACTCAAAGTTCCTTAAACCGTGACTAGCATTGGCAAGGAGCTTTGCCTAGTCAGCACAAAGGCAGTTCAAAGAAACCTTTAAAAATACACACAGATATACATACACACAAACACACTCTCACACTTTAGCCTCAACTGCAATTTTCTTTTCATTTTTGTTTCTTTCTGCCATTACAAAGCCCTGAGCCCCTTTGTAGGTAGCTGGAGGTTTTCTTTTTTTTTTTTTTTTCCTTTTTTTTTTCCTCTTTTTTTTTTTTTTTTTTTTTTCTCTCCAAGCTGAACTTTGCCATTTTGGTGTTGACCAACCCCCTTTTCTTTTGCGACCAGTGAATGAAAAGACTCGACGAAGAAAAAAAAAAAAAAAAAAAAAAAAGATTAAGAAGTAAACGGGGTGAGCAAAAAAAAAAATCCTTCTAATTTCTAGCGAGCAGAACAACGTTTTAAAAAAAAAAAATAATACAACCCCAAAGAAAACCCCAAATCCGTACAAAGTGATGGGGGGGGGGCGGGTCAGGCAAGGTGACTCGGGAGAGAAAAGCAGCGAGCGCTCCCCACGCTCTGCCGGGGGTGCTGGGAGCGGGGCTGGCCGGCTTTGGGGTGCTGCCACCGCACACGTCCCCGTGTCCGTCTGTCCGGCTGTGTGTCCGTGTGCGCGGCCCCGAGCCGCACGCAGCGGCTGCGGGGCTGGAGGGCTCCGTCCTGTGTGTGCAGCCCGAGCTATGGAAATGGTAATGAGGGAAAATTAACCCGGCCGTTTGTTACATTGCAGAGAGATCAATGCCTGACCCGGGGCTGAAGGATAGCTTACTGCTGCAGGGAAGATATGAGATAATCGCCCTGAAACGCGCTGGTGGCGGGGACAAACAGGCACCCGCTTGAATATCAGCCGTAGGAAAAGTAATAATAATAATAATAATGATAATAATAATGATAATAATAATAATAATATCAACAACGTGAAGGTCTGGCCAGAGCCTGCCAGGAGCTGGAGGGTGCTGGGGCTGCGGCCGGGGATGTCCCGGGGGAGCTGCGGACCCCGCAGCCCGACCCGCCCGGAGCCCCGGCCCCGCCGCTCCCCGGGGCTGCCGCATCCCCGGCACGGGATCCGAGCGGGAGCACGGACGGAACCTTGGGGGCTGCGGGGATATTAGAGCGAGGAGAGGCTGACCTTTTGGGGATTTCATTTTGGTGGGGTTTTTTTGGTTTTTTTTTTTTTCCTCTTCAGTGAGACCTCGAAATAAAACATGAGAAGATGAAGGGGTTGGACAAATTCAGCTGGAGGAGAGAGACTGAGCTGCTGTCTAAAAAGCAGCCAGCGGAGGCTAATGAGACCTTTGGGGTAGGAAAAGTGTACTTCTTCTTTTTTTTTTTTAGTAAGACATCAGTAAACCCACAACACTGAAAATAGTGACAGTGCAAAATGAATCATCCTCCTATAAAGGGACGAGGAAATACAAAACACGAGCGGGGAGGGGGGTGTCTATCAGGCGTGGAACATAATAAAAATATATTTTTTGAAAGGCAGCTGAAGAAGGTGGCGGGGTTCTTCCCATGTTTCAGGAGACAATACGGGCAGTGTGATGTGCTCTGACCTGCCTCCTATTGTACAAGCTCGCCATTGGCTTCAGCGAGGGAAAGATCGAGTTTTATCTGAGCAAAGTCCAGCAAACTTTGCTGGATGGCAGGCAGCCCTTCCTCTCACTCCTCCTTTGAGCCTCATGCAGCGCCGATGAAAAACTACTCGGGATGTCAAATGTCTCATTCAAGTCTTTATCCTCAAGATATTCTGCATATGCTTCTGCCACAGTTGTTTATTATTAATTATTATTATTATTATTTACTTTAGTGAGCTTATTTTTTTTTAGCTTCTTTTTAAGGCTAAGTGAAGCTGTCTGCAGAGAGGATGAAGCTTGAGGTCACTGTACAGTTAATATCCAGGGGTCGTTCACTAATAACGATGCAGGGAGTTAAGGCAGAAACTTTGTTGGCTGAGATTACGTTCTGCAGGAAGGAAAACCTGCGAGTGGAACCCATTCCGTCTGCAGCGGGGGGGCGGGGGGGGGACGGCTTGCTTGCCCAGAAAAAAATAAACCTTGCAAAGAACAGGGACGGACAATGATCTCCAAGGAAGAAACGGAAGGTGCTGGGATGGTTTGGGATGCCCGGAGCTGAGCCCCAGAGCCGCTGCGGCCCCAACGCCAGAGCCCTGCAGAGGGTGCGGAGCAGCCCCGCTCCCTCCCTGAGCCATCAGCAATGTGCTCTGGAAAAGGCTCTGGGGCAAGGGGAAAAAGAAAAAAAAAAAAATACTGGAGAAGGACGGAAAATCGCACTTAAGATGACTAAACAGTTTGTGATCAAGGGAAGAGAGCGGCTGGTGAAGCCGCTTTCAAAATTAGGATTATCTTTAAACCTGGGAATTAAGAGTGGCTGAACGTGGCTTCGCCTGCGGGGCGGTAGTTTGTGGGTAGCGAGGGATAAAGTTTTTAACCCTGGTACCTGACAAATAGAAATAATCACGGGAGTGGTTCAAAAGACACTGGGAAGTATCAAACGGAAAAACAAACAAACAAACAAACAAACAAACAAACAAACAAACAAAAAACCCCAAATCGCGAAACTGCCCGGAAAGCTCGAAAGGGCACGAAAGAGGGGATTGGGTGAGGGGAGGGAGGGGGGTGGAAAAAAAGGGGAGAGAAAAATGATTCTGTGATGCCTGGATATCCCGACAGGAATAAATGAAAAATGAGAAATGGGAGAAGCGATCCTGCGCAGCTTCTCTGCTCTGTATGGCAGGGACTTAAAAATTACATCTGGAGCAGAGCTGTCCTTGGCAAGTCGTTCTTGCTCTTTGATATCTCACATATATATATATATAAATATATATATTTATACGTATTAGCAACAAGTATTCGAGGAGCTAAACTAATTGATTCTGAAGTTTCTTGGAATTTGTCCAAAGAGCAATATAGTTTTAATTGTATGTTGCTTAAAACTCCATTTCTCGAACAGTGTGAAACAAGTCATAAAAGTCATAAAGCGTATCACTGTTTTTTCCCCCGCACATAAATACTCGTCCAACACCCTCAGTTCTCTCCTGATACTCCTAAGAGGTGCAAAAATAATTTCCAAGACGTGTAACTACACCATTGCAGAAACCTGGAAATTGGCAATTCATTTCTAACTGATTTAGGAGGCACTTCTGATTTTAAGTTTTAGTAGGAAAAGAAAAAAAAAAATTAAAATTAAGACACCTTCCCAACTATTTCTACTTACCCACGAGCAAGAAAGGTTTCGAAATCTAATTTTAAACCTGAGCACTAATGTTCCAGTTGGGCTAATGAGGTAGAATTGGGTTACTGGGCAAAGTATTGGGGAGGTGATAAAAAGGCCTGTAAAGTTTATATGCATTTCTGTTTTGCTCATCCCGCCCTTGGAAACACAGCCAGCAGCATCCCCAGCTAATCAGCCAGAACCAACCTCAGCAAGCGAACTTTTTTTTTTTTTTTTTCCAATTAACAACACTATATTTTCAGCATTAGAGGCCATGGCTATAAATATCTGACTATTTCTCTTAAAAAAAAAAAATACGACAGAAGACTGACTGCCCCCTCCCCCCTACCCCCCACCCCCCCCCCCCTTCCATCCCTGCACACCCACACTTTTCGTGTCTAAAATTAGCAGGAAAACTATGCACTGGAGAGAAAGTGCGATGTAGCTAAAGGCAGGGAGGCTTCATTAGTTCCTGCAAAGGCTTGGGTTGGAGCTGGGGCCGGAGCGCCAGCCATCAAAAGAAGCCAACTGCATCTTTGCAGATCGTTTTGGCGCTTCAGAGAGCGATTCAGGCTGGAAATCTGTAAAATCCACGCAAACCTTTCTCCTCTCGCTACTAGGCACCCTTTGACACAGTTGTATTGAAGTTGGGGCTGGAAGGTCCTTGGAGGTCTCCGAGTGTGACAGTACTTAGAATAGCGGGTAGATGGCACAATTTTCTAACATTTAGAGAGAAGAACCCACGCTGGGAGCAATAAGTCCATTTAAAAGCCCTTTATTTAAAAGGAACAAAGATAACTGACAAACAAAGTACAGAGACATCTCAATGAAATTTCTGGAGAAGAATAAAAAAACTCTCTGCAAAGGAAAACACAAGTTCTCGGGTTTATTTATTGTCGTTTTAAGTACAACAGCGAAATGAAATTAAATTAAAATGTAGATGCATCTGACAAGCTCCTAGAACTGAGGATGTTTAAATCAGGGATCCAGGATGGTAAGATACGAGCAGCTATTTGAAAGGAAGGATATTCAGAAAATGGGGGTGATGTTTCAGAGTGAATACAGCTCTCACACGCCCGTTGTTTAAAGGGCTCCATCACATCAGCACATGCAATTTTTTTTTTTTTTTTTTTCCCAAGGCGAATCGGAGAAAGATGTGGTCAAGGGTGTGTGCGTGTGTGTGTGGGGGAATAAAACCAGGGAAGAGGGGGGAGGGGGGAGAAATCTGAGGTTAGGAGCTACTTTCTAGGAAAGGGAAATAATCTTAAGGGCGCTATGTGGCTGCATTTCAGTAATTTTTTTTTTTTTTTTTTTTTTTTTTTTTACAGTGCTTGAATCCAACAATGAATGGTGCTTCTTTCTGAGTTCATTCCTTTTATTCGCGTGCAGGCTATTGGGTAGGGTTCAAAGCAAAGGCTAAGAAAAAGGAGAGAGAAATTTCAGCAGAGGTGGGCAGCATCTCTGCGAGGTGGTGTGGCTCCTGAGAGCCGCTCGCAAGCATTTATGAAGCGACAGGCAGATAATTCAGGGACAATTTCCACCCTCACCCCCCCTTTTTATTATTCATCTTGGACTTCGCAGCTCGACGGGTTTTGATACCGAATACACACACGTATGTTCGATATTTTGGGGCTGAAGGAAAAAGAAAAAACACGTGAAAGTAGGGGAGAGAAGGGAGAGGGTGATGCTGAGAAATTAGGCATTGATCCGGGTTTGATCGAGTCTGGGAGCTTCCACCTGCAATAAGCAGGCAAACACTCCCAAAACACGCTCCCAGCTCCACTGATTATGTTAAAAAAGGAGGGAAATAAAAGGAGGAGGGATGAAAAAAAAAATAAAAAAGAAAAGAAAAAGGGAAGAGAGAAAAAAAAAAAAGGCAATGAGCTGTATGTTCCCTCGAATCTGTGGTGCTGTAAAGAAATCAGTTTCCGTATAAATGATTGTATTTGGGTGGGTGCTTTTCCGACTTATTTGTTGAGTAAATCTCTCTCACCGCGCTGAAGGCGAATCCCTGTTGATAAATCCATCATTACCGTTTGGATACAGGGAGACAGCAGCGCCACTAAATTTATCTTACATTTGTAGCGCTTTAATAGACATTTATTAAATGCTTTCAGAGAGAGACATGGGGCGCCTGATTACATCCTAGTTATAGACAGAACATAAAGACACACGTTAACAGCAATTTACAAGAAGGAGAGGGGGTTGAAAAAAAAAAAAGAATAAAGAAAAGAAAACAAAAGAAAAGGCAAAGTTTGGGAGTGAAGCTGCTGGGAACCAGGCAGCGTGCTCCTCTCCGTATGGCCCCTAAATACCAGCTTTTTTTTTTTTTTTTTTTTTTTTTCCTCCTGCATTTCTGGGAATATTAATCGTGGCCTATAGATGTGCGAGCATGTCTCCATACAGAGTATGAGCCACGCACTCGCACCCGCAGATGCGCGCGTATGGATCAAACAAGGCGACGACGCAGATTTCTATTCCATTCCCCAACACACAAGAATACAGGAGAGCTTTTACAATGGATTCATCACCCTCTTCCACACTCGCCCTCCACCCCCTTACCCCTCTTACACCCCCCACACCCCTCCCCCGCCAGCTTTTAACTCTAATTTCAATCTTCTTCAACTGGAGAATCTCCAGGGACCCGGGCAAACTTGTGTAAAATAGTTAAACCAAGCGTGTTTCAAAGAGGATTGCTGAGTTCCTCTTCCTGCCTTAATAAACCGAAAGGCCCGGTTCAAAGAAAAACACGCTGGAATCAAAATTCAAACTATCTCACGACTCGCACGGATGGAGCAGGCTCCGAGCGATGGGTACGGCTTCGTGCCTTGGTGGCCATGTAGTGACAAACACTTCACCCTCCTGTTCGTGCGTGTGGAAAGCCCTTCCTTCGGGCTTTTTCTCCCTTTCTTGAATACATACGTGTTTTTAAACCTTTCTATTTTCTTTCAAACCCCTTTCTTGCACCGTCTCTCAGGTACATGTTTCGAGCCATCTCCCTCCCCGCTCTCATGGAGCTAACCCGCTCCTGCAGAGATCTGCTCAAATTCGGGTTCACGGCGCTCGCTGCCCTCCGCTCCACAGCGCGCCCGCACCGCGGAGCCTCAGCACCAATGCTTTATACACATACGCATCTATTTCTATTTCTATTTCTATTTAAATTTTTTTTTTTTTTTTTTTTAATCGGGCGTCTTGCAAGCATCGCCTCGGCGTTACCTCCCCACCACCCGAGTCACTGCCAGGGCAGCATCGCCCGGGTAACACACGTAGCTCGGAGCTTCTCCTCCTCTAACACCCCCGTGGGTCGCCTTTCACCGGGGACAGGGACACACACACACACACACACACAGAGACACAGAGACACATCCGCAGAAGCACAGAGTTGATCCCTGCACCTCCAGGAAAATAAATAAATAAAGAGCCACCACGCGAAACCTTCCCTGCACCTCTGCCCCCTTTCGCGAGAGCACTCCGCCTATCTAAAACTTTCCGAAAGAAAATAAATACAAGTGACACAGTGGTGGGGGAAAGCTCATTAGTTCGTTGTCCGAGTCTAATAAAAGAACAGAAGTGCAAATTATAGAGTTCAGCTCCAACACACGCTCTGTCAACTAAAATCAACCGAGTGCAGCCTTGATTCAAATAGCTGCGAAGTTGGTCCGCAATTCAAAACCACCTTCCCCGTCCTCCCTTCCTCTTCCCACCTCCACCCTCCGCCCTGCCGCAGGGACATTTGGTCGGAAAAATATATTGTTCCAAGGAAGGTGGTGATAAAGCTCAACGTTAGGAAGAGGAGCGCGCAAACTCCTTTCCCCATCGGTGATCCCAAGGAAAGGAGCGTGGTGCTTCGCTGGGAAGGGCTGGGACGGGGGCTGCAGTGTGTGTGTGGATGAGAGGGGGGAGGAGGGACAGGACTCCTGAAATAACATCTTCTTTCCAGCAAGGTAGAAGAAGAAACGGCCCCTTTGTTTTGATAATTAGCTAAGCCCAAACTAGGAAAGCAGATGTGTTTGCTTAGCTAATCATAAGACAAGTTTCTTTCAAAGAACTTCATTGAGCGGTGGCAATTCTGAAGGAAGGAGAAGGATTTCATTTTCCTCTCTCCCTTGCCACCCACTCCCCCCCTCTATTTTTATTATTATTGTTATTATATATATATTTTTTCCCCCCCTATACTTCCAACGTGACAGAAACGCTTCCGATTACCTAGATGGGAAGAAAAGCAAACCCTCTTCATCATAGCACGGGGCTCGCCCCCGGAGCAGCGCAGCCACCTCGGGCTCTCCCTGCTGCACGTTACCAGCCAGATCTGTTGACATTTTACTTGGGGGGGGGGGGGGATGGGTAGAGAGAGGGTGGTGGGGAGAGGGGGGGGGAAAGAAAAGAGAAGTGGGAAAAATAAAGTTTTAATGACATGTATGACATATTAAATTAGGCAGTTTTACAATTGGGTTTGAATGCGATGCTAACTGATTACAACTGTGTTATCAAAAGGGTGATAAGATTTATAACTTCGCGAGCACAAGCCTCTCCTCTTAATGACAATAGATGCTCAATAGCAGAAATCTGGTTTCTATTTCCCAAGAAGAGACGCTGTGTGTCTCCGTTGCCCCTTTATTATGGCAGGATTCAAGATCCTCTCTAAAACAGCTCGGCACTTGGAAATCACAGGCCAGGAATACCTTTATGGTCCCTATTAACTACTGGGTTATTTACACTTTCGCTGGTGCTTCTCACTCAATACCCGTATCACATACGAGGGGATAACACAGCCTCTCCCCTTGCCTTTCGCTGGCTGTTTTGGGTTTATATTTTGCATTTCTTTGCTTTACAAAAGGGAGGGGGGGAGGAAAAAGGGGAGAAGGGGGAAAGGAAAAAAAAAAAAAACACACAACCCCACAGCTCTGTCCCTTACACCCTTCTCCTCCCCAGCTCCCTAAACCAACACATTAAGCAAACTTTAAAAACTGGGTTCCTATTACAAAGCAGCGCCCAGGACTAACTGCTTTAAAATTACTGCATAATTAGATTTAGTTGAATTTCACCATTAATTAGGCAGCCGCACTGCGGGGAGCCTTTGAAATCTGAGAAAATGGGAAAAATCATCTGAAGCACGTTTTTTAAACCCAACTTCAATAAATCCTGACAAGGCCTGCATTTCTCCGTGTATCTCTTTCCATTCTACAAAGCAAAGCGAAGCGAGCGCGATCCCCAGGACCCACTAAAGTTTTAATTAAAAAAAAAAAAAAAAAAAAAAAAAAGAAGAAGAGAGAGAGAGAGAGAGAAAGAAATAAAAATAAAACCCCATCTCCTTTCCCACATCCCGCTCGTTATCAGCGACGGTCACGACGGAGCGCCTCGAAACATCCCATTTTCTCCTTGCCTTTCCCTCTTTCTTCATCCCCCTTTTCCTTTTATTATTATTATATTTATCATTATTATTTTTTTTTCTTTTCTCCCCCCTTTTTTTTTTTTGGGGGGGGGGGTGTGGGGGGAGGCGAGGGTGAGGATGCCGCGCTCCCTGCGGGCGCGGACCCCGCTTATCCCAGCCGGGGTCGGCGTGACCCCGCCGCACCGCGCGGCGCTCGCACGGGGGAGATGCTTCCACAGGTCATTGACATGCGGATGGGATACGGGGCTCCGGGAGGGAGCGCGGGGGCGGGCGGGGGGTGTGTGGGGGGAAGCGCCCGCCCGCGGCCGCGGCCCCGGCCCCGCGCAGCCCCGGTGGTTGGGGCCGGCCCCGAGCGCTGCGCGGGGCGCGGAGCGGGGCCGGCGGGGCCCCCCCCGGGCTGCGCGGGGGCCGGCGGCGGGGCCGGGGCCGCCATGTTGGCCGCGCTCCGCCGCCCTCCGCACTTTCCCACGCGTCGCCCCCCGCGGCCGCGCAGCGCCGCGCGCTCCCCCCCCCCTCCCCCCCCATCCCCCGCACCCCGCCCCGCTCCTCCTCCAAACCTCCAAAAAAAAAAAAAAAAAAAAAAAACCACTCAAATAAAATAAAAAAAAAAAATTAAAAAACCAAACAACCTTCCAAAGGAAACCTCCCACCACCGGCCCGGCCCGGCCCGGCCCGCCGGCGGCGCGGCCCCCACGGCGGAGCTCGGCGCACGGCCCCGCAGCCGCGGAAGGCAGAGGCGCGCACACGCGGACGGACGGACGGACGGACGGACACGCTGCCGGCGGCACGCAGCCCGTTCACGCACACACACACACACACATACACACTCACACACATTCACACTCACACACACACACGCGCGGGGCTGGCACCGCCCGCCCGGCGCCTCCTCCGGCCCCAGCCCCCGCTTTTGTCTGAACTTGGGGAGCCGCCTCCTCCCGCGCCCCCTCCGCGCCCCGCGGGGCCGCCGCCCCCCCCGGCGGGGCCGGGGGAGGTTTGGGAGAGCGGCGGCGGGGAGGGGAGAGCGGAGCAGAGGAGGAGGAGGAGGAGGAAGGGGAACGGGGGGGGTGAAGAAGACCTTTCCCGAGCTGTGGGGTTTGCACCGCGGGCGGCTCCGCAGCTCTCGCTGTCGTTCCGGGTCGCCTTTGGGTCTTTGCCCGCCAGTCCCGGTGGCAGGGGTTGGAGGGAGGGGGGAAGGAATAGAGCGAGCTAAGATCAGATTAAAGCAGAAAATATAATAAAAGGGAGGGTCGGGGAAGGCGGGGGGGGGGGGGAACCGCAAGGAAAAAAAAAATAAATTAGAGACTTAGAGGGAAAGAGTCGCCATGTTTAACAGCTTTTTTTTTTTTTTTTTCCTTTTCTTAAAAAAAAAAAAAAAAGGAAAAAAAAGGATCTCCTCAATTCAACATAGAACAAGCTTCTCGATCCCAACCCTCCTCTTTTGTCCAATTCAATCTTTGGATAGATCTTTTGTTCTAACTCAGCATGAAAAGAAAAACTTTCTTTAAATGCTATAAACTTAAAACTAACTGAAGTCCCTAAACAAATCCTCCTCTGAGCATTCCAAACATATATACACGGGGCTTGTGTGTGTGCGTGCGTGTGTGTGTGTGTGTTTTTATTTAACCCTGGTGCATTTTCTGTTTACTATTATTCTCTGTGAACCAAAGCTCGCTGCAAGAAACTTATAAATACAGAGATAGCTTACAGACTTTAAAACATAAAAAGCAGAGAATGTTTTGGATTTGAAAATCATAAATTATAATTTAATGCCAATAACAATTTACAACAAATGGTTGTTTACAATAAACTAACACAAAACAAACAAGTCAAGATCCTGTGTTCTTAGTAAGCATAAAAACTTCACACACACACACTCACATGGATAGCACTTGCAATAGAAAAAGCTAAATCTAGAGGTCAGCAATTCCCCTGCAATAATAGTATATTTATATATTTATATATATTTATATATTTATAGAAAAGGAGCCATGATTCAGATGTAAAACTCTGCTCAAATTCACAGTCATACGCCCCTCAGCCCCCAGTACAGATGTGTCTAACTGGAACACACTAAAGATCAGGGTTTAATCGACTTTACAGAATGATCTCTCTCCCTCCCTCTCTCTCTTTTTTTTTTGTGAAACCACAACATGGTGTAGTTACGTGTGGTAAAAAGGGAGAGGGGGAAGCCTCAGACAAGAACAAAATTGCAAGCTTTCACATACAAAGCATCTGCTAGAGACCAAGGGGAGGGCGGGCGGCGGGGGGGGGGGGAGAGAGAAAGAAAAGAAAAGAAAAAAAAAATTCTAATAAATGACACGCGCACACGCGAAATCAAATATCAACCCCTTGCAACAAACCACATCATCTTGCCTTCCCTTCCTTCAGGTTTGGGTTGGGTTATTTTGTGGGGGGGGGGGGGGGGGGTTTATGGTTGGTTTTTTGGTGGTTTTTTTTTTTTTTTAATTTTTTTTTTTTTTTTTTTGCCTGCTCGGGATAGCACTCAATTCCCCAGTGGTGTGGCCGGTGGTGTGGCACCCGCCCGGGCAGGTCCCAGGGGCGGTGGGAGCTGTGCCTGTGCCAGGGCTGCAGGAGGGAGGGACAGGGCCCTGGGCCTCCACAGGGGACAGCCAGGGACACCCACGCGTGTCTCTGTGTGCCAGCACACACACACACACACACACACACACACACACACACACACACACGGACACGCAGCCCAGATGTAAAAGAGAGAGGTGACCTGTGGTCATGCTTTCACAGTCTAAGGTTAAAAAATAAAAAAAAAAAAAAAAAAAAAAAAAAAAAAAAAAAAAAAGAGATCCACTTGAGAGTATATATACATTAAAAACCGACTCCTCAGTGCTAGAAGCTAAAGCCACTCCATTTGAAGACCTCTCAATGACAACGATAGATGGCAACTACGGAGTATTAGAAAAAATCACACATACTTAAAGAAAACTCATTGCAAACAACTGACCTATATTTACAATACTGCTATTACCTTGCTTGAATGATCTTGTGCGCGTATGTCAAGACATTTACAAAAGATTTTTTGCCCCATTCTGATCATAAAATAGATACTGATCTCCAGATCTCTAATACTTTTTCACAACAATACCTTTCCTACGCAGGCACTTAAGTGTGACAAAAATAAGGGCCTTTTTTTTTCTCTTTTTCTTTTTCTTTTTTTTTTTTTTTTTTTTTTTTCCCCCAGAAAATCCATTTTTAATTAACAGGAGGATTAGATGAATGGGGGTTGATGGTTTACCATTTCAGCATAGTACTTCCTAAAACCAGAGATAAACCACGAACTTAAGTCCTCCACCCCCATCCCGGAATTAAACAGGTAAATACACTACAATACATCTGCTACAAACTTACTGTGACAAGTAAACAAATCAATCGCCTATGACTTAAATGACTGCAAACTATAGAGAAGTAATGTGGTTTCTGAAAGACATTTATGACAGCCAAACAAGTTTCAGATATCAAATAATATTTTAATTCTGAATACTTTCAATTTTCCTTGGAATATAACACACAAAGACTCGACCAAACAGTTCAGTTATTATAACTTTTACAGTATACAGAAATGTTGCACTTAAAAAAAAAAAAAACCTTCAGTTTTTTTAAACACAAAACTGTAAACTCTAAGATACTGAATCAATCACGTTATCTATAAGTGCCAACAGTGTTATTTTGTCATGCTGATTTCAATGGTATTTTTTAAAAAGGGAAAATATCAACAATTATTATAATACAAAGGGCTTGCAAATATACAAACAGATAGAGGAGTTTAATAACAATTCATGATGAACTATGTGGAACCCAATTCAAATTACAAAAGTTCACTTTGCTTGTTTGCTTGGTTTTTTTTTTTTTGTAAATTTTTTGTTTTTGTAAATCAAAACCGTAGTGTGTCTTGGACACAAAATCCTTCTACCTATAATAAATCCCCACAGTTCATTTTCTGTCCGAAATATATCAAAAAACCTAGATTTTTGGGGGGAGTTGTATGACACGTGTGGTTCATTCGGGTCTATATAATTATAGCTCTCTCAGCTTCAAGCTAAATTTTGGGTCACCACCTTAAGTGCGCTTCCATCATTGTGTTGTTGAGGTTTTTTTTTTTTTTTTTCTCTTTCTCTCTCTCTCTCTTTTCCTTTCTTCCTATGATACTTTCGTGGACTCAGTTTTAATTCTTTCAGAACATATATTTTTAAGGATACACAGTTTATTTTTTTTTTTTTTAAAGAAGCCAAGGTTATATCAAAAATTATTATAGAACCACAGAATAAACTGGTTTGAAACCAGAAAAATACAAAAAAGAACAGCTATAGGTACATAGACACATAGGACAATTAATAATTTGGAAAAAAAAGACTTACTTTCTTCCGTTCTGCTAATTTTCTCCAAATTTCCTTTAAATGCACTTTAAGCGAGATTTTTTAAAAAGTTTACCCCAAAAAGAAGAAAAAAAAAAAGAAGAAAAAAGAAAAAAAGAAAAAGCCCACCATCGTTTCTTTTCTTCTTCTTTCTTTTTTTCTTTCCCTCTTTTTTATTTTTTACAAAAAAAAAATGATAAGTAGCAAGTTTTTTTTTCTGAACGACACGGGAGTTTTTAATGCATTCTGTAAAAGTTCATTTGACAGTCTCTTTTTTTTTTTTTTTAATTCACAGTCCATTAATTTTTTTCCCTCTCTTCTCTTAGCAAACTTGTAACATCCTTTTACATCCTTTCTTAGCAGAAGGAAATTTAAGAAACAACCAGAACCCAAATGTCATTTGCTTTCCTCTCACTCTCATCTCCCTTCTCAATTTTGAAATTTATTTAGGTTTTTTTTTTAATTTTTTGTCTTTTTTTTTTTTTCTTTCTTTCTTTCTTTCTTTCTCTCTCTCTCTCTCTCTCTCATGTTTTATTGAATGGACATGTAAGGCCAGTTAAAACTGCTGCCAGACAGTAACATATCCCTGATTAGGGTTTCTATGGGGGTTTTACCTACCAAACGGACGAAAAACAATTGCTCTATGACAGAAGAGGAGACAGTGCGAAGGGAGGGGAGACGTAGTAATAGCTTCCCGAATCGTGTTGGCTGGTTGGGATACTGGCTCCTAACATACTCTTCCAAAGCACACTGTGACTTCTCCTGTAAACTTTCAACATGGGCTACATCAGAGAGACCACAGGCATCTAGAAGAAAGTGTATTAAAAAAAAAAAAAAAAAAAAAAAAAGAAAGAAAAGAAAAGAAAAAAAAAAAAAAAAGAAAGCAATCATCAGATTAAAAAGGTTTTGGTGGGTTTGGGGTTGTTTGTTTTTTTTGTTTTTTTTTTTTTTTTGAAAATTTTTAATTTGATTTTTTTTTTTTTTTCTTTTTTAAATGTCTGGGTTTAAGAAAGTGGATCGTGCGCCATCACCTTGCCCCCCAGAGATGAAGTGGGTTCTACCAAAAGGGACAATCTCTCTGTGCATGTGTGTGTGTGTGTGTGTTTGTATTTCTCTCTCTTCTAGAGGGTCTCCTTTAGGGCTGAGCACAGCACCCAGAGTGGAGATTCCTAATGGCACGACAGACCTGAGGGGTTGGCAAGGAGGTGCTGGCCAAGCCTCATTTCATCTCTCTGTATTTTTTGGGGGAAAGGCTGGGGGGGGGCGGGGAAGGCTGGAGTCGAAAGGGGGGAAAGGGAGCCACTATTTCTCCACACCCCCCCCTCCTTGGAAAATAATTGGGGAGAGCCTAACCCTGCGATGAGAAGGAACACTACTCAGAGTGATAGAAATCATAATAATAATAAAAAACTGGCCCAGCCAAAGATAATGGCGCCCCGGATCCAGCAACAGATTCTCCCCCAAAGAAGACAACGCGTTTTTCTTCAGTCTTTGAAACTGATTTAAGTGGCCCTTTAAAACTGATCTTGTCAGTTTAGCCTATTCAGAGGCAGCCATGCAAACTGTGATCTCTCTGTTCATTTGAGCTGTTTCTTTTCCCCCTCTTTTCTTTTCTCTTTCTTTCTTCCCCCCCCTCCACTCCCCCCTCTTTTTTTTTCCTCTTCTTCTTCTTTTAAACCTAAAGGCCCTTACAAGAAGAAAACTCCCTGATAGGGTCTGGACATTTTTTTTTTTTCTCTCTTTTTTTTTTTTTTTTTTTTTTTTTTCCTCCTGATACGCTAAAATACAATAAGTTCCCTTTAAATCAGAGACGTCTGTGCTGAAAGAGCACAGGTTGTGACCTGACCTCCCTGTGGCTTTCCTAGGCACAGGGCTAACACATGCATATTCTGCGAGTCATTAGAACCCAGATTTTTCCCCCCTCCCTCTTAAAAGAGGCTGCAGCAAACATTATATGCATCTATGTGCGTCTGCTTTCCATCAGGGAGGGTTATTGGGGTGCTGCAGAAGCTGCAAGCATCACCCTATTTTTTTTTTTTTTTTTTTTTTTTTTTTTGCATGCGGCTGTCTTCCCCAGAATCAGATAACAAGAAACGTTTATCTAGTTGGGAGGCAATTTACACGCCAGGCCTCCCATTTTGAAAATAAGTCATAAATTAAACAGTTACGACAGGATCGGACGATTGTTTTCTCAGAAGGCTTAAAAAAAAAAAAAAAAAAAAAAAAGTGATTTGGGAGAAAAGGCAGGATTGGAAATAAACTCCTCGGTGTGGGTGTGAGCTGGGCAGGGGCTGGGGAGGGATGTGAGCGTGTGTGGGATCCTCGCTGAGCAGCTGAGCGAGGGAGAGGAAAATGCATCCTAGAAAAATGATGGGAAAAAAATAAAATAAGCACCCCACGGACACCCCTTCCCACTCGGGATCCCTGTCACCCTGTGGCTTGGATGCACCCTGCTCATTGATCACCTTAGGATTTAGCACGAGTAATTTGAGGGGGGGGAAGGAAAAAAAAAAAAAAAAGGAGAAGTTTTTTATGTGTAAAGCAATAATATATAAAAGGAAGTTTAGGTCACGACCCAGAACCTGGACAAAGTCCAGAAAATGACTTCGTTCCCCAGACCCCTTTAACACAACAAGGAACGGATTGTGAGCCCTTCTTTTCCCACATAAACTACATTTTTTTCCTGTTTCCTGATATCAGGCTTTAAAAAACTCTGATGAGTAATTATTTTGCAGGTCCTGCTTCCATTCATATGTTTATCGCGTGGCCACTTTCCCAAGCGTCCAACTGAGTTACAGGCAAAATAGATGGATTTTTTAAATTTAAATCCCCAAAACTTCGAGGGCTCCAGCACACTGGGTTGCCGATGCAGCCTCAAAGTTAGTGATCTGAGATAACGTATTGCACAAATTAGCGAGCGGGATTTTTTTATTTTTTTTCCTCCCCTCAGAAGGAAAAAAAAAAAAAAAAGAAAAAAAATTTAGCCTCCAGAGTTAATATCAGGATTATTACTCACCCAGGTTAAACTCTAGTGCAAGCTAATTAGATTTCACAACGCACTCAATTATTGCTTTATAACTCATGCACTATTTCTAGGCAGCAAAAGTTGACACATATTTCCCCCCCCCCCCACACCCCCCCTCCCCTCTTTGATTATCTAAGAAACACCTCGAGGTCTTTTCCTCGGGAGAGTCATGGTTGTGCCACCCCGGAATTACACTGCAGAGCGGCAGCTTCAGCCTCCTCTTACTTTTCCATACTATCCCTGTCTACTTATGGTAATGATCTTTTCGCACCCGCTACTCGCTTTGGACTATGCAGTTCCTGCTGGGTACAAATGCAAACTTTTCCCCTCAGCTTAAATGACACAGAACTGCTCACTGCCACATTCTGTTTAAATCAGAGACAGCTCTTTGCAAAGTTGATTTATTTTATTTTATGGGATGGCAGGGAACATATTTTAAACTCAGATTTGCGCATTTAACTTTTTTTTTTTTTTTTTTTAAATTCAATTTTTAATCCTGCAGGGCTTTTTTTCCCTTCCTGGCTGCCCATAAAATGATCCTCTTTTTAAAGTGGTTTCACTGATAAGACGACTTGTATTTAACAACATCAAACAGATTTTGCTGCTGTTTGGATGCGTGTCATTAAATGCAACAACCCAGAGCTATACTGTTAAATAAAATATTATTTTCAATGGGAAGAGCGCAGTCTCTCGTGGCGAATGGGTGCCTCTTCCGGGCCCCTTCTTTCCCACTCCCAGCATTATTCAGCTAGGGTTGGGGTGTATTTTGGGGCTGTCTGTTTTGGTTTTTTTTTTCTTTAAAAAATAAAATAAAATTTTTGTGTGTGTGTGTGTATTTTATTTTTATTTCTTTTTTTTTAATTTCTTTTGCTTTTTTTTTTTTTTTTTTTTTTTTTCAGATTTGCACTCCCTGGAAGATGGGATGCTCGAATCCGAGGCCCTGAAGGGGGAGAGCACAGGGCACCGCTTCCTAAAAGGAAAAGAGACCGCGCTGGTTCTCGGGGGGCAGGGAGCAGGAATGGGGTGCAGGCAATAACACTTTGCACGAGCAAACAGTTCTCAAAGGGAGGGGGGCCCGGGGAAGGAGAAAAAAAAAAAAAATTAAAAAAAAAATTAAAAAAAAGAAGAAAAGGAGCAAAGAAATGCCGCCTACCTGAGGTGAAGAGGACTATGGCCTTTAAACAGCTATATTCTGCAGAGTCGACATGCAATGCTTTCAGTTTTTCTACTTGCTCTTGGAAGATTCGTATGTGGTCCATAAAGGCGACCACTCGGTCAGCAGACATTGGCGAAGCGTGGAGGCCAGCAGCAGCCAGGAGCGGAGCTACGTGGAGGGGCATGGAGCACTGGGCAGCGTTGAGGACAAATAACTCGCTCCAGGTCAGCCTCAGGAGGGCCACCTGGTCTGTGATCTGGAGGTCTGGGAAGAAGGGGATATTCCTGGCCCACTCCACCGCGCTGAAGAGCATCCTAGCTGCCAGTTCACAAATGTTCTCGATGCCCATGATGTTGTTGGGTTGCATGCACTGACTGCCAAAGCGGGAGGTGGGGTAGGGCTCTGCTCTCAGAAGAAGGGAGATATATCCGGATAGGTAGGAATGGCAGTTGAGAGGGTCCCCATTTGTCAAGGCGAACTGACCATGAGTTGGCTGTGTGGGTGGCATTCTGCCCCTCTGGACCGCTGCAGTAAATAAAGAAGAAACTACAGCTATTAATATCTGAATTGCGACCATCGGTTCAAATACAGCCTTGCTTTGTGTGCTGGTGCGTGCCTGTGTGACCCCGGCCCCGGCCAGCTTCGGGGGGAACATGCATTTTCCCAGGCAGAGCTCAGCCCCAGCCCCGCTCTAAGGCTCCGCAGTTCTCGGGTCAAGTCAAAGCAACAATAAAAGCTGAGGGACGCTGCGGGCTCGGCCAGGGCTGCTGCGGGAGCCCAGCTCCTCACTTCCCAAAACACACCACAGTCCAGTTATCCCCCCCTTCCCTTCCACCGCCACCCCCTCCTTCAAGAGATGCAGGATACGTCTTTGTGTGGGTTTTGTTGTTTTTTTTTTTTTTCTCCATTACACCTAAAACAGCTCATTGATTTGAGGCTGGGGGAGCGGGATGGAGAGGGAGGAGGGGAGAAGGAAGAAACACTTCAGTTCGAAATCCCCGGCTCTGGTCCCACACGCGTTTCTCGCCCACTGAATACATTGTTGCTGCTGGTATTATACATCCCCCCCTCTCGCAAAAAATACCAAAGGAGGCAAAATCACCCCACAACATCCCCGGCAGGTCCCCTGGTGAGGCTGAGGGCATTATCCAAAGGCACCTTCCCCCGCTGCCCATGGAAAGTGGGCCTTTCATTTTGTTAATAAATTTACACGGTGACAGCGAGAGAAAAAGGAGAGAGAAAAAGGGCTCAGAGGCAGAGAGACTAAGAGAAGGGAGAACGCCTAAAAATGTGCTTGATTTATATTTGTTATCGCCTGTATTCCAAGGTTAGTTACTCTTGCAGAAACACAAAGAGAGGAGCCCGCGAGTCCCAAGCCCCCTCACCCTTAACCTACATAGCAGCGTCCAGACACAGAGCACGCACTGGAAAACTGCAGGCTCACATTTCCCGTCTAATTTTATATCACAAAGACTCCACTTGCAGAGATCCGAGCACCCCACACTTACTTCTGGACTGCTCCTTACACCCCCCCTTACCCCATCCCTTCTACCCCCTCCTGCCTCTCCCGGAGGAAGAAGAAAATAAGAGGAAGAAGAGAAAAGTGAGGTAATAACAACCAGGAAAGGCAGGCACACGGCAGTGTGTACATACACACACACACACACACGCGTGGAGATGTGTGTATGTGTGTGTGTGTATATATATATTTTTTAAAGGAGGAAAAATCCGGCTGGGAATCCACAGTGGAGTGCTGTAGAGCCTCGGTAGGGTGAGTCCCATTGTAATAGTAATTTGAACCGCCTGTGTAAAATTGCAATCTAAGGCAGGGTGCTGGAGGATATATATATATATATGTGTGTGTGTGTGTGTATGTGTATGTGCATCTCGGGAGGCTCCGTGTGTGTGTGTACACACACGCACAGACACACACACACACACACAGAGGGCTGCTCGGGGGACGGGGGCTAAGGCTGAGCATGCAGGAGGAAACACGAAGGAAAAGTAACCACACGTCAGAATCATCATCTCGCTCCTAAGCAGCGTGAAACTAAAAATCCACTTTCAATAAACCTCCATCAGCAAAATCAAAACAAACACAAATCAATTACGAGTGCAGGAGAAAGCATGCGAGAGCCCCTGCCTCCCTGCCCACCCTCCCCAACACCGCTTTCTTTCATTACGAGAAAGTTTCTGGCTGGTTTATTCGAGGGGGGTGGGTGGGGGGGAGGAAAGGTTCTGGTTGGGTTTGGGTTTGGAGAAGAAGGTTAAAAATACTAAGAGTAATTATATATGTATTTAAAAATAATTAAAAAAAAAAAAAAAAAAGAAAAACCAAACAAACCCCAAAACGCAGCGAGTGAAAAAAAAAAATTGCAAAACAAATGAAATCCCAATACCTTCCCGTCTCATGCCAACTTTGAGGCATTTTTTGAGGCGGCAGTACTGACACTGATTGCGGTGGTGCTGGTCAATGGGACAGTTCCTGTTGGCACGACAAGTGTAGCTGAGATTCCTCCTTACACTCCGCTTGAAGAAACTCTTGCAACCCTCGCAGGTAAACTGGCCATAATGTTTGCCACTAGACTTGTCCCCACAAACCACACATTCAATGTGCTGCTGCTGCTGCTGCTTGTCTCCTTGGTTCTGCTGGCTCGGCGGGTTGGTCTGGGCTGGCGTACTGGGAGGGCCCCCGGGCCCGGGGGTCTGTGGGGTGTGCGGGGCCCCGGCCGGGGGTCCCTGCACCGGCGGGCTTGCGAAGGCTGCGTTCCCTGAGCTCCGGGCACATCGTCCTGGGGGTCTCGCCACGCACCGACTACCATTGCCATATCTATTGGACACCGTTGCCAAACTTCCTGTTCCCCCTTTATTTTCAAAGTTTGTTTGCTTTGCTTTTCAGATCAGCTTTGCAGCAGTCTTTTTATTTTTTTGTCCTCCCCTCTCTCTCTCTCTCTCTTTCCCTCTCTCTCTTTTGTTGTTTTGCCTTTTTTTTTTTTTTTTTTTTTTTTTTTTTTTTTTTTTTTTTTTTTTCAGGAGGGTCGGGGTGGGGGGGATCTCCCGGTACCGGCGAAGGTGCAGAAGCACGGGGCGATGGAGGTGTGTGTGCGGGGGGGCGAGGTGCGAGTCGATTGTCTGGGCTCCAGCAGAGCAAAGTAAAGGGGTGGTGGGGGTGGGGGAGAGAGGGGGAGAGAGAGAGAGAGAGAGAGGAGAAAAAAAAAAAAAATCTCTTCAAAGATCTCCCTCTCTCTCTCTTAGAGCTGATCTGCAGCAGAGTAGTTGAAGGAGGAGAGGCGGGTGTCTGGGGGCCAGGTCCAGGGAAGCTCGCAGTCAGCCATTCAGGAAAGCCATCAAAATAAGAATGAATAAAAGGTTAAAGATTACACACACAGCGGAAAAAAACACGCACAGCGGAGGAGACTCTTCTCGGCGCGGAGAGCGGTCGGTCTCGCCGTAGTTTTTGGAAGTCCAGCTTGCAGCAGCAACATCAACTGCGATCGCTTTGTTTTTGTGGGCTTTTTTTTTCCTCCTCCTCCTCTTTCCTCCTCTCTCTCTGCTCTGTCTCTCCTCCCTCCTTCGCTCGCTTTAATTCTTCCTCTCCGCCGCTCCGCCCGGCCGCTGCGCTCTTGCTCTCACTCGCTCCCTCTTTTGGGCTCGGGGGTGTGGGGGGGCTGTTGGCTTTTTTTTTTTTTTTTTTTCCTCCTCCTCCTCCTCGCTCTCTCTCTCTCTTTTTTTTTTGTTTTATAAAAAAATTCTTATTATCGTTACGATTACGATTATTATGAATTATTATTATGATTGTTTATTTGTTCCTCCTCCTCCTCCTCCTCCTCCTCCTCTCGGGCGCCGCCGCTCTGCTCCGCTCTGCCCCGCTCCGCCGGTTCGCCGCTCCCGCCGCGCCGCGTCCCCGCCGCCGCTCCCGCTCCCGCCGCCGCTCGGGTGCCGCTGCCGCCGCTCCCGCCGCCGCCGCTCCCGCCGCCGCTGCCGCCGCCGCCGCCGCCGCGCTGCCTTATGCTGCTTCTGCCGCCTCGCAAGTGGGCTCTCGCCTCCGCGCCGCCGGTGCTCACGGCGCGGGCAGGGGGAGGGGGGCCGCGGGGCGGGGGGGAGGGAAGGAGTCAACTCGCCAGCGCAGCAGCGCCCAGCCAGCCAGGATGATAAAAGAGGGGAGCGGGAGGAGGAGGAGGAGGAGGAGGAGGAGGAGGAGAGGAGGAGGAGGAGGAGGAGGAGGGAGAGAGAGAGAGGGAAGGATCATAACCCAGCGCGCAGCATCGCTCCTCAGCCGGGGAGGGAGGGAGGAGGGGAAAAAAATCACCACGGGGAGAGCGCGCCAGCGCTCTCCCCCCCGCCCCCCCCCGCCCCAAAATAAAAAGAAGCAGGGGCTCCCCCCCGCTCCCCTCCCCTCGCGGCGACGGGGAGGGGCGGCGCGGGGCGGGGCGGGCGGGCGGTGCGGGCGGCGTGTGGGCCGAGGAGCGGCGAGCGCGCTCCCCGCCGGCCGCTCGCCCCGCTGGCGGGAGAGTGAACTTTGACACGGCTGCTGCAACTCAGCGCGCGTCGCCATGGCGACCGCGCGCCTTATAAGGCAACCGGGCCGGCGCCTGACTGGCCAGGCGCGCGCGCCCCGCCCCCCGGCCCTCATTGGGCCGCGCCGCCCTTGCGCGGCCCGCCATGGCCGCCGCCGCCGCCCGCGCGGTCCTAGCGCCGCCCGCCGCCCCGCGCCCGCCGCCCCGCGCCCTCCCGCCCCGCCGGGGCCAGGGGTTAAGGCGAGCCCGGCGTGCGGAGCGCGGCGCCGCCGCCGCCTCACCTGGGGCTGCCCGCCGGGGCGCGGCCTCGGGGGTCGGAGGGGGGGCGGCGGGTGCAAAGCGGAAAGCAGGCGCTAAACCGAGGTAAAACTCCACGGAATAAAGTAAAGCCGAGCCCCGGCGCTGCCGCCGCCGCCACCGCCGCGGCGGGGAAGGGGCGGCCGCAGGCTCCGCCGAAAGCGGTTCGGGGAGCGCAGGGCGGGCTGGCGGGGGGGAGTCTCACGGCGGAGCCCCCCAGCCCTGCTGCGGGCACCTGCGCTCACCGCGGCCGCGCCGTGTCCCGCCGCCCGCCCGAGCCGTGCCCCGGCCGCCCGCGGAGCCGCGCCGAGCCCGGCCGGGCTGCGCCGAGCCGAGCCGAGCCGAGCCTGCCCGCGCCCGACGCTCCGGGACCGGCCGCTCGCACAGCCCGGCCCCGGCGGGGCTCCGCCGCTCCGCCCGACCGCTCCTCGTTCCCGCTCGGCCCGAAGCGAGGGGAGCGCGGCTCCGCTGCCGGCAGCAGCCAAGCCCGGCACGGCGCTCCGCAGAGCGTGACAGCCGCGCCTCTCGCACGGCATCGCCGCGGCTCGGCTCGGCTCGGCTCAGCTCCCCCTTTAACTTTATTTCGGGCTTTTGCGGGTTCGGGGGTTTCGTGACCACACGTAACCCCGGCACTGTGACGCGACCTCCGTGCTGTACCGCCAGCAGGTAACAGAGCTAAGCACGGGGACGTGTTTATTTCCCGCTGAATGGAGCTACCGGCCAGCGGAGCGGGGACCCGAGTCCGTCTCCCGGTGAAAATGGCCAAAAGACACTCGAGCAAGCAAAGGGACGGAGAGATAGAATAGAAAACACGTTAACATAGACAGATGAATGCCCGGCCGGACCATTCCTCCTCTGCGAGCCTGAGCGCTCACATCCCAGCCGGTCACCAAGCACGGCCGCGGGGACGCAGACCTGGGCACGACTCTGGAAGGGATTAATTGCCCCTCACCTCCTCACACACACTTTTTCACGTTGCCACATGCCCACACACTTCTGCCGCAGAAGCAATACGTGTGGCTAAAGCCGCAGGTGCGGAGATGGCTGGCAAGTTGTAAAAAAGCACCTCGACTTGAGAGTGTCCTGCCTGGGAAGCCTGGTGTGCTCAGACCCCACGGGCGAAGATTTTTTGCGACTCAATTTCAAAGACAAGGCTGCAGCTTTCCTATTGATCCTCACGGAGCAAAAAAAAAAAAACCAAAAAAAATAACCTTTACCCGAAACAGTGACCAGGAGGGACTGGGAAGACGGAAAGCGGGAAAGGAATCTTTCCTGGTTAAAATGTGGGGACCTGCCTTATGATTTCCGAGCAACCCAGAGCTGAGGAGGTCACCTTTCGGGGAGGGCAGGAGAAGCTGGGGGTTCAAAATGCAGAATAATCACAGATTGTTGCTGATGTTGAATTTCCTGAGGAAAAAAATAAAAGCCAAAACCCAAACCACAACCCAACGCCAACCTTTCCTGTCTCGAATCTGACAAAGTAAACAGGATTAATTCACCATATGAAAAAACCCCCATGCGCGCCGTCCTAACAAATGCAGAAATCAGGAGAGAAAGCGGTTTAAACAGGACGCACAATATTAATACTTTGAACGTATGATCGTAAAAATGAAAACCCATTGATACACGCTTAAAAGCCGCCGTACACGCTGATTGCTCAAGCATTAATGAAGAATGCCCCAGATTAACTATTTGCTCTTCGAGGGAAGCAGCGATATAACTATCTATTAGCACCATTAGATGCTTTGCTATTTATTTGAAAACACCCCTGCGAGTGGGTTGAGACAGAGGAGATGAATGTAAAAATGAACTGCAGCTAATTTCGCTAAATAATCCTCGAAACCTGAGCGCCTCGCAAGGAAGGGGGAGATTCTCCACTGTCCTTCTCCGAGGCTAATGACAATACAAATGCTCTGGTTTAAAAGTGAGACCGTGTTGGTTTTTCCAAATAAACAAACGCATCCCTCCTGCCATTTTACTGCAGATGTAAATTTATTTTAATGAGAGGGAGTGGAAGGATTTATTTTGCTAAAATAGAGTTGGGGATAGAGCCGGTGTAAATCTTTAGGTTTCAAAAAGAGAGGAGGAAGGAGGGGAAGCTGCTTTCCTGGCAGAAAGCTGCCTAACAGTCCTCTAATTCTTTCGAGATTAAATCGCAATATGAATACAGCATCGAACAAATACCGAGTTTCGCTCTGAACTCAGTGGAAAGCAGTTACGTCTAACAGAATTCAATGAATTCCTCTTCTCCCTCAATGTAGTATGTGTGTGTTTTTCTCTTCCACCACACTGAAGTTCCATGAATAGGGAAAGTGGCTCCTATTGTGTGCCTCTGAACTTCCAAGTCAATGCAATTTTTAACCACTGGCTTGTGGTACTTTGAAAATCACCAGGGGCTGTCAGAGTTGGGTCCTCTGAAAAATTTACAGTGCTAAATCAGAGCATATGCTGCGAGAGAGGAAAAAAAATTGCTTAAGATTGGAGCAAGTACAGTATCTGGCTGCCCCCTAGTGTAAGTCTCTTATCTGCCTAAAATTCAACTTTAAAAGAAAAGGATATCTTAAAGGGAAACGACTTTTGGCTCACGTATGCATACGAGAATGAAACTTCTGTACATTTTAATCTGATTAATTCCTAAGGATTTAAAATTAATTGGCTTGGGCACTCCTAGACCGGACTATAAGATTTCTGCATCGGGGTTTTCTGCGAGAGCTGTGCCGAATAGGTATTTTTAAGGGATAGTGGTAAGGGATTGGTGGGGGGGGGGGGGGGGGGGGGAGATCCTGTTTTGTGATTTTTTTTTTTTTTTTTAACGAGGATCCTTGCCTCGCTTGCTGTTGTCAGAGCAAAACACTTCTGCTGCTTAAAGTCAGATCTACATCTTTTGCAATAACACTTTAAAAAAAAAAAAAAAAAAAAAAAAAGGACAAATAATTGCCTTAAAGCCTCAGCCGAACTGCCAACCACACCTTCGGATGGTGAGTATATTCCAGCTTCTTTCCATTGTACTTGCTTAACCAGGGAAGGGACCGGAGGGGGAGAGGGGATCTCGGCGCTCTACCTTCACCACCGACCCTTTTTTTTTTTTTTTTTTAATTATTATTATTATTGTGGTTTTTTTTTTTTTTTTTCTTTTTTCCTTCCCCCCACCCAAATAAACGCTTGCCAGCCAGCTGCACACGGCGACGCGATCCCGGGCAGTTTAATACCTCTCCCTTAAGTTAAGAGCCTGGTCCTGCCCTCCCACCCTCCGGAGCAGGTCGGTCCGCGCTGCCCCCCGAGCAGCCCCGGCGCCGCCGGGCAGGGGAGGCAGCGCCCGGGCGCTGCTCTTGGGGAAAGAAATGACTCGGAGGCGCTTTGCCTCGGACCTGGAAGCCGGCTCCGCTCCTTGGGTTTGTTCGCTTGTTTGTTTGTTTGCTTGGCTTTTGCTTTATTTAGCTAAAAAAAAAAAAAAAAAAAAAGGACGTGCTAAACTGATGGTGCTGCAATTACACCGACTTGGGTCTGCCCCCCTCCCCTCTTCCCCTCCTTAGAGCAACCCACGTAACCTTAGAAACGATCGGTTAAGACGCACGTTAGCTAACATTTGCTTTTTTGGATTTTTTGTTTTCCTTAAAAGAGAAACACAAGAATCACAACACATTGCCCGAAAAAAGTGTCAAAGAAGAAGAAAAAAAACTATAAGTAAACATACCAAAACCATATTTGCCTTGTTCAAGGTCCCAAATCGCTTGCATCTTCCTTTTTCTACCTCTCCTTTAGTTTGGCAGGTGAAACAAACAAATAATAAAAAAAAAAAAATAAAAAAATCAGACCGCTGTTTGCCCCCCAGAAAGATGTGCGTTGGGTAATTAAAGAGAAGTCTCCTTCTTGGTGTTTATCTAAGCGATTGTGCAAACTGATTAAAAAAAAAAAAAAAAAGAGAGAGAGCGAAAAAAAAAAAAAAAGTAAAGTTACAGCCTTCAGGGGGGGGGAAAAAAGGAAGCAAGGTGAAGGGAATAGATTTCCCACAACCTAAAGGGAAGTGCTTTCGATGTATTATTAGCGATCAGCCTTGGGAGAGAGAGGAAAAAAAAAAAAAACACACCCTGAACACACTCTAACTTTACACAGACAAGATTTCAGGGGGGGCTTTGTACACAGCTGCTTAGGAATGTGCGCCTTGCCTTTAAGAAAAAATCCCCAAGCCCAAGGTAGGAGATGTCTTTGAGTGATCCTTGTCTCATTTCATTCCTTAGAAGGAAGAGCGTCTCGCTACACCTTGTTTGGAGCTGGAAAGGCGAGACTTTAAAAAAAAAAAAAAAAAAAAAAAAAAAAAAAGGGGAAAAATATTCACAACCCACCCTTCCAATTGGGGAGAAAAAAAAAAAATAAGAGAGGGAAATCTCCTAAGTTAATGACTGTGGGGGTAGGATGGATGCGACTGATTTCAGCCCCCCCTCCCCCCCCCCCCTTCCCCACCTCCCCCCTCCCCGTCAGAAAAAAAAAAAAAAAAAAAAAAGGAAAGAAAAACGAAAAGGAGAAAAAAAAGCCAACCGCAAACAACTACAGGCTGGACTATCAACACATGCACCGAAGGGGAAAAAATATATAGTGTCCTGTGTAGGGTCGGCAGGGAACGCAAGCACACGCTAAAGCAAGTTGGGAAAGAATCCGAGCTAATCAGCAATCTCTTTCTCTCTCTCTCCTTCTCTCCCTCTCCCCCCCTCTCTCTCTCTCACTGCCCCTGAGATCCCAGCTCGAAAGAGGTACTCCACATTTTTTCATTACCAAAAATCCGTTGCAATAATCATTTGTTGCTAATTGAAACCCTTGGAGACATTTTTCCCCACCCCCTTCACAAACATGGCAACTTTTAGTCATGGGAAGCACGTTTAGTTTTATTTCATTTTATTAAAAAAAAAAAAATAAAATAAATACACGGTTAGGAAAAGGCTGAAATCTTTCACCCACGAGAAATATCAGCGAGTCAGCCCCCTTCCCCCGGGATGGGAGGGGGGGAGTGGGGGGAACGGGACCCCGGTACAGTGAGGGCTTGGGAAAATTTGGAATACATTATACCGCATTTGGCAGGAGAATACTCTCCAACTAATGGATTCCTGCTCCTTTTTGTGTGTGTGTGTGTATCAGTGTGGGGGGTTTCTGGAAAGAGGGGTGGTGGTCGTGGTGGTGGGGAGCCGAGCTTTTATTTTAAGGAACTGTTAGGGTAGGGAGTGTGTCATACTTGACAAATGGAACAAACGCTCTTCCATTTCTTGCTTGTCCTTGCCTTAAAACAGGAATTAAGTTAACCACAGTGCTGCATGTTAATTGCATGTTTACTGGGCTAATGAAAATTACAAAAGGGTTTTGCCACCTCGATCGGTGATGAAAAAGTATGAAGGCGATTGTCATTGCAGCCTTCGGGGAGGGCCCGGGGGGTGGGGGGGGAAGGACCGGCCACGAACAATATTGATCAGAAGAAGGATAAATCTTTTAACTGCTTGTTAATACCATAAATATGGTCTACACAAGTTTCCACTCTTGTTAAGTCTAATCAGTACATGGAAGATGGAGACATAGCCCACTTGAATGAATTTTTATTATTGCCAGAGGGGTACTTGCATCTGTGGGCTCCCTTCCCTCCTCAGTCTGAGCACTCCCCCCCCCCCCCGCCCCCCCCTTCCAAAATCCCCCCTCGCAGAGGAGGATCGTGAAGGTGTGCAGAGAGCACAGGAGACAAATCCAAGCTTTTTGTCCTTTCTTGATTTTTCCAAATGCTTTTTTTTTTTTTTTTTTTTTTTCTTTTTTTTTTTTTTTTTTTTTTTTTTTTGTATAAAGCTGAACTGGTCATGGCGGGGGAAAGCCTAAAGGGGGGAAACCCCCTGCCCGACCCCCCCCCCCCCCCTTTTATTCTTGGGATCTCTGGATGAAAGGCTGACCCAGTAATTCAGTTTGATGATAACCATTTTCATGCTTGAAAACAATCTGCCAAATTAAACCTAAATGGAAAGAGCAGTGGGAAAGGTAGTGAGAGCAGGGCATTTTGAAATCCCCACCACCTCTCCGAAAGGGATTGTTTGGCCAAAGGAGGAGGGAAAGGCAATTAAACAGACTAAAGATGATTTAAATCCCAACCAAAAATAATTCCAGGGAGAAGTTTGCCCCCTCCGGTGTTGCCCAGCCCTGGATTTGAAAACTTTGGCCCAACTTGTGGCAATAGCTACAACTTTGCTCCGCAGGGGTCAGAGGTGAGGGCTATTTTAACCCTAAAAGCCTGCGAGTGACCAAGGTTGCGGCTGGGCTCGCAGCACTAATAGCCATAATTACCTCCTCCCCTTCCAGGGACATTCCTCGCAGCAGCAGCCTTAGACCCAGAATTGAAGAAAATCCTGGAGTTGAACATATCTTCGGGGGTAAATAACAGCAATATGAAGGAATTTCAGAGCTCTCCCTTTTGCTTGGGGGGGATTGAAGCTTTTTTCCTTTTTTTTTTTCCCCCTCTTTTTTCCTTTTTTCCTCCTTCCCCCCCACCCCTCCCCGCCCCCCCCCTTGCCAGCATTCCCAAGGCGCTGGGTCTTTGTCTTAGAAGGAATGGAGTGTCTGAATGGTGTGAAAGGGACAGAGAGGGTTGCTTCAAATCGATTTTACTTGTCCTCTCTGTCTTTTCGGATCAACGCCCTTCAATGGACACATAGGTGCTCTTTCAACCAAAAACTTGTGCAACATTTTCTGCCTGTATTGGTGCTAAATACAATAAATGCTGGGCAGATTTTTTTTTTCTTTCTTTCTTTCTTTCCAAAGCAGAAAGCACCCTAATTAAATTGTTTTATATGGACAGTCAAGACAGACCAATTAAGTATGCATTAGTATAAAGATATATTCGAGAGATAAGCGCTCTATAGGAGCCCTGTCTAGGCAAGGTGTGGAAAGTGTCCTCCCGAAGAGAGGCTGCGAGCAGGGCTTCATATGGATTTTTCCCCTCCATTGCCTCCTATACTCGAGTAACGGGCTGAGCAAGTTAGCGAAAAGCCATTAGTGAAAGTGGTTTCTAAACAAAGTTAACAGGTGGATGTAGCTGGTTTTACATTTGAATAACACTCGCACATCTGTAATACCCAGCCCTGGCTTTATGCAGCGCCTGTGCAGGCGATGTCCATTTGCAGAGGCAAACGCCTTCCACCCAGAGCTGAGGTGCAAACGCACACGGCGCGGGGAGAAAAATAAATATCTGGGCACCTCTGTGGGCTGCAGGACGGGGTGTGAGTGAGCACCCGCGGGCGATGCAGGTCTGACTGTGTGGCCATTGTGTGCAGGAGGCACCCAGGCTGCCTCAGCCAGGCACCCAGGCAGCAGCACTGCTGTCCCGCGCATCTCCCCGGGCACAGCACAGCCCTGGGGTGATGGCGAGGGCAGGCGTTGGCTTTCCCAGGAGTGAGACAGCAGATCAGGGTAAAACATACACATACACACACGCGAACTTCTCTCGCTGCCCATTTGCTCACTCTGGGAAAGCTCTCGTTATGGTTAACCACAGGAAACGGGCTTTAAGCTCTTCTCCATTTCCATTACTATTCTCATTTTTTCTTCTTCGCTGCAGATTAAAAAAAAAAAAAAAACCAAACCAAAACAACAACAAAACACCACGAGCAAAAATAAAAACAGACTAACAAACAAACAGAAAACCGCTGAGACCCCAGCCCTGCCTCAGCCTGGTCCTGGGGCAGGCAGAGCCGCGGGATGCGATGGGGAGGAGGGCGGAGGTGGGCTGGGAGTTGCTGGGGCATCCTCCATCCATCCATCCATCCATCCATCCATCCATCCATCCATCCATCCATCCATCCATCCCTGGGCACATCGTTCCCACCCGCTGAGGCTGAGCTGGGGGAGCCAGCCCTGTGCCCGAAGATGCTGCAGGGTGCGAGCGGGGACCCCTCGCCCTTCAGCCGTGCCACCGCACCGCGGGGAGCGGTCCCACCGCAGGGCTCGGGGAGAGGGGACCGAGCTCGGGGTTCAGGGATGCAGGGCACCGCTGCGGGGGCTGCCCGCTGGGATCCCCCTTTTTTTTTTTTTTTCCAGCAGCGCTCTGCGTGTGTCAGCCCATCCCAGGGATATGGGAGCCGGGGATGGATAAGCCATTCCTTGCTTAGGTGCTTTAATGGCACGGTAAACAGGTTAGAAACAGACGGGTTTAAAGACTGAGCGTTGGTTTTTATTTTATTTTTTTTTTTTTTTATTATTGGTCACCTTCGAAGATAAATCATAACAGGCAGTATGGGGGGCAAAGAATTCATCTGAAGGAGATCTCAGCAAGTCACTACCCGGACAATAGTCCACCTCCTGTTGGGTTGCGTATTGATCAGGAGAGGAGCTGAGGATGTCGCCACACTAAATATTTACTGATCACACACAAATAGCCGCGACTTGAACGATTTTCTCCTGTGAGGAGAGCAGAGAGAGAAGGGTAAATCATTTTATTAGTGTGTATAAAGCAAAGAGCACACTCTGGCTTGGAGTGTTTTAAAATGTGTCTTCAGCTGGATGAAAAGAGTTAGGGAAATCGATATGGAGTGATTAGACGAACCAGTCGTGTCAAAGAGAGAGGCTGTGAATTTCATGGATTTGGTTATACCGGGAGGGGGAAAATATACCGAGAGATTAAAGGGAGGAACCCATTGTAGCAGAGCCAATGAAAAAATAATATCTAATCAGAGCCGGCAAAGGTAGGGACGGGATAAGACCCACATTTCTAAAGAATCACATCAGCTGGAGAGGGATCAGGGACACAGATGAAAGAGGCAAACGGGGGGGGGAGAGCTGGAGAGTGGGAGCCTAGAAATGCTACAGAGCAAATCCAGGAGAGGCAGGGGAAAGTCGCCTCTGTGGAGCAAAGCTGAGATACCACGAAAATGGGGACAAAAGGCTCAGGAGCGAGGGAGAGGGCTGGAAGAATCGGGCGCCTGCCTTGGAGGTGAAGTTGAGGGGTCCCCAGCCCGTGTTCCCACCAGGCAGAGAGGGCTCTGACAGCAGAAGCGAGGGCACCTCCAGCTCCCATCCGAGGGCTTTAAATCCTTCTCCTACAAGTTTGTTCTCCCCTCTCCTTCCCGCCCCCCTCCCTCCCCACAAGCAAATGTGGTGAGTAAAATGGATTTTAGCGTTTAACCACCTCATTTTATCCACGTAATGACAAGGCTCGTAATATGTAATCTACAGATTACTGCCATTCGAGGGTGACCACAAGTGGCATAAAAAAAATTAAAAAAAAAAAAAAATTCAGCATTTCTGCAAATGACAAAACGGCTGAAACCAGCCCTTGCTTTAAGTATTGAAGCTGGGGAGCTGGTGCTGCAGGATTTTATCGGTCTTAGGGAGCAATTTAGCCAAGGCTCAGGTACAGCCCTGGGGTGTCTCGGCGGATTAAAGAAAACTTTGCTGGAGACAAGCAAATATCTGAGTGCCAAAGGGCAGAGAGATGGGAGTAGGGCAGGGCTCTGCCATGCGACGTTAAAATACGTTCTGTGAGGATGCTCGAGATTATTATTATTACTTTTTTTGCCTCGAATCCGCGATGTTTGGCCCGTGTTCACATGCTACCTTCTCTCCGCGTGTTTTTCTTCAGCAGAAAATAGGATGCGACTGCAGAGAACTAAGTCAAAGCAGCGAGAGAAAAGTTTGAACCGCACTTTAAATGATGCTGATTGCTGGGAGGGAGAAAAGGCATCTCAAGCTAGGAACCGAGGAGTAAAACTGATGTGAAAACAGCTTTTCACTTCTCCTCCGAGTGCTAATTTTGCTACTGTAAACAAACACTGAAGTTAGAAACAGCTGCAAATAGCCTGCCGGGCACCCAGGGCTCAGGGACCGGAGGGGGGTTGACTTTTGTTCATCCCTCGGGCTGAGTTTTTCCCCCCAGCTTTTCTTTTCTTTCTTGGTGCTCTTTTTTTTTTTTTTTTTTTTTTTTTTTTTTTTTAAATACCCCGAAATCAGGGGGGCTGATGCTGATTTCAGTCGCGGAGAAGGGACGAGAAAGCCCAGGCAGACTAAGAGCATTTCGTGTGAGCCTGTGCAGTGCAGGCAGCTCGGCTGGCTCACTAATGCAACAGGAAACCTCGGGACAGACTCAGCCTAATTAACAGTTTTCCATCGCTGAAGCGATTTTTAAGAATCCCAGTGGATTAGCCCAATATGTTCAGGTGTGAGGCTACGAGGGCCTATAACTCCTTTCACTATAATCTTATAACCTCCTTACCTAATTCCTTAGATTGCAGATAGGAAGAGTCTGACCCTGGAGGTCGTAAAGAGCTGGGTTTCATTAACCCTTCCCTCCCCGGCGCCGCTCCAAGGTTAACTGCGCCGGGCTGTGTGCTCGGGGGAGCCAGGGAGGGCGGCCGGGAGGAAGGGATTTGCAAGAGGGGTCGATCCGACGGGAGGGCAAAGCTTCAAATGATTTCTGCTCCCTTCGTTCCCTCCCTCCAGCCAAAGGAAATATGGAAATAGGGAACTTTTCTCTTCCCCATGCATCCGGAGGTGCATAAACGTACGGGTGTTTGTGAAGGCAATTCATCCCCTTTACACCATTTCATTATTGTTTATTGTTTTTAAATTATTAATTTTTTTTTTTCCCCCCCGAACGTGGAGGAAATGAAACGTTCTAGAACCATCAGCAAAAAGCAAAGCCATCTCCATCTTCAGGACCAGCACCAATCTCTTGAGCTTCTTGTCCACAATAGGGCTGTAATCTTTAAAAGAAAAAAAAAATCTAGAAAAGCTTCTCAGACTGTATTTGCCTGGGAACACACCTGGTTTATATTTTAATAGGTAGTTACATTGTATTGATTCAGGGTACATCATTGATGTTGAAAGTTAATAACTCTCAAATTATATCTATCTGCCTACATACATAATTGCATACACAGTATAACACTGGAGGAATTTGCATTTTGCAGCACATTCTTTGTTCTTAAATCTTTTAACACACTGAGTTGTTCCTTTGAAGAAAATGTTATTGAACCACATGTTTAAGGGAAAGATGCTTCTAAACTATATGTTTAAGCAATGAAATTGTTGAGTGAAATACAGATTTCTTTGTACCTCACACAAACCTTGCCACACGCCAATCTTAACCTACACCATCGAACTGCCTTTTTTTTCTTTATTTCTTTTTTTTTTTTTTTTCTTTTCTTTTTTTTTTTTTTCTTTTTTTTCCCTCCCAGTTAGAAGGCAGAAATATGTGAACTGCTGAGAGAGGTGGGTACTTTTTGGTAAGTATGTTTAGATATGATCTTCAGATACATTTATTGTACTTTCAAATTCTTGGGATACTAATTGAGCTGGCAAACAATATCCCAGCTGAATGTCTCAGCTTCTTCCCCATTTAACAGGCTTTAATGTAGAAGTATATTGTAGCCATCCTCCTACTAAACAATGTAGCTGAGGAGTCAGCAAAAAAATGAAAAAAACATGTTAAAACCAAATTATAATTGCTGCCTTATATCTGACTCCTCTTCCTTTCCACAGTCCTAATGAACTCTTTAAAGTTTTATTTATTTTTTTTTTTTTATTTCTGAGTGACAGATCAAAAATAATTAGCAGAATCAGAAGCAGCCGGGAAGCTTGAAATAATGTGTCTAAATATTTCATATTGCTACTTATAATACCAGCCCTTCAGTTGTAAAAAGGAACCATTCCCTATTTATTCCGTGGTGGTTTATAAATACAGAAGGATAGATTCTATTTTTTTTTTTTTTTTTCCCAGGGCCTGCCTCAGCGATGCCATAAATAGAGATTGAGCTATCAGGAGGAGAAAAAAAAAAAAAGAAAAAAAAAAGAAAGAAAGAATAAAATAACAGCAAAACCCCAGAATAGAGACAGACAAATAAATGTATAACTGCATCTGAACAACGTTACGTAGCGCATTAGGAGTTGGCAAAAAGAAATTAAATCTATCGCATATTTATAACCTCATAATTAAAATACATTCTTATCTCTCTCCTCTGAAAGGTTGCAGCTTTCTTGGAAGTATTTTGAGTGCATATTTTAAACTCCACGTCTCAAACTGAATTAAGATGAGCTGTTTTGCCCAAGAGTAAAACCCTTGTTTACAATTTAATATTTAACTTTCTGCTGCCTACCCGCTGCCATATCATTTTCTTTAGATTTCACCTCCTTGCATTGGCAGGCTTTATTTAAAACCATGTTAGCTTATATCAAATCCTAATTTCTTATCTTAAGAAATGAGTCAGTATAATCCAAAACAGTCCCCCTGGTCTGATGGAGGCAAATTGGATGAGAATCTTTCACATCCAAAGGGTTAAAGCTAAACCGAAAACTTTAAAGCAAAGAGATACCAGCAAACAGTGAAAAATGGTACATCTGCTCTCTCTTGACAAGCTTGCATTATATCACGTGTAAGGAAGCCCAAATTTTTGAATCTAAGACCAGTTTTAGTTTTTAATAGGAAATAATTACATGGAACTTTATTTCCAGAGAGAATGTCCCTTCCAGCTACAGTGTTTTGCTTTGATCTAAGTATTAACTGGTAATAAAATAACCATATTTTGGATCCTGGGCATATTGATGCTTAGAGGAATGTTATGCTTTCAATCAAATTTTAACTTCAGATTATCTGAAGGTATTCATCCTTCTTTTGTCAGAAACCAATTTGCTCTCTTACTCCTACAGCTACTCACATGTGGTCTGGTACACTTTGTTATTTTATAGTGGAATTTGCACTATCGAGGTGGAAAACTTTTTTAGGTGGAATGAGATCACGTTCCAGCCTGGCAATTTGGGCTGTTTCTCATCCAGGTCCCCAGCCCAGCCCCTCTCTACACTTGTTGTGCACTGCCACCATCGCTCACCTCCCAGGGCCACCGCCGCCTCAGGATTTTGTTTGAAATATTCAGATTTTTTTGTTTGTTTAAATTTAATTTTTTTTTTTTTTTTTAAACCTGGAGAATCAATCATTTGGACCCATCCTGAACAATTAACCTCCCCTTTATATTAGAGCCCCAAGTGCAGTACTTCATAAAGACATGAAAAGGACATCCCAGTCAGCAGGACCCAAGCCCAGGCTTGTCACAGAGTATAAAAGGAGAGAGAAGGGGAGTTTTTATCTCTTTGCCCCGCCAATTCTTAATAGTTCTAAGTTTCAGTGTGACAATAAAACAGTTTTGATAACATAGCTCATGGGTTTCTCTGCCACATAAAGTTTTCTTAATAATAAAAAAGAAGAAACTTTATCCCTGCTAAATTAAAATAGGGCAGATGTTGGATATGGTTCATATTAGCCAGCCTTTCACCCCTTTGCCCCTGGCACTAAAGTTCTGACTTTTTCTTTCTACTATGTCTGTTTCTAACTGAAAGGTATTATTCCTGCCCTGGCTCTCTTCTTCTATTTATTTTTTCAGTGTCTAAAATTAAACCTATTCATTTAGTAATACACATTCTATTTCACATTGCTAAACCTGGCCAGAGAGGGGAAACGTTTTCCAAAAAAGTGATGCACCACTGACCCTAAAAGAAAACATGAGGCAGGGGAAGCTGTTCTTAAAAGGTTTATTTCCAGAGAATTTTGTAGCTCTGTTGACATTATAGGGATAATGGCTGTATTGCAATGGGCTTTCAAGGCCCAAGAGGTTTATGTTTTCTTCTGACCACAGGTCTAATAAAATTTTAAAGGTGCACAAAGTCTCATCACTTTAGATATTTAAAACTAGTTTGAAAAAATCTCTTGGGAAACATACATTATGGTGGATAGCCCCGCTGAGAAAACAGGGGATGGACAAAAAAAATACCCTGAGTCCAAAACCAAATTAACCCTCCCCAGTTTTTTTCATGCTAGCTCTATGAAAATCCTGGCTATTAAACTCCCGAGGATAGTACAGCTCTTTCCTCCAGGGCTGTGCAGATAGAATTTATTGTCCATTTGGAATGACCAAGTTTAGGCTAATAAAAGGCCCTCTGTAAGCAGAAATGCCCAAGTTGATGTTTGGCAGAGTTTTCAATGGTGGAGTTTATACAGGACGGGGGCTCTGCACTATTTGAAATAACTCCCATCCCAGCAGCTGAGGATGATCTGACACACAAGTAAACCTTAGCAGGCAGTGACTGAAGGTTAATCAGTGCTGCTTTCTGAGCTGGGTGCTTGAAAGCAGGAAAAAGTGAAAGCTGCTTTCTCCAGCCCTTCCCTATGCTAAGGTGCTGCTAACTTTTATGAATTTTTTCCCCCCTTCCTCTTTTACTATCTGTCTTTGTGCCTGAGGGCCAGTGAAAGAACACTGCAGATTCTAGATTGCTTTCAGAGTTTCCCTTTGCTGATGATGGATTACCATGTCAATTTAAACGGCATAGGATTAATTTGTTTCAATGATTTCTCTTTAGGCTGAATGCCAGTCTTTTTTTTTTTTTTCTATCTCTCTCCTTGCTCTTCAGAAAAAAAAATAATAACAATAACAATAATAAATCCTTAAACTCCCCCAAACACTTTTGAGATCCCATGTTAAAAAGACAATAATAGAAATAGACAAGTTAGGTGTAATGTTGCAACAGAGTTGTAGGTTTGAGTGTTTTTATCTCGTTCTAAGGGGCTGCAGCATACAGTCAGTCACATTAAAATGAAATTGGATCCAACGTTTATTCAATAAATACTTGTCTTGTAGGTAATCCAGAACAGAGTGCTTTTGACACATAAGGACTTAATTTGTCTTGGATAACAAGTTATTAATATGGCACATTTAAACTTGCCACCTACAATAAGGTCATTTAGATCTATAATACGACTCACGAGAGAACTTCATAAAGCCAGAAACAAAGTTTGAAGCTGCCTCTGAGGCGCGGAGCAGACGCACGGCTCACGCTTTGCTCTTTTCAGAGGAAAGTTCAGAGCAAGTAGGAGCCACCCAAACCCAAATGGTGTGCATCTGCTCCTCTTTGAAAGGCAAACGTAAATGGAGCAAGGAGGGGAAGGGAGAAAAAAAAGAAAAAAAAGAAAAAAAAAAAAAAAAAAAAAAAAAAAAAAAAAAAAAAAAAAAGAGAGGAACCCAAACACACATTTTTGAATGAGTAAGCTTTAAAGCTGTGCTGCGTCTGCTCACAAACTCATCGCAGCTTTGAAAGTGAAAAAACAACATTTGGTTCAGAGTGGAAATTCGCCTGCATTTGCACCCTACCTCTTCCATGTGCTTGGCAATTTAATAATAAGTGAGGAAGTTGGAACATAATCCGCCCATAAATGTTATTGCTGTAATTTGACTGCTCTGTGTTTGCTCATGCATTAGTTGTACATGTAAAGCGAAGTGAGGATGGATGCTGGGGATCCCCATGCAGCACGAACAAACAGAGGTGTTTGGGATTTCAACACCCAAACATCCTGCAGTTGTTTTCAGTTTTGGGGTCTTGGGTTTCAGACCTGTCCTAACCCAGTGGTGCCTGCAAGGAGGGGAATATTGTGGGAATGCTGCTCGGGACGTGTTTGGGGACTGGCAATTCGGTCTCCACGCTGCGTCCCTGAGCTTTGTTATTCTGCTTTTCTGTACTAAGCTCTTGGCTGCTCTTGCCCTGGCAGATTCTGTCTCTTTAAGTAACTAAATCTCATTTTTAAGCTATTCCTGGGAAAAGGATGTTACACATGAGTAGAAAAATGCAGGCAAGAAAGGCTAATTGAATGAAAAGAGAGAATTAGGTTAAAAATAGAGTACAATCTAGTATCACATTTTCACTAGTGTAACCTGAAATGAAGGTGTCTCCAAGTCCCCAGTGATGCCAGAGTGTTTAGATGTTGGGCACAGATGGAGACACCTATTGAAATGTGTCTGAAGAAGATTAATAGGACTTGTCAGTGTTGGGAAAGCACTGCTTTGCTGTAAATTTCTACCAGCACAAGATGAATTACCGATGAATGCTCAGTTATCAACCCCATCACTATCATTGGACACTAAATCAAATTGAGCAGTTATCTACAATCAGAAAATTTCTTTTAAAAGTAGGCATACACCTTTAGGCTTAAACTCTTTAATAAGACAATATCCTCGATGGTATGTGTGTGTTCACAAAGGGATATGATTTAAAGTTTCTATACAAAAAGCTGCTGTTCAGAAATGAACTCCAAGTTCAGTGTGAAATCAGCATTGTCAAACAATAGAAGATACTCAGAAAATGCTGGTTATATAATACAGAGTTCTGACGGGGGCCTGATCCAAAATGGATTTTCATGCGTGTCATTAGATTTTAGATCCATCCCTATTTATGAGAGGTTTTTATCAATCTCTGCTCTCCCCTTATTTGTGGTGATGATAACCCCCCACTTCTCTATACCTTAAGGCTTAGGCATCTAAATCATACATTAATGCAAAGTAGCCATCATGACTCAGGATAGATGTATAATAATAATAATAATAATAATAATAATAATAATAATAATAATACAACCCCTCAACATATTTAGGAAATTACAGCTTAATATAATGAACTATGTGATGAAAGAGTCAATGAATAATATTTTAACTGGGATTATTTCTTTTCTCCTTCATGAAAGGGGAAACTGTCACAAGCAAAAACTACCACAAGCATTTACCAGCCCACTCCTGAGGAATATTACCTGCGTTTGCCATCTGATGCTCCTGATGACAATGATATTAAATAAGCATTACATAGTTTTACTTTCTAGGATTTCTTTCCCTCTCACCCAGGCACTGCATACTTTATCCAAGGAGGTTTATCATGGCATGTTTTCCAAAGCCATTTTTTTCCCTTTTATTAGAGACAAGGGGGAGTACTTTGTGTTTAGGGAGGGAGACAGGTACGGAGCCTTTATCTGATCTGCGTCCCCAGCCACCACTGCCTTCTTAATCGACGGCAGATCCCCACTCTGGAGGATCTGGCCCTATCTGGGTTACTTCTTAGCCAAGGAATGTATCCTTCCCTTCATCTCCACATCTCTCACCTGTGACGCACGCTGCTTTTTGAGGCGGGCACGACGCGCTGTTTACCGCACAGCGCAGTTTCAAAGCCTTTGTGCGTTTCTCATCTCCAGCCAAAGCTTATTATTTACCACCGCTAAAAATCCACCGGGATGAGGGAACAGCAGAAGTCATTTTTCCTCATTTTTACACCCCAATTTTCACGCAGCAAATGCCCTGCATTAGGACCAGATTCCAGTCAGATGGAAGTTATTAACTTTCAGCAGAACGGGGCCGATTTCAGCCAGCCGCAGCCCGTGCCCTTCCAGCACAGCCGCTTTGCAGCATCCCCGTGTTTATTTTTTTTCTTTGGAGGGCATGATTCTTTAAACATATTTGTTTTACACAGAGCAGCAGTTGAATCCTAACTTTTTCCACCCCCCTCCCCCCCCCCCCACAAACATGTAAAGAGAATATTAATAAGGAGTATTAACAGAGGTGAGTGCAGCATGAAGCTAGTTAGATTGTAGTAGCTGAGAAATATGAACTAGTGAACATAATCCATAAACTCCATTTGGTTACTATAATACTCCAATCTGTATTTATTACAACCCCACTCTGATGCTTATACAACTGCAATTGCTAGATTTATACACTCTAATGGTTTCACAATAAGAAAAACCTGTGTCTTTATCTTTCTTTTCCTGTCCAAAATAACCCCTTCCACATATACTTCAGGCTTCTCCGGACCTTGTCTGGGTTTAATCACAGGCTTTGGGACAAAATGTGCATTATTAAGAAGTATAAATATTTTCAGAAGCAATCAAAGGGTTGAAAGATTGATTCGGCATGTAGATTGGATTTAATTCGAAGCAGCTTTGTTCTAATGAGGACTACTGGGATACAAAGACGGCAGCCGCTTATGGCCACCAGTTGGGAACTCCGACTCGCTGCAGCAACCTGTCAAGAATTCCAAGAAACTGCCAGGTATTGAGCAGAGAGGTGGTGGGGAAGATGGTGGTCTATTGTTTGCAGCCTCCTTCTGAAGCTGGGTGAAGATTCATAAGCCCTTGTTTTACCAAAATGACAATTCAGCTTCTTACTGCCCACAGGGCCAAATCCTGCAGTCCCTCGCTTGGGAAAAACCCCCATGGACTTTGTGGGTGGCTTTGCCTTGAGGGAAAGGTGGCAAAGCTTGGCTGAGCCTCAACTCCTGCCGGTTTGGGAGCTGTGTAGCAATTTGTCCTGCTCCCAGACCGGGTTGCTTTCGCAGTGACTTGTTCCGTTCAGTTTTGCCATCTGCACTTCTAGATGTGATGGGACCTTTTTGCTTAGGGAGGTGTTTATCCCTGGGGAGAATTACAGCTCTGTGAGGGCTTGGAAGCTCCTGTCCTTGCTGGGTCCAGAACTGCTGGACCAAATCCTGCTTCCCACCTGCAATGTCCAACAAAACATTCTTGGGATGATGCTGAACCCAAGGGGACCCTTGACTGCTTTCCCCTCAGACTCAAAAAACCCCAACAGCAAAAGGTGACTGTGGGCAGTGGGGTGGGTGTCACGTCACAGGTACTTGGTTTCCTAAACACCGAGCGTACAGTGAGAACCACAGGATATACAGGATCAAACATGGACCAGTTTCTCTCTCCCCTTAGCCCCCCCCCTTGCCTACTTTTGTCCATAAAAGCAATAGAAAGAGAGAAAGCTTGAATTTTCTGAACTGTTTCACCCATCCACAGCTGGAATTCCAAAGCGAAATGAAAATGCCTTTAAAATCAACCCTACATGGGAGCCTGAGAGAACAAGTTTTCCTTTGTTGTAGGGTATAGTATTATTTGCTGTAGGTTTTTGATATACATTCTAAATTAGGCCTGCAAAGGAATGCTTCATCTTTAATTCATCACTCTCAGCTGAAAGAGATTAGCAATGTCTAGCACGCACCCTTCGTATGGTGCTGACCTCATCAAGTATGGCCTGAAATTAATTAGCCTCATTCATTCCAAATGGAAAAGGATAATGGAGCTGCATTTTAGAGATGACCATCACAAATTGTATGCAGCATATTTAAAATCTTTCCCCCCTCGCTCCCCTCCCCATTTTTTTTTTTTTAAAACCTATGTAGATTAAAATTCTTTCCAAAACTTGCAATATGTCGGAGTTATCGAGGCATTAGGAGCAGAAACCATTCCGTTTTTATTTGTGGAACTGGGAGCCACATTTTGTATGTGTGGCTGTAAAAGCAGCAAGCCTGTCTTAATGGCAGAACACCTGGAATTAATTTGATATTTCCAGGTGCTCTGGCAAACTGGGACATCAAGCACTTGATGTTTAAACATTCTTCCACTGGCTTGCTTAAATCAATATGAAAGTGGTGTCCCTTTGTCATTCATACATGCAAAGTGCTAGCACAAACTCCAGCTTGGCTTCAGAGTCCTACATCACTCATAATCTAATTAGAAATCAGAGCAGAGCTGAAGCAGCATTCTTTGTGGATTCTTGGGCAGCAAATAGGGATACTTGTCTTTTGTTTCCCTCCTCGATTGCATCGTTCACAAGCTTTCACACCACATCTCTAAAGGTGGTTAGGTGCCTCAAGATGTTGACAGGCATGAAGGACAAGATTATTTAGGTGCCTAACCCGGGTGATTTCAAATGGAATTAAGCAACTGGATGTCACTGGGCTGGGAGGGGGGATGGTGGTGGTGTGGGGATGGGGGGGGCAGGGGGGGGGGGGGAAGCGGCCAATGCATATTAAAAGCTCTAATTTGTTGTCCTAAACTCTAGCAATGTGGGTGATGTTTTTCCAGGGTAAAATTGCCTGCAGGGTCCATTTGCTGAAGCCTGCTAATGCCTCCTGAGGTCAGCGGGTAGCGGGTGCTGGGCAGCGCAGCCTCCCCGAGCCGGGCACGGCGGCCGCGTGTGCTCCGGCTGCTTCCCGAGAGACAGGGGCAGCAATGGAGAAGCTGGGATTTCCAACAGGAATTTGGAAGATGCCCATGTCTAAGACAATGGTGAGGATTGGGCCAAAATCCAGACCCAGCCTTGATTCCTTCCTCCAAGTAACCCTGTGCTGACCCATGACTGCTGATGGATCGCCGAGACGTGGATCTTCCTCTCTCCTCACTGCCCTGCTTCAGATCACCAGGAGGACCTGAGAGTACTGTGAGTAAGAGATACATTTTTTTCTTTTCTCACACCAAACAATTCATTGCAGAACTTCAGATTTTGAAATGACAAGGTCAAAATGGCTCATGTCTGCAATGCTGGGGCTTGGGGAACATTCCTGCAGTTCTTTTATACCCAGGGCTGGAAACACAGGGAAAACATTTTGTGATATGCACTATAATCACCTCATAGCCAGAAAAATGGAGAATTAATTATTTCTCTTTTAACACAAACAAACATTTGTCTTCCAAAGACTCCATTCATTAAGAACTGCCATTGAATCCAAGATTGAACCTATTGTTATTAATCCTAAATGAATTCAAGTTTGTCTACCATGAACAAAGCTGCTTGCCATCTGATAATCCAAATTTGCTCAGGAAAAAAGAATGAGCAAATGTTAGAAGCAGCAGGTGAAATCATACCACAGTTATTAAGCCTTCTTTCAGGGGAAGAACAGGATAGATTAAATTGTTATGTTAGGCCATGTTGTGAGTCCACGTCAATTTTGTCTGAGATCTTATCTTAGCTCAGAACTGTTTCCTCCTAAATTAAACTAAACGTTGAAGACATGAGAAGCATATTGACCCAAAGATTCAAAACTTTGGATTCAGCAGACTTCTGATCTTTTGTCCACAGAGTATCAAGTTGTAAAGCTGTGGAATATTAAATAATCATGATTATCTTCAACTTGCCCATTTGTCATGCTGGGACACTGGCACAGATATTCCTTGCTGGTGTTTTTTCAGCACCAGGCATCGATTTTGCTTGATAGCTGATATCATTTGCCACTGACCTTATAGACTGTGGTTCCTATCCTAATATTAAGTCTATTGCACCAAGTAGGGGCTGTAATTCTGTCTCTGGTGCTCTTAACCTCTCTTTTGCAAACACCATTGTCCAATAAAGCAGAAAACAAAAATATTACAATCAAACCAACTGAATTATGCTGGTACTTTGATCAGCTATTATCAGGCACAGGCAGTTCTTGAGATTCAGAAATGCAGTGTAATTCACCTGGGATAAGACATCAAATTTAAAAATGAGCTGAACAGACATTTTTAGGAATAAGTAAATTCCTAAATAAACCAGCTTTTTAATTCCACCTTTTCTGTATTAGAACAAATCAATATTGTCTGCACTTGGAGATGAGTTTCAACTGTCATAATTAAATATCATCCTGCTTCTTGCAGCTCAGCCAAACAAGGACTTTTACTCCTGACACAAGAGTTTCCTCAAGTAGGGACAACTTACTAACTTATTACAGCAATGATTTAAGATCCACATGGTTCCATCATATTTTAGGAAAAAAATCTCTACCAAAACACACAGCACAATTCATCCCTGGAGTCAGAACACTGAAGAGATGGAGTAATAGAAGAAATAACGTATTTTAAATGCTTTAAAAATACAAACATAATGATGATCCATTAAATAATGTCTGCCCAGCCGGACTTCTAATTATCTACATGCAAACCTCATGTTCATTCATCACTTCATTCTCTTCAGCTGTAATGTTGGTTTTTGGTAGACACACTAACACTGAGCCACAAGTTGGAATAGGAAGGGAAACAAGGACAGTGCAAGGCTGTATATTAGCTTAGACAAGTAGGATGTCATTGCCAGCCTGAATTTGTTGATGACACCAGGCACTAAGCAAGTAAATCTTCAGCCACTGAAGCACGGGTTTGCTGACTTTAAGTAATGACACCCAGGAGGTGATGCAGTGGATTTGCACCAGCGAGTACCTATGGACTGATAATGGCCCTGACCACAAAATAACAAGTCAAAATGGAGAGTCACCTCTCCCCTGAAAAGGAAGATTTTGTTTTCCCTTATTCTAGTCTCATTTCAAATGTTCAAGAATCTGGATTTGATCTTCCTTGAGGATGGGGAGGAGTCGAGCTCATGGAGTCGTTTGGTCGATTCCAGTTTGCACCCAGCAAAGACCATGGAGGTGTTCAGTGGTACAAAAAGGTATCAGCTCCCAATCTGGGGGCTGAATGTGAGGCTGGGCCTTCCTGTGGGCTGAGGTTTGTTTCCATTTGTACCAGATATTTGTGAACTATAGTGGTTTCACCTAAATCCTTGGACATTGCAGGTTCACAGGCATGTGGTGACTTCATGTGATGAAAACAGAAGTTTTCACATGAAGACCAGGAGCCATCGTAGTTCTTTGTCCCAGCTAAACTATTTAGCTCCCCCTCTGCAATGTTTTCTTGCCATACATCCTAATTCTACCATCCCTTTCCCCTAATAACAACATAAATGAGTACCCTACAGGTGTAATTATGGTAATAGTTCTTTTGCTGCAAATACTGGAAGCCTGCAACCTGTAATTCACTTTTTTCTGATAGTCTCCTATTCTAACACTAGACATGTTATTTTAAAATGTCTAGGATCTGAAAGCTAAACTTATAGTGATATATAATAGTAATGGAAACCAAGCATCTTCCTTAGTTCAGACTTTAGAGCTGTGCTGTATCTCTTGGCCAATTGTTGCCTTGTTCACCTAGAATATCACATCCAGCACTCCCACAGTGATTCAAATATCAGAGTTAAGCAGAAAGAAGCAAAATACATCTCAATTTGTTGATTTTAAGGTACGAATCTATGAAAACTCAAGACATACTAACACGCAATGTCTTTTTATGTATTATTCCATGGCAAATTATGGGGCAATTATTGTTTCTCCACAGTGAATCTGCTGTATTTCTGATAACATGAGCTGCCCTTCTTTTCTAGGGATGGACCGTGATTGGAAAGTGTGGAGACCAAGCACTCTGGGAGATGGCTGATGCAGCTGGTTCCCTGGCCCTGGGCTGTGGGTCAGCTCTTGGACATGGCAGAAGCCACCAGAGGCCAGAGAAACATTGTGGGGGCTGTTTCTGTCTTGGCTACTCCTCATCAGTGCTTTGAGCTGCACAAAGACCTGAGAACAGAGGCAACACGAGTGCACCACCAGGGATTTCCTCCTCTCGTGGTCTGCACCAGAAGCACAGCACAAAGTTCCACCCTTTGTTTCTGCAGGTAGGAGCTCAATGTAATTTGCAGATTTAGTTTTAGTTAGAAGCAAGGCAATAATCCTAAAATAACTCATGCAAATGGTCACTGTCTTCTAGAACTGACACTGTTTCATCATTTTCTCTCCATTTTCTGGATGAGGCAGTCAGTGTGAGGAGGGCATGCTGGCACATACCCCACTTGATAGCTGAAAAGAACAAACTGACAAATATTTTTAATATGCTAGAGCTTATCAACATCCCAGTGAATAAAGAGCAAATGAGATTTTCCACTGGTTATTCATAGATCTACATGGAGATGCTGATAAACTGGCATTTAGTCCAGAGAATGGACAGAAATAAACCACCAGATAAAATATAATATTCCTAGTGGAATCCTTGATGGAATGTGTTCTTGCCCCAGACCCCTCCTGGAATAGGCACAGTGATGCTCCCTGAGACCTGGCAGCCCTTCTAAGTGAGCATATGGTCTGCTCAGCTCTCGCAGTACTGGTGCATGGTGAGTAAACACTCTGTACTGTCAGAGCAAACAGGGGGCTCTTTAATAGCATGAAATTCTGTGCCTGCTTCAAACTCCATCGTTACTCCAGAATACTGGATTTCCCTTCTCTGCTGGAGCGTGCACTGCTTGCAGGAGGGGCAGGAAAAAGTTGGGAAAGTCTCCTCAGATGGTCTGTAACCATCTCCCATAAGTCTGGTCATGCTGTGGAAGGGCCTTGATGTGTCAGAAGTTGTATTTTGTGGTGATGCTGCGCCACCTTCTCCCTTCTTCTGAGATGTCCCCCAATGCATTGTAATTTGCTCAGTAATTGGGATAGAAAGAGGGACCTGAAGGTAAGGATCCCAATGTTAATCAAGGCTGGCAAAGGGCAGAACATTAGCTGCAGTAATTGTTTTTTCTGAGGGAGTCAACAAAGCCGGGCTCGCCTGTGCTAGCAAACAGATCTGGTCCTGCCTCTGTGCTCCTCACACTGGCAGAACATTGCCCTGAAATCACTGGAGCAGGGATCGGGCCAGGAATGAGCAGCTAAGTTGCAAAGCAAATTAATTCCTGCCAAAAAAGTTCAGCTATGCTCAGAAGTATGTAAAGTGTCTGATTTGAGAAGTGTCAAGTAGCATTTGTGACCAATTATCCAAGATGAAGGGGGCAGAGCTATGTTTACATGTACTAATCTTCAGCCAAAGTTTGAAAACTCTAATTCATGGACACGCATCAAATTTCCTTTCCAGGCTTGGCATTTGCCTGTACGCACGCATGCACATTGCTCGGGGATGACAGGAAAACATGATTACCACTTGCAAATAATACAAATAAAAAAAAAATTAAAAAAAAAAAAAAAAAAGAAAGAAAAAGTGAGAAGAGCTGCCATGCAGCAGCAGTGTAGTAATTAAACCTGTATACTGTGATTTGCAAAAAGAATCATGGACCACTGTATGAGTAAAATAGCTTTATCAGCTGTGCTGAAGTATGACGTGTGGTGTGTCTGTATTGTTATTTTTCTGCAGCCTGTGAAGCCTTGGGAAATGATCTGCACAAAAGAACGAGGAGTAAAAGCTGCCTCTGCCATCCTCTGTTTAATTAACATAGGTATACCAATTTAATGCAATTAATCAAGATAGGAAGGATTAAACAGTAACTCAGCTGACAACGACAGTGTTAGCATTGCTGTGGCATAAGAAGGGCTGCAAAATGAGAGTGGTGACTGGGAACGCTGTGAGGGAGAACAAGCTGGCTGCAGTTTTGGGAGGTTTATGCAGATGCACTGAAATTTAGGGGCAGCTGATTTTTCATGTGGCCAAGTGTTTATCTGCCCCTGCCCTTTCCTTTACCCTCTCAGACCTTCCAGGGTAATCCCCAGAGTGGCAACAACTTTTAAAGTGATTCCTCTTTCTTCTAACAGATTCCTGATGCTAAAGGTCTGACCTTAAAATGAGCAGTGCATAGGGCAAGAGTGGGTACTGCAGTGAGCTTCTGGCCTTCAACCCTTCCAAATACAGCTATTTTGGTAACCAGAACAGTATATTCATGATGGGAGTCTCAGCACATTAACTCTATCAGTGCTGGTTTCTGGGTCCCTATGCAAGTTACCCATTTGTATTTAAGACCATAAATGCAGATTTACAGAAGTCTGCAGCGTTGTGTAACTTCATGGTCGTGCTTGAGTGCCTGATGCACCCAAAAACTGGACTGAGTCCTGTGGATGTCCGTGTGGATGTGGGAAGGACTATAATCACATGCAGCTGAGAGTAGCTCAGACTTGGATTTCTGGTTGGCAGGAGAGGCACAGCCTGGTTTGCTACAATGCAACTGTCCTCATTAATGTTCTTCAAGCCCTGATGTGCTGGGACCGCCATGGTTGGGTCAGAAGATGGCTGAGTTTTCCAGGCTCATTCTCTTGTCTTCAGAATGTTAAATTGGGTGATAATGAGTAGTAACTGTGTCCTTTTTTATGGTGAAGTTGACACTTGCCTTCTAGTAAACAGACACAGAGATGACCCTCCTCATTTCGCACAGGTCACCAAACAGCCCCGGAGTGGTAGGGGTTATTGGCCATTTACCAAACTCTGTTTGACTTGGGTTCATGGGTGAGAGATGAAAGGCTCTATATTGCATTACCAATCCCTGGGGCCAGCCAGTCTCCCTAAAGAAGCATTTCATTTAGCAAGGCAACCCCTGGCCCATGGGAATCGGAGACTTGGGAAAAAGAGGACACAGTTTCAATTGCAAATGTTTCCTTAGGGCAGATGTCTCAAAGCCACACAGAAACTCACTGCTTCAGTGTCACAACAGTTGCTCCAGGACACTTAATGACCAGCAGATTTTCCCCTTTAATTAATCTCCCCTTTTTCCCAGGAAAACATCCGTTAGGTCACTTGTGGTGTTTCTGCCTCTGCCCTGGGGTTTTGTCCATCTCCTTGGGGCAAGGCCACTGCAGCAGTTGTGAACTGTTACCTTTTCCAAGAGCTTCAAAATTGAAACAGATGAAGCAAGGAGCCCCGGTATCACACTTAGAGGTGCTGGGCTCTTGGGAGGAGAAATGAGTAGTCCTGAAGAATCCAAATATTTTCCTTACCCTAAAGCAAAGCTGCTGACTTATTTTCTTAATTATAGTAGAATGGCCATTGCTATTGGGGTAGTCCAAGTGTTGCCTTTTTACAGATAATGGATGCAGTGATTGATGGCTACAGGAAGAAGAATATCTGGTTCAGACCCTGAGATCAACCCAGATTTTTCCTATGATCTGAAAATCCAGTGTTGTTCCAAATCCATTATCACTGATTAAAATCCTCTCTCAGTTTCCTCCCTTACTGTTTGCGATGTGAGTCGTGACATGTTCAGAAGTTGCATTTGTTTTTTGATAGTTTTGCATCACAGTTGCAATGGTGCATCTGCCAAGTCAGCAGGGTGGTTTTTTTCTGTGTTTGTTTATTTATTTACCACTCCATTTCCAGCAAGTTCTTGTTACCCAGTTCCCGCTGACAACAGGGGAAGGAGGCACAAGTCAGCTCAGAAAATGAACGACTAGAAGGTAAGTGAAAAGAATAGTAAATGCAGGCCATTCATGTAGCAGGATCCGATTCATTTTTATGCCAGGGTGATTTTTTAAATGGGACTTCTCCCAGTGGAGAGCTCACAATGCTCAGGGCCTGTTTCACTATAAAGACAATACATAATTATTCTGGGCTTATTATTATTTTTTATCACTCCTTTTCCAGTTGCAGGGAGCGAGGGCAGAGATGAGATCAGGACCCAGTTTATTGCTGTGGTTGCAGGACCCTGTGGAGGCAGGTAAATGCATCCAGGCTGAGGGTTCAGGTGACAGGTCTGAGATGGGAGAATCCAGCAGCAGCAAAAATGGGGACTCAGCCTCCTGAGGCCCTCAGTCCTGGGCTCCTGCTGCTTGGTGCTTTCAGCATCTTTTCTTTTCACACTTATTTTGAATCATCGAAATGATGAATTGAAAAAATGCCATGTCATTTGAAGCACTCTTTATTGTATTTATGGGAAACAGATTATGTGTTCTCTCAGGATGGTGGAAACTGAGTATGATGAACTCATCTGGAGAAAATGTAGGTTGGGTGTGACAGAGATACTTGTGTTTTATACCGCAGTGACATATTAATTTTTGGTTTTGGTATGACAGACTCAGTGATATTGAACCATCCTGGTTCCTATTTTCAGGCTGGGGTCACAGGTTGGACTTGGAGGAAGAAACGTCCATGCAGAGATGTGACTGCAGTGTGAATACTGTGCCAGGGTAAGAGAAACTTTGTTTAATTTGGGGTTTTTACAATATGTAAAGTCCATACAAAGCCTGTTGTTCATCCCAGCCTAGTTAAACTGCATTTGACCATCACTTGTTCAACCCAGTAAAGTGTACCTGGGTACCACAGCAACATCTGCTCTAGTTATGTATTAAGATTATTTTGCTGGGTCAGCCCTTTAGGATTTAGCATTTCATTCATAAAGGATTTGATAACACATGCCCAGTTGTGCTCTCTCTCTACTTCTTGATGATTTGGATGATTTTTTTCTAGCTAATTTATATTTTAATTAGTTGTAACACTTCTTTACTTTCTAACTTGAACAACTGAGACTTAAAAAAAAAGAAATAAAAGCTAAAATATAACTCTCAAAGTCTGAATGGATACTCACTACAATTTTCTCTTCAGTACTTGCAGGTCCTGGGTTGTCTTAGGTGACATTTTCATGTTGGCTGCTCTGTGTCAGACAGAAGGTAGTGACAGTGGATGTCATGTGTTACAGGTTTCTTTACAGATGAAACATTCAGAGTGTCCTAAAGTCCAGTAACTACTCAACAGCACCAGCAACTCTCACATCCCTCTGTGCTCCTACCATTGCTTTGAACCAATTTATTTATTCATTTGGGCTCTAAGTGCTCGGATGCATTCCCTCTTGCTGCAACAGCAGGGGTACAGGAAGGGGTGTTTGAAACCACACAGTCATTTCCACCCTGGGCTTCATGAGGAGTTATTCTTGTCTCAGAGATGACGCATGCAAAAATCCCTCCACGGATTCCAGGTGAGTTAGTCACATTTAGATGCTTCCAAGTAATACACACAAAGGTGCTGAGAAAATGATGAGTCTCTGCCTAGTCACAGAAAAAAAAAAAAAAAACAAAAAAAGCTCAGAGAACGTAGATCTGAGCGAATGACATGCAGTAGCCCTCAAAATATTCTAAATGGACCTGGGGCCAGAGGGCTTTTACCTTAGAAGCAGTAGGGATGCACAGTATTTACTTTACTGACTGACCCATCCAGTGTGCTCTGTCCCTAGAAACAGTTCAGGAAATAACTGGAAGTATCTGAAGACATAAAAAGGATAATTAAGTTTCATTGTGGAAATAAGAGGGTAATCTGTCCAGACAAATCTAGGACCTAGTACTGAAAGCCATAGTATCTGAATATAAAAAATGAGTAATTTTGAAAGAAGATGTCTATCAGGACTGTAAATTCAGAGAGTAAAAAAGTAGCTTTGCTTAATAGACCATCTCTCTCTCCATCTCCCTCTAACTCATTTTCTTATTCTCTTTCTTCCTTTTGTGTTATTGCAAAAAAAATGTGTGCAAAATCTGATACTGAGAATGCTTTAGCTTCATTTCAATCTTCTATTCTCAAAGTGTTTCATTCCACTGGGAAGATTCCCCCGGGGAGATAACCTCAGCCATGACTGCAGGAGGCTCCTGGGGTGACTGATTTGCAGAGGAACAACTGCATTTTGAGGTTGCTCTGAGGCAGCTGGGTCCCCACTCTTCTGAGGCTCTTAAAGATATTTGTGAGCTGGCATGAGAAATCACCTGGGACCCAGGAGCAGACCACAAGTGCTTAGGACAGTGTTTTCTCTGCACCTTTTTTCTGCTGAGCAGAATTGCAGCACTATAAACAAATGTGAGTTTTGCCTCATTCTTAGATCCTGTGAGTTATGAAAGCCCACTCCAGATGTAATGAATGTATAGATCATTTTGACCAGATCATAATCTATTAGTAAATAATGCTCTCTGAAAATATATAGGTTAAATAAAGAACTTCTTGCTACTATTGCTGTATTGGTATCAAGGATTACTGTGGGGGCCAACATGATCCTGAGGCTTTGTGCTACTGACATTTAAATACAATGCAGAATGAACTGCAGTTTGGTTTAGTTAGGAAATTCCCTTCTGGTTTAGGATACTCAGGATTTACACTGCTGGAAACAGAACTCAAGGCTTACCTGTGCCTTGACTTCAGCTCTCTGACACCCTCACTCATATTTATAGAATTTTTCCATTAGATTCCTAATTTTGGTGGTGATATAAATTAGCAAATCGCACAATACTTTTCAGAATGAGTAGAGTCTGAAAGAGCAAACCCCTATAACACCTATGAATTTTCTTTGCTGTCCCTGGAGGAAGCCCAAGGGCACCAGACTAAGACCTAAGGCAAATTGTCAGCACAGTCTGTAGGCCATGGGAAGGTTAGGTTTAAAGAAGATGTCACTTTAGGGACATCTGTGTGACACATGCTGCAGTGTCCAGACATTGGAGACTATGTTTTTGCTCTAAATCTAGGGAGGAAGTCACTAGGAAAAAAAAGGGAAAGAAGCACAGGGGAATAAAAGTACTTTTGAAAGAGAAGAAATCTACATTTCAATGAAAATCCTTTCAAGGCATTTCAAATAAGAGTCTGAGAGAAATAATTACAAAGTTTGGAGAGAAAGAACGTTAGCTTTGATATCTTTTTCTTCTATGAAGCAATTAAAATAAGCAATTTTTCAAATACTAAGCAGAAAATTACTAATGGCTGAACCCAAAAGCTTTCATTTCCTTCTTGGGGCCTTTATTCTTCTAAAAAAAGACAAAAAAAAAAGTGAAGGTGGTTTTCCAGATAGATTAATGCATAAAGCAGTCGCTAGTTGGATGTCATAAAAACTACAGCAGCATAGAATAGCTGAGATTAAGAGCTAGATTTAAATCATGCAACAGTCCAGTTAATATCAATGTCTAATTAAGAAATGCATAAGAAGTCTGTAATGTTGATTTGATGGAGAAAAACTCTAATAGGGTTTCTTTTGGAATTTTCCATTTCAATTGCTGTGTAGACTTTTAATGGATGTCCTATCCAGTCTTTGGTATTAGCAGGAATCATCCTCAAATTAAAACCAGGGCCTAAAATGGAGCACAGGTAGACAAATTAGCTGGTCTGGGAAGCAGCCTGGCTAGAATGACAATGTGAGCTGAAGCTGAAATTTTAGTACAAATAAAAGAGAACAAACGTCTCAAATCTGGCGTGGAAACCCTCTCTGCCTCTCGTTTGAAACAATCCAAAACCCTGTAATTTGAAACAATGCAATGTTAACCCATTTCCCCACCTCCCTAAGCCTGCAGAAATCCCTGACAATTCATACTTAGACACCTAGACCATTATTAATTAGTCTTTTTTTATTTAAAAGACTTTCCATAGTTATGCATATTAGTAGTGTGTAGAGGTGGGTTCTTCTCTGCTTGTGATGGGATTTGGAGCACACAGGTCCCTGTCACCATCAACGACCACCATTAATCTTCCACTCCTCTCTGGGTAACTAAATCTCTTAAACCCTGGAGCAAAACTAAGCCTGTGGAGTCTTCTGTGTCCCATGGATCATCCAAGACGTTTGGTCTCTAGATATGAAAGGGGAACTGATTTTGAGCACATCACTAATGCCCTGAAGTTGCTAAAAGAGGAGCAGTGTGATTGTTAGTATGCACAAATCCACTTAGCAAAGAGGGGGAAAGCACACTGCTGGGTTCAAGCAGCAGTGTATTTGTTATCACCACTCTGTTGTTGATCAAACAGATCCAGAGGGAATGATCTCAAGGATCCAGGAAGGTGGCACACTCAGAATAACCCCTCTGACCAACGCATGCTGGGGAGTAATTTTAAAGTTCATTGCAACATATTAAAATATAATACATTGGCCATGGCAATGTAAGCAAGTCATGTGATTCCATCTGTCTACATGTCTCTTTCCAGTATTAAATCCATCCAGAGACCTTTCAGAACTGTACCATTAAGTCTTGTCACTTCCACTGAGAGTGGAAAAGACTGGAGATGAAAATCAGAGTAACAGTGAAATTCTGGCACTTTTATTTTTGGGTCATTGCCTGAAATGTCACGGTCCAAACTCATGCCCAGCATTGCTCTGTTGATCCATGAGGCACAAACAGGTTGTGTTAAAGGGTCATACCGTGGCCTTGGGGGATGCCCCAAGGATTTTTCTCCTTGAAAGAGATGTGAACAAGGATGTTCTCAGTGAGGCATCTGCCTTTTCAATGGTACAGAAGCTCTAATGTGAGGACACTCAGGCCATCAGAGGAGCCTGGGTTTTTTTACCCTGCTCTTCACTGTAAAACTGGGAGGTGCCAGGGGTTGGGATGATGCTAGTAGGTTGTTCAGATGGAGTTCTAACAGGGTGCTTTTTCTGCAACCTTTCTTAGATTTATGCAATACTTAGGGGAAAGAAACCAAGAGTATGAAGCAGGCTGTCTTTTGAAAAGACATGCCACAGAAAAAACCCCCAAACCTTAACTTGTCCAACACACTTGAGAGCCACAAATTCTGCTACAGTTTTGCTAAATGAGAGGAATATTTCTCCCCTCCTCTATAAAACCATCCTTTTAGACATTACTGCAGTCATGACCTCACCGCAGTTCCTGGATTCCTTCTGAAAAGATTAAAATGAACTAATACACAAATGATCTCATCACAGCGTAAAGGACATCTTACACAGGGGAAAAAAAACTCATCAGGAGAACTTCAGTACTGCATTTGCAGTAGCAGTACAAAAAGGACTGTGACACCACTGTGGAAAAACAAATGAATGGTACAACACCAGAGAGGCATTTTTCCATCTTATGAACCATTTCAATTTGTCCTACCTGATCCTGCCTGTCACACCTGTCATCCTCTTAGCTGTCTCCACATCTATAATTTTTCCCTTTTTCCTGCCTTTATCTACAATTTCCCTTGTCTCTTCTGTGCCTTTCCCACCTGTTTTAACATTCCTGGTAACTGTGAGTTGTATGCACTACTATTCTCAACTACATCCAAAATGCAGTTTGCAGAGTACATACCTACAATCACCTTACACAAAAGTATTCACACATACTTCACCTGTAGTTCATGTTATTTTGGATTAAGGACACTTTTTCTATGTTTTCATACAGTTCTCAGGCCAAGGGGCCATGGATGATGACAGCTCTCACCTACTTTGGAGCTGTTGTATCTTCTAGGAGAAATCAGGAAGATGAGTTGGGAGAGATGCTTTACCTTCTTTGGTAGGAGAAGCTATAAATCAGCATTTATCTAGGCGAGACTCTCACCACATTTTTAATGTTGTATCACATTTTGAGGCTGGAAAATGAAGTATCTTGGAACTAGTTGATCCTTCAGGTCTTTTTCAACCCAAGCTTTTCTATCATTCTATGACCTTCAGAACAAGATGAATACAGTGCTAATAATGCAACCTTATCTCTCCTGAGCCCATAGGTGCTCCTCAGCTCTGCCTTGAGGTGACACCGTTAAGCAAGAGGTGACAAACCGGTTTCCTTTCTCAAGCTGAATGTCACGTACCTGCCCAGGGCCCCTTTTTGATGGGGGGTTACACCCTGACTTTTCAAGGAGAGGTGTGCTGCTCTGGCCCCTTCCCACCCTGGCAGGAGGAGCTGAAAGTGCTCGTTTGCAGCTGTGACATTTCTCAGGCAGGAGGGAAGGCAGAAGGCATCAGGCTGTGAGGAGGGATCAGGGCAGCCACCTTTAGATGTTGGCAAAGAAACCCCCAGAACTCATCCAGAGGAGATGAGCTCCCAGGGCTAGAGCATGCTGGTACAAAGGATGGTGGTACCTTTCCATCCACCCAACAAGATTTGCTGATCCTAAATAGGGGAGCAAATACATCCAACCCCAAATGCTCTGCAGTTGATAGACCTGCTTCAGTGAAGAGAGCCCTGAGCTCTCTTCACTCTATCACAGGACTCTATCCTACAGCCCTGAGTCCTGTAGGATAAGTGCTGCAGCATTAGGAAAGTCCAGAAAGCCCAAGGAGCAGTGCAGAGCATCTGTCACCAGTAAGAAAATAGCATGTGAAAAGCTGTTGTGATTCCTGGTCCCAGCAGACTAACTGGAGGCACAGACCTCCCAAGGCAGAGAGGACCTGGAGAACTCTGGATCTTCAGTGAGATCTCTCCCCAAACCCTGCAGATTTACCAGGTCAGCTCAGTCCAGGCCAAAGTTGCCGGGAAAGGTCCCGGGCTCTACTCCAAGTTCAGTGCTCTATTGATTGGAAGAGGTATTTATTATAGATCAGGGTCTTGAGCCAAGACAGCTAAAGCTGCAAGGACTAAATTGTCTATTCCCCACCTAAAGATAAAACAAATGGCCAGTTTTAGCCCAATCATCACTTCTGCCTGAGAAAAGAGAAACTCCTTGAGGTAAGTTCCCTTGGATATAATTCTTTCTTTCTAGGTTAAAGAAGGGCTGCAGCTAATACATATCCCGAGTCACAATGTGGATTTGCACCTTTCCTGTTAAATATAGCTGGTTTATGTCCAAAGGAGCCCTTCTCTCCCTAATGCTCACTCATATTGTTACAAGTTCTGCATTAGTTGCAGGTGTGAAATGCCAACTGATCCACACTTCTGGTGCTGTCAGCAGGGGAGTAATGTGTGTCAAAGGCCTGGCTCTCAGAGGGGAGGTCACCTGGATCTCCATTTGCACATCTGCTTTGCTAAATGCAAAACTCTGGAGGTTTGAAAAGCTCCAGTCTGCACAGAATGGGATGTGATCACTGGGGGCCGTGCAGAAGGAGCTGCTTGTGCCTGTCGTTTAGTAGGCAGGACATTTTCCCTCTGTGCAAAATTCTTCCTGCATTGCAACAGGTGACATTTTACTTGTAAGTTCTGTGTTGATAAGTAAAAAAAAACCCCAAAAAACTACACTTCATTACATTCCACGAGAAGACAGGATACCAAGAGGTTAAAAAAAGAGCCTCACACATTTAAGCAGCTTCAGAAAGATGCTAATATTCAGCATGTCCCTGCTTGGAGTGTGCAGACTCGAAGATCAGGAAAGTGCCTGATCAGAGCTCCTGGAGGGACCGTGCTGCTGGAGCCTGCCTTACACAGAGGCATCCTGGTTTGGTTCTGTGGGCTTCCACAGAAGCTTTCAAATGTTTCTGTTTCTTGCTGTTAGTGGATTTTTTTCATACCTTGGAATAAGTCTTCTGATGGTAATGTGTTTGCAGTTGATGCTTAGATAATAGTTCTTGCTCAGGGGACCTCTAATACACAGTATTTTATGCTTTCCACATTTTACATGAGATCAAAGACTCATCCTATATATACATATATGCCTAATTCTTTCTTGATTCCTGCTAGAATCTAGAATATCCCTCTGTATCTGCCATAAGGATACCCACAATCTAATCTATACAGAATATTTTTGCCCTTAATCTAGCTGGCCTTTTAATGTTGTATGTTTATGAAATCATGATTCTGGTTACTCTGCACTTATAGGACATTTTAAACACATGCATCCAAGCATCATTCACCACTATGGACTGTATTTTTCCTCTCTCAGTTGACTATTTCCAAATTTTTTGGGGGGATAGTGAAACCAATATTGATTTTTTTTATCCAAAATGAGAAAACAGGGACTTGGTCATCAGCTGTATGCTGATGTTGCATGGATGTAACATCATGTTACAAGGAATTTAGACCTTGTATTGATGCTTTGGGAAGACTGGCCTGGAACAGGGACTGGACAGAGCTAAAGTAGATATTTATTGAAAGGTCTTTAAGGATACACCTTGGGCAGTGCAAGAGCCTGGCCAAGGGTACACCCAAGGTGGATCCAAAATGGTCACAAAGTGGCTGACTGGTCAGGAGGTCTCACACTTTTGTAAGTTTTGGTTCATTTGCACATTGGGGTTTAATTGTCCAATTACAGCTTCAGGTTATGAAGTCCCATCCTTCTTGTTTTCTCTCTTCAGTCCACCATTGTTTGTGCTTTTGGTCCTGAAAACTTCTACCCCTTGTCCTTGGTCTCCAGCAGGAAAAGGATTTGTTTTGTCTCCCTGCTCTGTGAAGAGAGCTGACTAACACTTAAATGAGGCTCAGAACTACACCCCTAGGCAGCACAGAATCTAAACACATGAAAGATAAAACTTAGGCATCAGTATCCTCAGAGAACTTAGCCAGAATTAAAGCAAAGTGATTTCTAAAGCCCAAAGCACACTGGGGAGTCCCATGAGCTGAGCACATAGGTCAGAGCATGTTTCATGAGCACCTGAAATTCCAGCCCTGAGCCTGTGCTGCTCATGATGGACATGTTGAAAATAATTTTCACAAGAATCAGAAGAGATTCACTTTTAATTCTGTGGAAGGAGAGCACTTGCATTTTAAAGAGAAGTTTGATTCTGGAAGAGACTCTCTGTTGGTGAGCTGGAGGAGCTGTGCTGTAGAAGACAGAGGGGCTGTTTGGCTCTTCATGGAAGAGTCTGTTGAATTCAGAGGTGGCCTTTCCCCTGAAATTCACACCAGAAATTCAGAAATTTCATCTCTGATCAGAACAGCTTCATTACCTTCCTGAGTAATAGGAATGACATTGGTTTCCCTGGGCTGTACATTATGGGCATGATAGACCCATGAAAAGAAATGGAGAAAGGGATACTGATTTTCTTGGAATGAAAGGCAGAAAACTTGGGCTGGGAAAACATTTGAGTATAATATAAGCTGAAAGTTTAAAGAAATATTCTTAAAGAAACATTTTCCAAGAGCATGCCTGTTAGTTTTATCTTCATTTTTGCCATGTATAATTATGAGAAACACAGACAACTCATAAGATTTTTTAGTTTCTGCTGAGAATTGCCTTTTCCAAGATAATTCTGTACACTATTACTTTAGCCCACTGGGTATCATGTAGGGAAGGTGTAAGATTATGCACATGAATATTTCTGTCTACCACTTATGCGTGCTGAGACAATATCAACTTATACTTTCTCCTGTCATTGGTCCTTATTCCATAGAGGATATTCTTAATTACCAGCAAGACAATTTGGTAATATCATGTAAAGTGTAACAGCATAATTTCTATGATGATTTACACCTGCTAAGGATCTGAATACTGAATTTTGAAACATATTTTAAGTTCAGAAGAAAGAGTATTTTTTCTGCAAGACACTATTTCTATTTTTAATAGAAATACTCTCATTTATTTAAATTATTGGCACAGTTCTTCTAAATGAAATGGAGCTTTTGAACAAGAAGACACCATTTTTACACATTTTCAATGCCCTGAAAAATTTAGAGCACACTTCTGTACTGGATTAAATCAACTTGAGTCTAAATGCCTAAACACTATTTTTGACAACTGTGCATGAGGGACGTGCCTGTACAGGGATTCTAAAGAATAAAAAACCTAAAAATATCTCAGTTGCAAAGAAAATTCCCTGTATTCCTTCTTATACTTCGTAATAGTGGTTATATATATATATATACATCTTTTTTAACCCTCACAGGTTTATCCCTAATTATGTTGGAAGTGATTGAAATTGTTCTATTGACTTTAACAAACTCTCTTTCCTACTGGATTAAAGGTGATATTTATGCATCAGATTTGCTGGTGATGTCCCACTAATGAAACAGGTAATTTTATAAACGTGTCAGGGAGGGTAAGTGCCCAATAAAAAGATGTCAGATAGAGATCCACAAATTACAGTCTATTTGTAATGGAAAATAAAACCAGGAATTCTTACTATGAGTCATGAATTTCTTTATAATTGCTTCCACATTTGGGGCAACTTTTTCCTGGGTTGTCTACAGAAACCCTGCAATTCCTGGGGCTTTTGATGGCAGTTATGATCACAACAACACATCTCATTTCTGATAAAAAATTACTTACTTTAGGAAGGATTTTCTTTTCTCAAATTGCTTTTCTGAGTCTTTATCTACGACTATTTTCTTATCCTCCTCCTCATTTTCTATTTCTAATATAAAAACAGGAGTCCTTATCAATTTAGAAGAGCAATAAAACTAAAGAAAATTCAGGCAGAACTGTAAAGCAAGGTCTATTTTAAAGTTCCAGCTCAGATAATAAGACTCTGGTTACTGCAGCACCTCACTCATGGACTCAGTTTTCCATAGTGCATTCAGTGTTGTAATAATGCAAATCAAATACAATTTTAATAACTCCTTCCATTAATGTTTTAAGACTGCAACACTTATGAGCATGATTCTAATTGCATGATTTTGCTACAGGCAACTTTTATAGATCTGCCTGATCTTTGGATATTTGCAACGTTTGGATTATTTTAAATAATTAATTTTTGGAAGCGTTTCAGTCTCAGTAACAACAGTTGGGTTTGATAGTGGTTGTCTTGTCAGTAATTGCATGTATCTGGCTTCCATGCCAGGATAAACTAGATAAATTTAGAACTCTTTGGAAGGAGGTGGCTGAGGTTTATACCATGGCAAATGTCATGGACAACGTTCTTAGGAGGGGAATAATTATAGACTATGTTAATAGATGGAGAAAAAGAGGTTTAAAGTGAATAAAATTTCGTCATGCAGCACAATCAGTTAATTAAATTGCAGGACTTTCTGCCAAAAGAATACCAAAAATACAATCAACTTAGAATACCATTAAAGATTCTTGTTTTATGCAACTTCTATTGCCAGTCTCTAATGCACTGAGTGATAGCAACATGGAAATATACCTCTCCAGAAGAATTAGTTTGACTTCTGACATTTTTGTGTATGGGAGTACATACACAAAAACGGGAGTTTCTGCCACAAGGGCCATAGAGTTATGGAATCATTAAGGCTGGAAAAGACCTCAAAGATCATCAGTTCAACTGTTGACCCAACACTGCCAGTTCCACCACGAACCTGTGTTCCTAAGCGCCACATCCACACATTGTTTTGAACACCTGCAAGTATCGTGACTGCACTTCTCTGGGCAGCCTGTTCCAATGCTTGACCACCCTCTCAGTGATGAAATTTCCCCTAATATCCAACATAAGACCTCCCCTGGTGCAACTTGAGTCTTCTTCCTCTTGTCCTGTTGCTGGTTACCTGGGGGGAGAGACCTGCCCATACCTGGCTCCAAGCTCCTGTCAGGGAGTTGTAGAGAGTGACAAGGTCCTCCCTGAGCCTCCTTTTCTCCAGGCTGAACACCCCAAGTTTCCCCAGCTGCTCCTCAGAGGAGATGGTGGGGGCCTTGCAGGACCTCTGGTGTAGCCCAGCTGCTGTTTTTAGGCAAAGTAAGCAGTTGTTTGAATGCTCGCTCCTCTCTCCAGAAACCTGTGTAAAACCTCAGCCTTTCCTGTCATTGTGCAAAATGGGATGAGGAAAATGACAGGACGTGGGAAGGAGGTATGTGGGGCAGCAAAAGTCACAAAGAAAGCATTTGCTGAGTGGCTGGTGAGGGCCCTTACCTCGACACTGTCCCCAGGGTTCCTCTCTAGTGGCAGGCTCTTGGCTCTCCTCCTTGTACGTGCTGTTCTTCCCCTCGAGCATCACTTGAGATCTGCAGCAGAAGGTTCCCTCCTTCAAGATGAACAGAAACACCAACACAGTCTTGCCCACTCTCGATTCCACATTTCTTCTGTAGAGAATTTACTCCAAATTTTGCTCGTGACAAATGCCTACGCAAGGCTTGGACAAACAAGCATTAAAATAGGAGTGGGAATTCTCATTTGGGGGTTAAAGAATAGCTATGTACCAAAAGTTGCTAGCTGTACTCAGAGAGGTGATTTATTGCCTGCAAAAAATAGCATGTTCTTCAGTGAACATGGCTTTACCCACACCAACAGGGCAGGTTTTCCTGTCTGTTTGGTCAATTCTATGTCTGGCATGACAGAAAAGAGCACCTGAAATAACCTGAGTGCATTTTTCTTGCAGGAAGAGTTTCTAACAGTCTTGCTACAGAGTTTGCACACTACAAATAAATAGTGCACAAGTTGTGCAAAACATATGATAAACTTCTACTTCAACAGAAGCCTTTTAATCAATCCTGTTTGAGAGGAATGGAAGGGGTCATAGGCATACCTCTGAGGAATGTAAGTTTTCCATGAATGGATACTCAGAAGTATGGATAATTACAGCAGTATTTGAGAATTTCACTGCTGGATCAACTCAGCATGAAGTTCTCAATTATTCTTTCCCAGAAGTCATCCCAAACAAGAACACTCTGAAATACTGAGTTAATGATAGAAGTGGATTATGTCTAGGTCTTTCCACAAGAACTCTTGTCCTGAAAAATGCCAAACAAGCAAAAAGGTTTGGACTGAATAATGCAGATTTCATGAAGCTTCTCTGCTGAAAAATAGATGTTAAAGACTTTTCAAAATCATTGCAAGTGTTCCAATACATATTGGTCTAAGTGAACATATATTTGCTTTGAGATACATTTTGATTTTAATTTTTAATTTATAAGTGAAAGTAAAAAAAATGAAATATTTTGAAACTACTGAAGCAAATGGCTCAGTTAGATTTTTCACTTTTTAGCAGCTTGTTGGTTAGCCACAGAATTAGCTGAAAAAAATGAAATCTTGAAAATCCCAGAGGACAGAAAAAAGCACTTCCCTGTCAGCTATAAAATGAGTGAAAATTATAATGACATTTTCATTTAGCACAGAGATTTACTAAAACACCCACATTTTCACAGAAGTTGCAAAGACTTGAACTCGGACACACTTTTGGTTTCCCACCAGGTGTGATGCTTTAATGATAATGGTTTCACTAGACCTGGTCACCCACACTCTCAGGTAAAGAGCTGGAGGTATTCCAGCCTCCACAGGGGTAATAATCCCTGTTTCATATGCTAGAACAAGAAGGAGGACAGGAAGCACAAGCAGGAAATTTCAGTTTTATTTCCAACTAATGCGTTTAAACAGAAAATGATAATTCTTAAATAATTTAGAAGTGAGCTATCTAAGGACAAAGAGCCCCAGATGGGGTGAAGGGTTAAGCTTCCTAGGGCAGAGAGGGAAGGCCTGTGTAGCTTCACTGTGCTAATGGTGTAGGGAAAGAACTTCTGAGATGCCTGCTCAATTTGTCAGGATTTTATCTCCTCAACTATTATCTCCAGCTTTCCCCAGAACACCCTCCCCAGCCCTTTTATCTGCGAGCTATCTTCAAGTTAACTGTCTGCCTATTGCCTTGGCTGAACCACACTAATAGTCAGCTAATTACACATGAAGACTCTAATTTGCTTTGTCTTTCTCAAAAAAAGCCTCACGCGTGTGCAGGCATGCACGCGAGTGCACTCCTGCTCCTGCCGTGAAACTGCACCAGCTGAACCAGGATAAGATTTGTTGCATTTGTTTTCTGCCCCCTCTGATGCTTCCCCCCAACCAGGCCACCACCAACGCTTGTCATTCCTGATTTGCAACATCACCTGTTGCTCCAACACCAGGCTCCTGTAGAGCAGAAACTGGAGCAAAGAAGAGAAATACGTGTTTGTCATTGAACTGAGCTGAGAAGAAGGAAGAGGAGAATGATAAGATCATAGCCTGCAGCACTTTGTTTATGAGAACATCCTTCCAGTGATATATGTCTGCACCAGGTGAAAGTATTGTGTCACCCCTAACATATTTTAAATGCCAGGGCTGTCATGCAAGAAGACAATGATGAACAAGTTTAAACAGAATATGGTTTTGTAGCCATGTACAGAGTTACCCTTTGAAGGTTTTGCACTGGTAGTGCTCCTTAGCAAAATGTTTCCATGCTCTCTTATATTCCCCTACAGAATCCCTCTCACACAGAATTTAAACTAAATTGAGACATTTCTATTGCAGGCAAACTGATGGAGTTACAGATAAAGCAGTGCATTTCCTCAGGCAGGATTTTCAGGCCGTTTCACACATCCTCCCTGCCATACTATCAAAGTTTATCATAACTCCTTGGGTGGAACCCTGTTCCACCCAGCAAATAGGCAAAGAAGGGTCTGTCTACACCATGCTATGAGGACCAGGGACTGGCCCCAGGTCTCTCTGCATGGCAGAGGTTTACTCAGACTAGCCCTAGCATGCTCCTAGCATGAACTCCCGTTAGCTGCTGCAGCTCCCTGACCACATCACCTGCTTTAATTCCACACAAAAGAATTCCGCTTGCGTGCTCCAAGGCTGCTCGGCCTGGTGGGCTGGGGTAAGCAGGGTTATTTGGAGGATTCTCTTCAAAAGTGCACTCCTGGGCCCAAGTGAAAGGCTAATGCAGGAGCAGCTTTCCTCACCAGGCAGATCTGCCCAGAGCTATCATCACGTGGCAGTTTTCTTCCCAGATTTTTATCTGGAGCTCCACTGCACGAACACCATCCCCGCGCTATAGCACTGTTGCACAACACCACTGACTGGCTCTGACTGACAGCTCAGACTGAGCCCTGGGAAAGCCAACATCCAAGACATGACATTGAGAATGGGCATGACCATGTCCACCTTGGATTCAGGTGAAAGAGCCCTGGCCGTGTGTGTCACATGGGAATGAAGGCAACCGTGACACTGCCGAGTTGTGCATCTTTGAGGAAGACTAAGGTCAGAGCCACTCCATGACCCATCCAGGACAGCATTAATAACTTTACAAGAGAGAGGAAAGGGAGCTTCTGATTGCCTGAAAAAACCCCCAAGGAGGTAGGATTTCTTAAGTACTTATTAAGGTCCTGTGTGGGCTTGTGTAAGGCTTTCAGAACCTGCCCCTCAGCTTTCCTTTCTGTAAAATGGACATATCTTCTTTTCCTCACAAGATTATTAGGATTTTCCAGTTCAGGTTTGTCATAAATGAAAGTGTCTTGCAAACAGTATTTAATCACCTGGCCAAAAATGGTCTCCAGCTTCTTTGGGCAGAATGTGAGTTTTTATAGGGACTAGTCACAGTGTCCAGAAGGCTATGGGATCACATGCTGCATCTTTAAGACAGAGTTTACTTCTGAATCAGTAAATGTACTAGACAAAGCAGCCATTATTTATGCATTCCTGCATACATGGCAAGGTGAAAATAATAGAATAAACATCATATACTTCATTATGATATCGGTTTACACTTCCAGGGTACACAAAAAGAGGCCATTTCATCAAGCTAATTGCCTGAAAGTAAAAGAGAGAGAACTTTAGCTATTAGTCTATTATGGGGCTTTTTTCTTAATCACAAATAGGGGCCGTGTGTCCCCAGGGGGATGTGTATTCTAATTTACAATTGAACTACAGATCAGAGCAATCAATCTTGTGCAGCACTTTTACAGTGTAATTGCTGCAACATAACAAATAAAAAAAAAAAAAAAAAAAAAAAAAAAAAAAAAAAAAAAAGCAGCCTAAGTCGAGTTTCAGCTTGAGGTGGAGATATTTACCAGGCATTGGTTCAGGGTGGGAGGGAGGAAGAGAGAGGAGAGAGGCGCCAAAGCCATGAATATGCAATGAGGGCTCATTAGTGCCCCAGTGTTGCCATGACGAATGGCATTATCCCCAGACTGGTGCAGCCTAAACATGAATTTTATAACGACCCATTTATCATGACTTGTCATGGGTTTCTTTACTGTACTTTCTACTGACTCTCACACCTTCCACCATTAGCACCTCAGAATCCCTTCCTTTTGTTCTTTCATCTTACTCCATCTTAGTTGCTGGTAAGGATTGTCAGGCCATGCAGAGAGGAGGGCTGCAAATGCTGGTGTTCAAGAGTCCAGAGCTTCCCAAGCTGAAGACCCACCTCCAAATCTGTTGGTGGTCTTCAGTCCACTTACTAGTGGATAAGTGTCCTCATTGTCACAAGCATCTGCAATCTTGTCAGTTGACTCAGCAGAAAGGTCTTGGATTGACCGAGCATCCAGACAACTATCTTTCCACTCTGGCAGATGTGATGGATGAATCTGTTTTGTTGACCTAGGCCTGTCTCCTCCTCAGCCCACTCCAGCTATGTGCACAGTGTAACAATCCACCCCTCATCTTCACACTGAAAAAGGCACAGAACCAGATAAATAAACAAAAACTGCTTTCTCTTGAAAGGGCTCAGTTTCACTTGAACGAAAAGAAAAACCACCTACTAGGTGTGAAACCTAACTGATAGGGAAAGCATTTACTTTCCAGGAGCAAGCAATATTAGTCAACTCTACAGGAAAGCAAAATTACTGTGAAGTAATTAGTGTCTGGCTTTAGCTCATTTTTGGTCGCTGCACGTTGTCTCTGTTTTACTGCTGTCCCTTTGGCCTACCCGATCCCACATTTAATATACCACTGCTTATAAAGAAATCCCTGTGGCTCAGAAGGCTGAATTGCCACTGCTGGGCTAGGGCCTGCGCTCCAGTATATAGAGGCTTTCATTTCCCAAGTTATGAATCTGACATCTCATGGCCAAATCCATGCCAGTTTATTTCTGAGAAGTCTGTCCTCATTATTTACCCCAAATAGTTTCACTGTCAGTCTGCCTTTTTTTTCCCACTGTGAAGTGGCTGGAGTATCTGAAAGTATCAAGCCCCTCTTTGTTGGATTTTACACTCTTGCTATTACAAGAATTTGTCTTTAGGGATCGAAAAATCAAGCAACTTATTTCCAGCTATTACTTGGATAGGACTTCATGTTCTTAAACAAGTTGTGAGCTCCCATGATCTCTGAAAACAACTCTCCCGAGGTCTTACATCAGGGTAGTCCTACAGTTCTTTCATTACTCTACTGGATGTTTGAAAATATTAAAAGGCATCTAACGTCCCAGGCCAGCAATTTATAGACTCAAAGTCTGGCTCTGGAGCCCTCAAAACCTCTATTTCTTCCACAAAATCTGCACTTTGCGATTATTGTGGCCAAGACAGGCACGTGTTTCACCAGGAGTAGTTTGTCAAAGCAACAGCCCATTATCCAAAGATTCATCACAGGTTCCCACTCTGGTACATGACGGAAGAGAGGCTGGATGTCAGAAAGGGAGGAGAAGGGAAAGCTCCCTCCCAGCAAGGTGCATTTGGGAAATGACACCTTGATTAATCAGGGCATAGCTGATTAGGCCAGAAAATGCTTGTCTTTTTTTTTTTTTTTTTTTTTTTTTTTTTTTTTTTTTTTTTCCCTCAAACCCATTCTTTGGAGAATACAGATATGTAAGAATATATGTATGTGCAGTTTTTTAAAGCCCCAGACAGCATCTTCCACAAGTCCATGACCTATGATGGAGAACTCCAGCTCCCACTACAATACAAACAATGTTCTGTTAATTATCAGGAGACAAAAGAAGAATAGAAATCACTCTTAAAGAAGCAAACCAGAAATGACATCTAATATTGCAGAAAATGTCCACTATCTTCACAAGGACTCAGGACACAGCAAATATTATCATTATTCCTGAGAATAAATGTTTGCCCTATGACCCAGGTGATCTGATCACCTATTGAGTGGAGACAACGGAGAGTTGTCACAAACAATGTGGCTTAATTAAATTATTTTAATTTAACTCCTATTAGGAGTACTAAAACTGACTGTACTCAGCCTACAAGATCAGCTTGATACATCTGACCCGTTATCTGTAGTTTATGTGATGGAATAAGCAGATTCCTGTTTGAGTTGGTTGCAGGAACTCACAGATCCAATCTATGGAGGTTATTCAATTTTTTTTTTTATATCCATCTTTGCAGCTCCCTTTGAGAAACAGGCTCATCTTTCTTCCACTAACCCCATGGAGCAGGCAAACAGGGAAACAAGGAATATTAAGGGCCAGCCAATGCAGATGACACCAAGCTCTATGTCACTTTAGCACCCAGAAGCACTGGAATCACAGAATCACGTCAGAGATTTTAGGTTGAAATCGGCAACCATATGGAGGGCAGTTGCCCAGGAAAGGAAAACATTCACTGCTCCTCAGTCAACACACAAATGGCAGTCATTAAAATAAAATAATTGCGATCTTTAAAATATTAAGTCCTTGGTTCTAAACCAACAGGACTCTAATGATAGGAAACACACCAATTTCAGGGGGAAAAGGCTACTTCCATTGTCATATGAGTCCAGCCTCCAAAAAAGTATCAGATCTGAGATTGTTTCATAGAGAAATTAAGAAATAACAGCAATATTTTCAGGTGGAAGAAAAATCTCTAAGGTGGGACTGTTTATTGTGAATTTAGGGTAATTTTTGTGACTGAGTGTTGTAGGATCAGAAATAGGCTGTCAACAGACTCATGTGAATATTCTGCTTTAAAGATAAATATTTGAATGTAATAAAATTCTGACCACATAGTAAAAATCTGCAAAATTATACATGCAGTAGTTTTCTACATTTACAGATAGAATTCAGAAACTTGGGATTCAAAAAACCCTGAGAAAAACTTCATGTGTGATTACTATTTAATGCTTTTCAATGTACTTTCAACTGACATATATACAAGAAAATTAAAAAAAACCACCATAAATCCAGATACTATTTCTCTGCACAAAGTGATGCTCTTTTAAAGACATGATAAAATTCTAAGCCCGAAGACAAAACTCCTTCTGGTTGAGTACTGAAGTGTTTGAACACCCAGGCAGTGCCAGGGACATATCCTTATGTGCTTGTAAATGCTCCTGATTGTGCTAAATAAACCTGACCAGCATTTTTGCTACTTTGTGGAGAAATTCAACCCTCCCTTTTTAGTTCTCTTTCAATTATCACCTAATATTTTTTTTTTCCTTTGTTCAAAGCTTGGCTTTGGTCACCCTAATGAACCAATGGTCTTTTCCTCTGGATATCCTTCAGCTTTGTCTTTAAGGCTCCTCGCCTTTCTCTAAGTGGACCAATGGCTTGCTGCTCCCCACTTTTAAACAAACAAACACAATGTCCTTCTTCCCCCTTCCCCCCCACTTTCTTTAATGACATCTTCAGTCATTAATGAGTTAATAAAAATCTCAAAGTCATCTGGGAATAGATAAGGGGGAAGAAAGAAGAGTATTGTACACATAATGACAGGCTCCCTGCTGGCCCTAAGATGTCATGGGTCAGCCATGTCAAGAATGTGTGTGCCCAATCATCTGCTGATTTTTATCAGCAAGGCCTGAAGCAGAATCTGACGCGGCCAGTTTGGGAGTTACAATGAATAAACAATGACTTCTTGGATTGTTGGCGGCTGTGTGATAGAGTGAGAGGGTTTATGTATACTAAAACATGATGACATTAGCAATCAATATACCAATTACTTGACAAGTTATTGGACGAAGAATGCACATGTCCTGAGCTTTTGTGCACTTTGAACATGCTACCAGCAAAGGAGACTGCAGAATTAATGTTAATTAACCCGTTCCAAGGTTGATATGCTAATACCTGATGATGCCTTGAAGTTTCTGAGAGCATGAGGTAGAAACAACTTTGGTCTGATATAGCACATTAAACATTTTAAATGGAAGACACAAGCCTGACAGATTTATTTTTCATTAGAACTTGAGGAAGAGAGGAATAATTTTTTTCAAGTGAGTAACTGAGATTCTAACAGACTTAAATTGTTCTCTATAAAATTTCACTTAAACACCCTCAGCATACTACAGAAATTTCATCACAGAGAAGTTAGGTTGGTTAAGGAAATCTCTTATAAGTTGGAAATATCTTATAGGAAATCCTTATGGTTTCCTTAACCAACTCTTGTAGGTTGGTTAAAGAAATATCCCAACAACTCTCACCTGCCAATTCTTAAGTAGAGAAAGACAGATAAAACTCTAACACACTTTTTTGTTTCTGTGTGACTGGAAATGCGTTTCTGCATCTGATCAGTCTCTTACATTCTTTACTGTGCTTAAAATATTCAGTGTTTATGAGTTTGTCTTCTCTTGTTCTGGAAGTGATTGTGAAGATAAAATGACAGTATTTTAATTGAAGCCAGAATAGAATGGGATTATAAGTCACCTAATTCCAAGTACAAAATAGAAGAAAATTAAAGTGGAGATCAACGTTGCAGGCAGGCCTAGACTGGAGTCAAATGGTGTCACCTCTCCATTAAGATGGACAAGTCCATGATCTAATGGAAAGCTTATGGGTTTTGTCCTGAGATGCATTGTTAAAATGATGTGGGAAAGACAGGTTTTATGATGGTTCTCCATCCTTCTCTGTGTAGTCTCTGAATGAAAATTTCACTGCCACCTGGGAAGCACCAATTCCACATATCCTTTGACTTTTGCTCATGTGGGAGCAAACAAGGCAGGGTGTAAACATAAAATTTAACTCTGCCCGCCAGGGCATCAACCAGTGCAGTAGAAATTGTGCAGAAGTAAGGAGGAGAAGAGTTCAGACATCAGAGTGGCCCTGTGTATTTGCTGTGCGTCAGGGGCTGAATAAAATCTGCAGATACATCTCTTACAGATCACTTTTGTGATGTTACTCTAAATTATAATCAAATCTGCTCCTGCTCCTCAGAGCACTAAGCACTTCTCAGAGTTGTGTTGAATGGTGATGGCAGAGGGACCAGACTCAGCCAAAGGGGAAAAATAGATGAGGCTCCATCTGGTTTTAGCTGCAGTGGTTATGAAGTGTTCAGCTGGATCCTTCCACATGGCTCTTCCCTTCCCATTGAGTAAGTTCTTGAAAAGTTTAAAAGTGAATTTGTCCAGTGTGTGTGATATGAATAACGAAATGCTTTTAAATGTAAATGTTTCATAAAATAGCAGCATTACCATACATTGCAGTGAATACAGTATAAAAAAATCAACTCAATAATCCCTCCTCTGTAATTTACAATTAACTTTTTGCCTCAAGGTAACAGCTACATTCACAAAAATAATGGTAATAGATTGACCTTGTTATGAATGGATAACAAGCTGGAAACAATATAGTTTGTCACAGAGCATTAACTGTTACTGTTGAAATTGTAAATAATGTGTATAGAACCCACAATGTAAATGGCTCCCCTTAAAAATATTAATTATGTCAATTAAACACTTGATGCATAATGGATTATTCTGAAACCTATTTTAGTCCATGTCAGACTGAGTACACCATTTTCTAAGATCCCATTCCCAGACTACTGGAAAAATCTATGGCTGTGCTTTGACTGCTCAAGATGGACAAAGGAATATTGCCTAAAAATAAAGGTATATGGCTGCCTCTTTTGTTTCCATTTCTAACTGCTTTTTCTCATCATAAGATGAGACTCTTTACAGACACAGGACTCTTCTGAAGTGCTTTCAGGCTGCTTTGGAAATTGTTGCAAAGCAACCCTCCTCCGACATTGCTGGCCAGACACTGGAGATTGTCCATGGGATACGTGCCACTTTGGAATCACTGGTGATGGGGCAGAGAAGGATAGATCAGTTCTTACACCTGGCTGGTTTCTCTCACCAAAGTGACCTAACTCAGCATTCTCAAGCCAGTGAAAGCTGAGGGTGATGCTGTTCAAATCTCCTCCTCATGTGTCCTTTGGAGCCCGGGCTGTGCTCATCCAGGAGAAGGAGCTTGTTATCACCTGGCTTTATGGAGTGATCCAAAGCTGATATATAACACATGGCTTAGAAAAAATTTGTTTTCTCCCAGTGCCTGATGACCACCAATTCATGAACAAGACACTGAAATGTACTTTTAGTGCTTCCCAGCCACAGTTCCTCAGCTGTAGCTCAAGACTGGACTTAACAGCACAATACTTCAGTGTTCTGGCCAATTACCACATTGCCTTATAAAGGAAGGATTCCCACTAGATTATCCACATAGAGAAAGTGATACTAAAATGACAAGCCACCAAGAGGTCAAATAACCAGTTGCCAGAAGTTAAAATAACTAGACTGTGGAGCAGCAGTATCTGAGGAGCTGGCATGTGTCCCAGGACTGGTTGTCATACAAATGAAAGAAAAGACAGCTGGAATCTTTTTGGATTGACTGCTATTTTCTGTGAATATAATGTAAATCTACCACTCTGGTTTTTCAACCAGATGCCTGAACTGGGAGTTGAGAAACTGATTCAGTAAAATATAAGGTCTCTTTATATCTCGTTTTTCCATGTGTGAGTTTCATCTACTTTGTTTAGCTTTATCCTTTGGGATCAAGGACTGTTCAGACTGTCTGAGCACAAAGAGTCTGATTACAGTTTTGGCTCTCCAGTAATCCAAGCAAATACATTACATCCTCCCTTGCCAAAAGGTGTGTTCTCCCATCTGGGCAGCAACAAAGTCTCCACAAATGTATGACTGAGCAGGCACCTCTACCCACCATAGAGTCAAAATCCCAGCCAGGCTGGCTAAGCCACAGTTGGATTTCCCTCTGCTCAATGATTTTCCCTGGGCAGCTCTTGTTTCACCATCAGTTAAGGTTTAGCTGTTTGCTATACATTCGGTGCCATCTCTTTAAAGATGTATATCTGAGTGGGCAAGAAAGTTAGGGATTAGCAATGGGCAGAGGTCAAGTCTGTCAAGACTTTAAGCATGTTGTTGGTTGTAAAAAAGATTACGTTACTGGCAGCCCTTTGCCAGATCAGTACTCTGATGCCAAATGTTAATCCTTGCTGGGGACAAGATGGCTTGTAAATGTTATGGGAGAACACAGCTTTTCCTGTAGAAAACAGGCCTTTATGGTTAAAACATGGATTGTTTTCTCATGCTTGTGTTTGCATTTCATGCCAATTCACTCTTGCTCGCTATGGGCTTCGCTTCAGTACTTACATTTAATCACTTAAGGTCATTATTTGTATAGTTGAGGGGAGAATGGTTGAGTTCTTGAAGCACTGGGGAGTAGAAGGGCGAGCTCAGCCTCAAGTTTTGCCAAAGGACTTGCACTGTGAAACTGGGCAAAAGCAATGTTCCCACTGAACTTTACTTTTCTTATCTGTACAATGGTGCTTCATGCAAAAAGGATCCTGTAAAATTTTATTTGTGACTGTCAGAAGTTCAGTGTTTATTTGATCTATAAAGCAATCTACCTATTTTAGTGTGGCTAACTATAGATCTGTGACTTTCAAAGTAATGCCCCTTCCTACAGTCACAGAATCACTGAATTATTCAGGTTAAAGCCTTCAGGATCATCTTGTTCCAACTCCCCTGCTCTGGGCAGGGAACTTTCCACTACACCAGGTGGTCTGACCTGACACTGGGCATGCCAGGGATGGGACATCCACAGTTAGACACTTTGGGAGAGCTTGGGTTTCCAGGTCAGGTCCTTACACAAGCGCAGCCAAGGCATAAGACAACACAAGATTTTAAAACAACAGAAGACTCAGATGCCCCAAAGTTTGCTCTGCTGTGAACCCAGGGCACAACTGGGTGTGAGCAGCAGCTGTTGTCAAATGCGTGCAGAGCCCTGCACATGGCTGAGCACAGTCAGGAAATTAATGTTGTACCAGTAGATCCCAGCAGCTGACAATGCTCACAGAGCATTGCACAAACTCTAGCAAGTCCTGTGGCTGTCCCATGTGAAGGGAAAACAAGCAGATCTGGGTGCAAACTACATTCACACCTGTTTTTGGCATCTAAAGATCCTCAGTGTCTCTGTGGCTCAGTTTTTCACCCTCTTTTGGGAGGTAATGAAACCCTATGCTAAGGCAAAAATCAATAAAGCTTCTCTTTAAAGGGTTTGGTGAGGTCAAGAAAACACCAGTGCCTGATGCACATGAGTTCAAGAGTAGAGGGGACCATGTAAGTTCCCAGGTAGATTTGATAACAGAGTTCATAAAATAAGAAAAGCAAATTCAATCTGGGGAAACCTGAGCTTCTAGGTTTCAGGCCATATACATTTAGTAGCTATAAAATCAGAATACTCTGGTAGAAGGGGATTCAACACTCTTTCTGGTAAGAGGTAAAAAATGACATGCAGCATCCCAAGTATTAAATTCTGTTAGTTCAGTTTTGTTATGCAAAAGGATTTTTTTTCCTTCTCCTCTACTCTTTAAAATGTTTTGAATTAAAATAGCTTACTCAAGGTCACTGAAGGCATATGGTCCTGCTCAAAACTTTAAACAAAACATTAGTTTTTACAACCTTTTGTAATTTGGTATTGTATACAACATGGTTATGGACGGAGTTTCTGTAATCTTTGCAGTGGGTGACAGAAATATGAGAGCCAAATTTATAAGCCATTTAGTGAAGCATTTAATCAATTTCATGCATAGGAAATAACTCCGATTGCTTTGCTTTATCAATCTTGCTTTCTCAGAGACCTGCAGTCACCCCAACCTCAGAACACTTCAGTGTGTGAGGGGGGAACCATATGCAAAAATCTAATGCTGTGCACAGTGTCAGGGACTTCTGAGGGCTGTTTAAACTTGCCAGCATCAATAATCCCTCTTGAGGCTGCTAATATATTTCAGAAAGAAGGCAGAAAGCCTAATATTTATAGGAAGATGCAAGGCCTCTTTTTACAGAGCTTTTCCTTAAACATCCTTTGTCTCGGATGAGTCTTTGACACTGTGTAGAGTTATGCAGATTGAGCTTGCCTCTAATACTAGAGTGTTTCTGAATGTTGCCTTTAATCACTTACAAACACTTAAACACCCTCCCTGCATCGTGCCCCTGGTCCCATAAACTGTGACTGGCATATCATTTGTCAAATTCAGAGACACTGCTTGGGATGACACTGCTCACTGAGGCCACAGCAAGAAAGACAGCACGAGGTCTGACTGTCCTGCAGTGCATGTAAGGGTTAAAAGTCACATTTGACTGGGACTGGGGGGTTTGTGGGAGACTGAGCTGAAGGATTACAAAAGTTCCTCTTCTGGTCTTCAACCCATGGCTCTGGATGGGCCACCTGACTTCTGACAGTGGGCAAGAAGTTGGGAACACCAGCCCTCAGCCCTTCCACAGGACAGCTGGTGAACTGGAAGCTCCTGAGCTCTGTTCTGTACTCATGAGGAATTTGGAAAGGTTCTGCTCTAGGGGTACATGGCAGCACGAGGCACTGCTCTTCCTACAGAAGGGAAAGGAAAACCTTGACCAAACCAACCTCATCCCCTTCTCCTGTATCTAAAATCCCTACCTGGAGTAAGAGATAAGGCTTAAAAGGCTATTTCAGAGCACACTTTCTTCTCATGTACTACAACAGCTTGTACAATACCCCGAGCAGAATACTACGCAGCGATTTTTTTTCCTGAGTGAAAAATTCCTGAAGGAGCAAAAAGCCAATCTCTCTGATAATCATCAGCTGCTCAACTATATTAAATTTAGACAAGGCTACAATAGTGCCAGAGTTGTCCCCTGCCCTCTAAAATTAGAACTGAAAGAATGGTGGGCATAGTGCTAAATATATAACTCATTTAAAAATAATGTGCTCTCAGGCTTTCCTAAGGCTTGAAAAACTGATCATCATAAATCCCTAAAGATCTGTTTGCACAGCCAGCCTGCCTCCATCAGCCCCAAACATGTTTCAGTAGGGTCCTTTCCTGAACATCCACTTTTTCTCACAGTATATAGGGGGAAGAAAAAAAAAAAAGGCAGGAGAAGTTTGCTGCCTTTAAATGATAGTTAAACAATAAAGTTCCTAGTTATATACCTGGATAGAAGCTTCACCTGGCCTCTGCTTTCTGTTTGGAAGCAAAAAAGGAAAGAAAAAGGGTTAATATTTACTATCTCTCATAAGCTCTAATTCTGGAAGAGTTGATAGGGACAATCCATCTGAAATGATCACAAGTGTGAGGTTTAGCTCTTCAAGTTGTAGAAAACCATCACAACCCTCTACAGAATAAAAAAAAAGACCCACAACAAATCAAGAAACTTAATTCTTCTCCTGTTTCTCAGCTCTAGCAAAACCCAGTGCTAACAATTTCAGAATCAATAAAATCAGCAGGATGGATTAAGAGCAGTTTTGCATAGAAACAGGGGCATGGAAAACCTACATCTTTCCTTCCTTCAAGGTCAGAAAAACTTCTACCTAGAAGCAAACCTCTTCTTTCCTTCCCAATTCCCTTCTAACAATGCACAGGACCCCCCAAGGGAAGCAGCTGCATTAAGGAAATTTATAGAGAGTTGGGGCCTGGATGTAAATTGGACTAAAGGAATTCTGGGTCCTTGCAGGACTTAAAATACTCCATCATGAGACAAGGGGTGTCTTGGAAAATTTAAGCTTTTATTTGCCAGCTGTTTTTCTTTTTCTGTTATTCTGACTATCAGATAATCTACGACAGAATTCTTTAAGGAAAGTGAAGTGAGGGGAGGGGAAATATGGGTTTGGGAGGGTTTCATGGAAGTACTAAGAAATCCCTCTGCTCTCAGGTGGGGCTCTTCCTTGGGCTGGGGAAACAAGCCTGGGGTCTAGGAGAACCCAAAAGCCACTTAGCTGGAACAGTTAGGGATGGAGTCTGTGTGAAGCTGGGGGCTGTGGTTAAAAGAGAGAATGCTGCTTCACCACAAGATTTGGTTAAAAAGGAGTGGTGTGGGGTTTTTCTTCTACTTCAGTTGCTCTTCCCACCCTCTCCCATGCCTGTGGGGTGCTGCAGAGGGCTCAGGTCTGTGCTCACAGTCTCCTGAAGGGCTGTGAGAAGGGCCTGTGCCACAAGAAGTGGGTCTGGACTTGATCTGCTGCAAATAGAAATGCTTGTTAGGGAAGCAAACAGGTCATATTACACTATTCTTGTACCTTAAATAAATCAAGAAAGGTGTAAATGTGCTAGTCATGAACTTATTTCTCCCTTGGGCTACTTCCATGAGATGTTTCCTTCTCTTCCTTCCCCCCTCCTCATTCTACCTTTGCTCTTTTGGATGCCATCAGCTGATTGGAGGGCTTTGCTGAAAATAGAAATGTTAAAGAGGCATGTTTTCTGTTTGCTCATCTGGAACATTCTGGGGAGGAATAGCTCTTTGAATTCTTCACCCCATAAATTTGGGGTTTCCACTCTAGCTTTGCCTCGCAGCAATACTGAGGCAAGAGAAGTATCAGTAAAAGAAACTGAAAAGTTTTTTCTACATAGATATACTTTCGTAATCTTAATGAACAGGTGATCTCTTTTTCTTCTTTCCTTTTAAACAGTACCTAGGATAAAAATCCATGCTTTTCTGCTGGAGGAAGCCAGATGTTACCTAGAAAAGTTTATCACAGTATGAATGCAGATTTTTGGGAGGGGAAAAATAGTATTGGAAGTCAAGGTTAATTTTTTTTTTTTTTTTTAAGAAATAAACAAGCATGTTGCAATGGGCTTTTTCTGGTGAAACGGGTGTTTTTAATGACTTCACTCTAAAATGAACACCTTACCACCCCCAGGAGCTGTTTGTTACTCTGTAGAATTTTCTGAACATAGTCTAGAGCTGCTCAATTTTTACTAATGAAAGTAAATGAGAATTGAAAAAAAAAAAAAATCCTACTACCTGCTCACTCGCCAAAGCTGGTTTTCTTGGAGCAGAATAGACACAATTTAAAAAACCTCAATCAAGTTTTTTACTCTTTGAAGAACACAGTATTTTATGGATGTAATTTATAAGCAGAAAAGAAGAGGGCTATTCCCAATATTATCTTTATCTTCTAGACATAAATAACAAACAACTTCAGTAATCAAAATTTACTGCAATTGTAATAGGTTTTGGCATCATTTATGTATCACAGGGAATGTTAACATAATATTGACTTTCAGGACTCAGGCCAATTTTTATTTTATTTTATTTTTTTGGGCTGGATTAATTGGGTGTATATATATATATATATATATATATATATATATATATATATATATATATATATATATATAAAACCGCTCCTCCCCCCAGTATATTTGTGACTTTTATGGCATTTGAGAGATTAATTCTCATAAATAACACTGTTTATATCTCCTAATCAGAAAGTTGAAATTATCTGTGACAATGTGAACACTAAAAAGTTGTATACTATGAAAATATTTCAATAATTAATGCATGCACTATCTAGAGCAATTGACAGTGAGGTCATAAACATAATGGGCCATCTGTGTTTGATTTGTATCTGAAAATGCTTAAAGGGAAAGGCAGGTAATTCAGGCTTCTCTTACAAATGTAAACAGGCAAGATTTTTCACCTTCTCAGAGGGTTGTTGAACCATTTCATTACTTTAAAGAAGAAGGGAAAAAAAAAAGTTTTTTCCAGGCTAGAGCCTTTTAACACACTTGCATTTTGCTCCCGTGTTCTCTGAGAAGCAGCACACACCAGTGGGGCTTTTTAGTCTTCTCTTAGAGTACACACAGGGTTGTCATTCTCCTTTATTTACTTTATATTGTTTGCTCTATAAAAAAATGCCACTTCAGGCTCCTGAGCAATCCCACCAGCTCACTTTGCATTCTGGGACCTGGGTTTAAATAGTTTCCTTTGGACCTTTCCAAGTTCAGATCTGCACTGGGCTGTTGAAAGACAGCAAAAGGTTTGTGGAGGGATCTGGCTCGTTGTGCCTTTATGACCCTTCTCTGGATTTGTCCCAACTTGTCTCCTGAACCTTTTCTCCCTTGTGAAATCCGAGATTCAGGTTACCTGCATATCTGGGGTTGGATTCAATTGAGCGCCGGCTTTCTGCGCCGCGATGGGGAGGAATGGGCTGTCCTGCTATCGTCAGGAATAACTCTTTATCTCGGGACTTATATGCATTGGCACAGAGCCAATACCAAGCTGGAATGACTCAATAAATAAACAACCATATACCCCTCTTGTTTTCACTGGCTGATCCGATGACAGTCGGGCTCCTGCTCTTGGCACCGGCCGAGGCTCTGCTGAAGGAAATGCCATTATCTTCCCTGTGCCAGGCAGAGATTAATACATTCTTAGAAATTGAATCCAGACAGGACTTCTAAATGATTTCATGTGACCTCCTGTATATCAGGGCTATTAAATACTACAAATTACCTATGATAAGACCAGAGATTGCAACCTATTTAAAACTCTGTACATTTTTTTTCCCCTCTCTGCTCTGCCCTTTCTTGTTCCTCAAATATGAAGTGTAGGCAGAGAAGAGGTCACAGCAAGGCAATACTAAAGTCCAGAGAAACTGACTGAAATATATCTGGGTGTTCCTGCCCAGTAAGAATCCCCTCACTGTCCCTGATAATCTGACCTGGGCTGATTTCACTCTCAGATCTGAAACTGGTGATCAGTGCAATCCTGAACTGGTGATCAGTGCAGTCCTGAATCTATGACAAGAACTTGTGAGACCTCTTTATTGCCCCTCCACCCCCAGACTTTGATCACCTCTTCAGCATTTCATGTCTAGCATTGCAAAATCTTGGATTTAGCCAAGGGAAAAAACACTGGCATGCAAGACCAGAAGCTGAGTTATACACCAAAGTGTGAGAATTATTCTTGACATTGCAAGTATCTGTCTAATGCTTGGGACTCTGGAGCATAAATATTTTCCAAATGTTGGACCACAAGTATAAAAAAAGGGGAAAGGCAAAGCCCTAGATTCACAGACTGGTAAAGAGAAAGACTGTGCTTTATGGGTGTTGAGTATTTGCATTTCTCTTACTTGCATAAGAATCTTCCTCCTTTCCCCATATCGTCTCAAACAGGAGGCTGTATAAATTGCTGGGTGTTCCAAGTCAGATGATGAAGGAGATAAATTCTGCATTGTCCAAGCCCAATGATCTCAAAATTTAACAGTTTGCAGCTCTGGGAAATTGCATCTTACTTCAAAGCTGAGTCTCTGTAACTCCTATTTCCATTTTTTGCATCTTGTCATGTTGTTGGCAGCAAGGTCAAATGCCCCATGTTATTCAATATTCTCCCTGTGCACAGGTCCCACTGCTTAGAAATCAAGTCCTCTTCCTCCTTTCTTGTTCAGCTGAGGAATTTGAGTTTATAGGTTGCACAGCAGTGCTTGTTTCTAATACCTAGACTATTTTACTCTCCTATGGTCTTATGTTGGTATTTCTCCCTTTTGAAAGTACAGTCAGACCCAACTGTCTAATAATTTGAATTACCAGTTTTTGTCAGAGCAGATAATTTCCTTCTTTCCACTTGAATCTGCCTATTATTATTATTATTATTATTATTATTATTATTATTATTATTATTATTATTTTATTCTGTCTCTGAACTCTCTGGAGTTGTGACCTCGTTATGCTGAGTAGAGGTGGAGATTAAATACTTCAGGTGCAAATGTTTTGAGACAGTTTCCCACTCTATAAAAGTAGCCTTGTTCCTTCATTTTTGCATTGTTTAGCTACATTGCAGTAAACATAGCACAGCAGACTGCCCTGAATCAGAGCCTCATCCTCTCCCATCACTTGCTAAAATAATAACTCTTCCTTGTCATCTACAGATTTTATTGGCACAGTTTTATGTGCTATGTGAAAATTTCATAATAAAGTTCATGATACTATAAACTGCAAGTTGTGTCAAACCAAAACCTGGCTCAGCCATAGTCTGTGACAGATTAGGGAAATATTATTGGAAGGAGAACTCTCTACCTTCCTCATTTCAAAATCAGCAGTTAGAAGACATCCAGAGCTGATGTTTAATACTACTCAGTGAGGTTTCATGGTTTTAAAAATCCATATATACTTTTGTTCTCTCCAACATCTTTGAAAATGAGTTCCATCATTGAATTCATGCTGAGGAGAAGAATACTTTCTTGTAGCAAGTGCCCTATATTGTATTAGGAAAAAGAGTGAATAATCATTCCCTACTTACCTTCTCTATTCCAGATTTTATAGGCCAGATATTGTGTTCCCTCTTTTCTTTTTCAGATATACTTCTTTTTCAGATTTACTTAAAAGAAGCAGGAAGGTGTTATAATTTTCTGCATCTATTTTGAGTCAGAGTGACCAGAACTACCATGGATTTATATGTGGCATGAGGATATTTTCTGCACTTTCGTTCTCTACTCATATTCTTGTATCTTATTTTCCCTTTTGTGGGGCACTGAATTGATGCTTTACAGTGAATTATTCACAATCACTGAGATCTTTCTGGCACAGATGCATCTACATTGCACTTTTATTACTCTCCACCCAGTGACACTGAATTTCTCCTGTTTTTCTAATACTCTGGCACTTAGTGCAGTGAGATATTTCAGCTTGGAGAGTGTTGGATAATTCTCTCTCATTTGTCCATATATGATCAGCAGAGCTGGTGACAGACTCCTGGGGGGGCCCTGCTCAGTAGCTGCCCCCACTCTGAAAACTGGGTGTTTATTCTTCTCACCATCACATCTTAGGACAGCTCCATTTAAAGCACTGAAACCTCCTCAAAGCCTTTCTGAAATCTGCGTGGCCTTGCTGGAGATGCACGTGAAGTTGCTGACTCCTTTGGCAGAAACTCATTAAAAGGGCTCTGTGCAGAGCAAGAGATGGTTCTGAATATCACTTGGCCTTTAGAGCTGTGGTGGTTTTGCTCGGTTAAATTTGAAATAATTTCAAAAGGAGAATGTGTTTTTCTACTTAAGGCTGTGATCTGGCATTTGGGATATACAGGTTGTACTCCTTCTCTGCCAAAAATCTGTCTTACTGAGCAAGTTGTTTCATCTTCCTGCAGTGCAGTTGCTCAGAGGTGCAATCATTACTTATTTCTTCCATCACCTCTCTTCAGCTTCTGAGCTTTCCCGGATGGGGCAGCATCTTTATATTTAGATTTTTCTTTAAACCATTTTGTATGGTAACTCTGGATGATGTCATAATCCAAGCTGATAATGTATTTGTTAAGGCCAAATAGCTGATAAAGGCATTAAGTCACTGTTTTTAATCAAGATCCATTTCACTCTTTCAGTTTATATATATTTTTATATATATATATATTTAAATTTCAGTGATACATTGTCTCAGTAACAATATTTCTTCTGGCCAATAAATCAACCAGTATGCCAAAAAAACCCCAAAACATTCTGTGTTATTTCAAGTTCAATTAATTTGCTTTTATTCTGCTGTTTTAAAGAAGCTGGTTGGACTCTAGCAGTGATAATATCAGTAAAGAAAAAGCCAAGGGCCTTTTTCATGAGATTTCATTAAGGTGTGATAATTAAGAAATGGGAAGAGGACAAAGGATCACAGAGCCTCTGCACTGAAGATGCTGCGCCTTAAGAGTCATCACTGTTGGGTCAGTGACTGTAAACCAGCCCTATAAATGCAGAATATAAGATCTGGACAGGGCATTTCCTCACAATGACTATGCCAGCTGCTAATGGTCACATCCAGTGGGTCACCCGTCCTTCCTCCCTCCCCTTCTGCAGTGACACCCTCCCTGTTTTCACTCTGTATCTGTCATAAAGACACATTGATTTCCTTTTGGAGGAAAACACATATTTCTTCCCTCCTGCTAAGAAGATAAATCTGACAGATTTTAATCAAATGTAGTTGTTCACAACTAGAGAAATGTTTCCAGTGGCACAGATGAAAACCTTTTTTTTTTTTTTTCCCTATTCATTTTTGTTTTTAAGGGGGTTTCTGGAAGTCAAGTTTATTTGGCGAGTGCACCTGCGCTAAAAATTTTACTGTATGCACCAGAAGTTAACATTTGGGAATGCCCTATGGGCAGGTTTAACTTTACTGCCCTCCAACATAATGCCTGTCTTGTAGTGGTAACCATGAATACTGCCATAGTTAAGGGTCTGTCAGTGGTTCTGTCATAAACTCCCCTGTTTCCAGGGTTTTTATAACTCAGCCATAAAAACTCTCTCCAAGCTAAAGCTTAGCTTACCAAGGCAGACCTGATTCTGATCTTGGAAAGGCAGATGATACATGTCCCTCTGTCTCTTCTGAAATTAGCTATGATCCCCCAGGAAGGGCTCTCACAAACCATGGGTGCCATACATGTCCAGCAATATATGATAGATGAAGGGGGAATAGTGTCTTAGAAAGGCTTTCATCCTCTTCAAATGGCAAATAAATTGGCCTTTTTACTTTGAAGCAAGAGAAGTCAGACAACACAGTGCTTTCCAATTTAAATTGCATTTTTACTTTAGTCTTTTATTTCTTAAAGTAAATTTAGGAGTTCATTACTGCTTAGCCTGGGCCATAGGAAAATATCTGATAGCATTTAGAAATGTGGAAAATCATTCACTATTTAAGTATTACTCTGGATTTAAATCTGTGGGAATGAATGTGGAAATGGAAATCCTGAAGAAAAAGATCACTCAAATCTGAGTAGAGCCAGTGTTCAGCAACACAGAAACCATGGCTACCATGACCTTGAAAGAAAGGGAGTGGTGTTTAAAATGTAAAATGGCAATTTAAATTTCTGCTAATTTGTCTGTAGACTTAACCCAGCTTGTAGGCAAGGCTGGCTGCAACGAGCTCCAGAAGTAGAGCAAATATTGGTGAATAATAATAATAATTCTCTATAATGGCTGCTAGTATATATAGATTTGGAAATAGCTTATACATTCCTCAATAAAATTAGAATGGATGCTAGCTGAACTATGGTTTGGATGCTGTGTTAATGCCCACTAATTAAAAAAGCACAGTAAAAAAACTTTGGATGCTGGATATATTTGGGTTGTGGAAGTTTTTTCCTTTTTTGAGAGCAGGAAGAGTTGTTAAACTCTACCAAGATATCCACTGTTTTTTCATTCTATGCTGAATTCTATGCTTTCCACTATCTCCTGATGGCTGAGGTGCTCCAGTCCTCCTTATTCCCCTTCCTGAATGCCCCAAAGCTGAATGCTCACCAAACATTTTAATTTGAACCTGCAGGTATGTCTGAAAAACAGTGAAGAGAAAATAAAGGCAATACCTTGAATGTGCTACAAGAGCTGGCATCTTCACATGTTTGTTCCTAGTGCTGGCTTTTATCTCCAGTACTTGGCATTTTGGGCTCTAAGGAGCAGGAAGAGAATGACTCAAATCATGTCTCTCCTACAATGGTTTTATTTCTGGGTGCCATGCAAGGTGTGAGGTGTCCAGGAAGGAGGGGTGGTTTAGGTCAGATATTAGGAAGAAATTCTTCCCTGTGAGGGGGGTGAGGCACTGGACAGGTTTTCCAGGGAGGCTGTGGACTCTTCATCCCTGGAAGTGTCCAAGACCAGGCTGGACAGGGCTCTAAGCAACCTGGTCTAGTGGAATTTGTCCACACCCATGGCAGGGGAAGAGCTGGGCTTTAAGGCCCCTTTCAACCCAAACCATTTCATTATCTGCTTTGTCCCATCCTCTGGTTGTCATTTTGGTAAAGTTTATTTGGCTTGACCAGGGGAATAATGTGGGCTATGAAATGAGAGGGAAGAGGGGGAGAGCAATGATTCAAAGTGTGATTTGGTGCCTGTTCCTCCCCTGCTCTGCTCTGGGACAGACAATCTGCTTCATGCCTCTGGCTGCTTCATGCTTCAACCCAGGGGGGCAGAGGAGAGGGGGGGAGCTGCCAATTCATCTCTCCCAAAGAGCATTTTATAAGGAGAAAGTATAGAAAACGAAAACAGATTAAGTATGAAGGAAAAACCCCACTTTTTGTTTGCTATTTCTACACTGATAATGGAACATTAATTTTAAGGATCCTTTTTGGAAATGAGTTAGAGGTAAGCCCTGGTTAAAGCCATTCTTACTTTTAAACACTATTTCTGCTTCTGTGTTATGGGGAACTTCCATGGTTTGTGCCCTGAATCAGATAATTCAGGCCTTACTCCTCTTTAGATCTAGGCCAACAAGATGATCTGTTGGTGACCAAGGCTTCCTCTGACATTTTTGCCTTTATGAATCTTCTCTCTTCAAGGTATGAAGAAGTTTCTCCGTTTAAGGAGTCTGATCTCCCGGTAACCTTGGGGTGGATTTACACATTTAAGTCACAGCAAATGCTAATAGGAATTCCTTGGTCAAATCCTCTTCCCTGTCCCTCTTCATGCCTCACTGGGAGAAAAGAGCCATTAGTGTGTTTAAAAGTAAATTTCAAGGTTTCCTTTTTGTGTGTTCCAATGGCTGAGGTTTATTCCTCTGGTCCTTTTTTATTTTATTGTGAGGCACCTTGAGTGATTTGCATGATAAGACACCCTGTAAATGGATTATATTGTAATGCATTGTGTAGGTTTAATGCTGACAACAGCTTGGTTTGGAAGTAAGATAGCAACTTAGATTTTTAGTTTCTGATGGGCCATGCAGAGAAATGCCTTTTGAGAAGCATGAGGCGAAGCAGGAGGGATGAGGAGGAGGCAGCTGGAGTTAAGTTGTATGAATAACGTGAGGGAAGGCTGGCGTTCAAGACGAGCTGAATGCATTAACTTCTCAGCCCCCAAACTGGAGGGAATCAACAGCACAAATGCCAGTGGCTCCCCCTTCTCTGCTCTGACACTTAATCTGTTTTTCCCCTTCATTTTTTTCCCAAGGATACCAAAGGAATAGCAATGTTTTTTTTTTTAGTAACAGCCTTTCACATGGGATGGGTGTACCTTTGCAGACACTGTGCCTAGAATATTATGTCATTATATACTACCTACTTAGAAGCTGAAGCTGGCCCCCTGGAGAAGCCCTATATTTCAGAAAAAAATGGTGAAATGAGCAAAAGGTCTGTTTTTTTGGGGGGGAGTAGATTGCCCTTAACTCTCACTGGACCATGTAATGAGTGCTGGTGCAGGAGGTTTGGCAGTCTGAGCATGGAAAACATACACTTCCCAGGAACAGGGTGTTTAAATCCTGGCAGAAAGAGCTTGGCTTTTCCTCCCAAGGTAAGAGTGGAGTTTACATTGAGTGGGTATTTTAGATAACACCACAAAAATACAAACTTGCTGTGGAGACTAAAGTGCTTTTCATCTCTGCTGAAGTTCTGCACAAGGCTGCATTTCATGTTACATGCTTGAAATACTCTGTGCAAGTGGCAGAAATATTCCTCTTTCTCCCTTTCAGTTGCAATGATAAAGCTCTCCAGTTTTTAAAACTTTGCTCCACATAACTCAAAGCTTGAATAAAGTGATAGCAATTAAATCAAAGGTGAGGACTCTGTTTCACTTGTGGCTTGTTGCCTTAATTCTTCATGGTACCCAGCACCCATGTGCTGGTTTAAAGTTCTTGGGCATTTTAAAGTTCTTGGGCATCTGTTCAGCTTTAGGCATGTACATGGCATCCTTTCACACTAATAGAACTAGTTGCATATCCCACATATTTAAAATAACTCTTTATTATCTACAGTGGTTGAATGGAGGAAGCTGAGCAGTCTTGCAAAATTTATGCATCACTTAAATTAAAATGAAATGCTCCTTGGAATCACTTTAGGTTTCATTTTTTTAGCTCAAAGTAGTCATGAATAGCATTTTGAAAAGCACTTTGATCATTGCACTGTTAAAAAAAAAAACAAAAAAACAACAGAGGAGAGAGGGGAGTATCTTTTGGGGAGAAGCCTTTGAAATCATAAAGTGTAACTAAACTTAGTCAGCATACTGTGACCTGTCAGGAAAGAGCTGATCCTATTTAAGCTCCGCTGCATGCGGCCAAAATACTTTAAAGAGAATTGTGTGGATTTCTGTATTTCCTGACGTCAGCAAGGCACAAGAGGAAGATAGGCTGCTATTTTTTTTTTTTTTTTAAGAGAAATAGAAATGCTTAGAAGTGCCACCAAAGCATTCCTGACTTAGGCCACTGTGCTGGTGACGCTGCAGTTTCTAGGACATATTGTCACTTGATCCAGCTCTGAGTCTGTGACAGAAAAAGGGACATTTTGGTTTACCAGTCCATTCTTTCCAATTAAAATACACAGAGTGTCCTGTTGTCCTGCCTTCCCTGCTGCTCCATGGTTATGAGGAGAGAATTAGGCTCTAACCATCCCTTACGGATGAGTGGCGTGTAAATCTGGATTAATTCTGGCAATCTGAGGGAAGCAATACGAGGATCTGTCTCACTCCAGTGCATGGTCTTTATGCCATTGAATTCCTACACTGATAAAGAGATGCTGTACAGTTGCACATCCAACACCACACTCAGGGCAAGGAACCTTTGATAATAGTTTAAATTAAAACAACTGGTGCTTTTAAAGAGAGGAAGAGGTTCTTTGTGAAGTACAAATAAATTCTCCGTCTCTCTCTGTGAAGACGTCACTGACAACTCATTTAAACTCTTCTCGTAAAAAGAGTGTTTGTGTTCTAACAAGAAGTTTTGCAATCTGGAACAAAATGTTACTGATTGGGGAATTTGGATCTCAGCTGCTCCTGAATGACTCCAGATTGACTTCCATTCATGGTGGTGTCATTATTCCAGACTTGCATGAGGGCAATAGACTGTCCGCTAGAGAAATCAGTTTTGCTGAATTATTATTTGGTTTAAAATAAAGAAAAGTTTAAAATAAAGAAAGAACCTCCAGTTGTCACTGGAAGCGGTACTTGGATGGCTGTTTGCTGTGGAAAATGTCTGAAGCAGTCGAAAACAAAGCTGTGCAAACGGTATTGCTTTCCATAAAAATATCTGTCATGGGGAGTGTCCTTTCCTTTTGCAGGAACACCTGTTTGCATGGTTTCTGCACTGTGGGGCGAGAGCATTGGATCCAAGACACCCCAGGATGCAGTAGAATATTGCAAAATAAATCAGCCTGCCTTTGAAATCTGAAAGAAATTTTGCTTTGTATACGGGGACATGAAGTCTGATACAGCGCTGCTGTTATCTGAAAGAAAAAAAGAGTGATCAAAATTGGTAATAATTCTTCCATTAAGTGGGAGATAAAATTTTAATTAAGACAGCCTACTGGAAGCTCAGGATGCTTCAAGTGTGACTAATTCTGACTGGCAAAAAATATTAATTTTAACAAACATTAATTAGCGAGGTTTTTCTCTGTGGCTGAGGAGACAGTTGTTGCGAGCCGGTGTCCGTACAGGGATGTGCGTGGACGTGCACCCTGGAGCACGTGGCATGTGGTGAGACAGCACGAGGGGTCTCACTGGTCCCCCAGGATTGAATACAAGGTGGTTTGGTGCCTGAGCAATGTGCCTAAAGAGGTGCAAACATGAATTTCTCACTACGATGAACACGCATCAGCACCAAAACCCCAGCGGCCAACGCTGGCTATGGGTCCATGAGGCTGCACCAGAACCTTCCAGTGTGTTGCCAGGTGGGCACTGATTTGGGGTTTCTCCATTTTTTGTGGGCCAGGGTGAACTCTTGAGAGACTCCACCAGGAGCTCTGTGTCCAGCTCTGAGACCCCCAGGATAAGAAGGATGTAGAACTGTTGGAGTGAGTCCAGAGGAGGCCACGAAGATGATCCAAGAGCTGGAACACCTCTGCTATGGAGACAGGCTGAGAGAGCTGAGGTTGTTCAGCCTGGAGAGGAGAAGGCTCTGGGGAGATCTCACAGCACTTTTCAGTGCCTAAAGGGGCTCCAAGAGACTGAAAGGGACTTTTGACAAGAGCATGGAAGGGTAATGGCTTTAAACTGAAAGAGGGCAGGGTTAGATGAGATATATGGAAGAAATTCTTTACTGTGAGGGTGGAAAAGGTCCCTCAAGGTGTTCAAGGTTGGACAGGGCTTTGAGCAACCTGGTCTCATGGAAGTTGTCCCTGCACAGGGCAGAAGGTGGAACAAGATGATTTTTAAGGGCCCTTTCCAAGCCAAACCATTCTGTGATTCTCTGAAAACCTGGCCCCACTACTTCAGGCTGCAGGCAGCTGCAGGGGGAGGTTATAGCTCCGACTTCCCCCTTCAGCTGAGGCATCTAGGGCTGTTTTCCTCTTCCAGAGCCCTGGAGTTCCCCCATGGCTGGTAGCCTCAAGGGACTGCACAGCTGCTTGTCCTAGAGCCAGATCAGACTGAGGTCAATGGCATAACTCACCCTCCAATTTTTGGGGACTAAGGTTACACCGCTGATGTTACAGGAGAAGTGCTAAATGGCAGAATCAGCTGGATGGAGTGGCTACTTTAGAGTATTTTAGCCTTGTGGCTTGAGCATTTGGGTTATATTTTAGCAAGCAAGATGACCATTCTTTACAGATATTAAGAATGCAGAGCCTTCTGAATAGCGGAAAATCTAACATTTCATGGATATCAAAACTCACGCTCTTTTTTCCACAATACTAGTGTGTTGTAATTCTTTTTTGCCCTCTATTATCCTTTTACACTGCCACAGAATGTACTTTCATCTTTTGGAAATGACCCTTTAATGCAGTGGCTAAAATTTAATTTAGGATCTTTTGTTTTAAAAAGTGTGGGTTTTGTTGCACAGGAATAAGAGTGGGGCTTCCATGTTGTTGGGTTTTTTTTGTGACTGTTAGAGCACATTTTTGAAAGATATTTTTGTGATTTTTTTCCCTGTCTGCTCAATCTGCAAACTCTGCTCAACCTTGGAGACCAGGCTGTGTTCCTCCTGAGGTGTGAGCTCTTGTTGCCAACACAAATTCTTCCAGGGATGGCTTTGTTGCCTCCTTCATGCTAAAACAATCATAAAGTAATTAAAACTTAATTTTCTTTGCAAGATATGGAAAGAAATGCGATTTTAAATCACCTTGGACAATCCGTTCGAGAACCAAACTGCTTTTCTGAAAAGAATTGTTTCTTTTCCCCCAGTGTAATACAGAGCTTTGAATGAATTTTGAATTTCAATTGCCATCCTGTGTGGGCCCTAACATGAAAGTTGTTACCACTCTCAACTTTTAGCTGCTTTCAAACCATGTTTAACTGGAACATCAGAGACAGTCCCTTCAGCTGGTCAGAATAATTTCAGTTCCAAATATCTTCAGGAAGAAACGCAAGAGCAGATGTTTGTATCTTTATATTGTCTCAGTGCCTAATTTACTCAACTGCAGTAGCTACAGAGAACTTTTGCCTCTATTACTGTAACTTTTAAAAATTGTTCTCTATGGCTATCAAAGTTTTCTTCTATTCCAGCTACTGATTTTATTGCCTAATGCTGGCAATACTCCGTTATCTTTATCTCATCTTGATCTATGCTTTTTATTTGAGTTGCAAAAGACCACAGCCACAATTCAGCCTAAGAAGATAAACTAAAGTAATTCAAGCCCAGTGAATGGTTTTATTCTCTTGTGTTCGTACTTTCATAACTTACTACTCGTCTGATCCATTTTCAGCTGTAATGTACATATAATCAACCTTTTCAGACTCCTCACAAGAAAAGCTTTTGTTCACTGGGCAGTAATCAGTATTAAAGGCCTTTAAAATGGTGAAAGTCAATGACACTGGTGCATTGTCCAGATACATTGTTGTTGATGAAGAGGACTGATATTTCTGTGAAAGACCAATTTCATCTCAAAGTTTCCTCATCTGCCTGTGATCACAACATTTTTCACATATTGTTCTTCACAATCACATAAGTTGGTGTCCACCTCAGATATTTCATTCTAGCTCGGGTAATTTTTTCCCCCAGAATAACTACAGAATGATTTGATGGCTTGGAATAAAGCATTGCATAGTCTCAGTCCATTAATGGAGCCTCTACAGACACCATTATATATGAGCTATATATATCACAGCATTTGAATCAGTGTAGAAAAAAATCTTACAGCAAGAAGACACTTGATCACAAATATAGTTGTGTCACTGGAACATTTTAAATGCAAAAGAGCATCACTTTAGAAAAGAATAAGAGGAGTGAAACCGTCAATTCTTTTTCCAGGGGAGCACTGTACTCCAGGCCTAATTATAAACCTAAGACTGGTTCCAGAGATTTCAAAACCTTTAACATTAGGCTTGTGATTAGATGCCTTGATATTTGCCATTGTCGGGGAGATACTCCTGTGTTCTTCTCCCAGCTTTCAAGTGTTTATTTTTGACCCATTGCAAACCAGATTTCTCTGCGAGGTGTCAGGTGGAAACAAAACCCCTCGAAGTTTTACAGTCTGCAGTTAAATGCCGTGGTCTCCCCTGCTTTACAGCCTCCTGTTAACTCCAGTGACATTTGGATCTGACACAAAGGTGGGGAACACCCTCACGTCACCCAGGGCTGCCCCATGGAGGAGGAAAACACTAACTGGAGTTTCTGGCTCTGATTGCTTTCTGTTGGCCTCAGGGTGTCCAGCTGCTCAAGTACAAGCTTTTATTAGTTTTACATGAAACAGCTTTGAAGGTAAGCTGATTTTGGGAAACCTTGACTGGGCTACCAAGTGGAAGTCCTTATGAGAGCTGGCCCTCAAAATTAATTGTATCAGACACAGTTTTATCCCTTGATACTGTCCTAAGTCATACTTAGATGCAAACATTGCTGCTTCTTAAACTAAGTCAAAGGCTGTTAGGTGCAATGGCTTCTGTTAGATCCCACAGTAAAGCTGGAAAAGCAACCACTGGGCGTTGGAAGCCTTCATTATGTCTGAAACACGGCAGCAGACTTGGCTAAATACAGCTGAAAATAGTTGCCACATGTTCACTGTATGAGTCAATCACACATTTGCTGACAGGGAAATGGTTGGCATCCACAAGAAAAGACTAAAAGAAAAACTTGTTTTCATATTTTCTAATTTCTTTTGTTTGAAACAAATATTAAACACCTATTTCCTAATTTTTCCTTTTTTTTTTTTTTTTTTCCCTCTAAGAGAATAAGTAGTAGTTTTGGATTTTTCTCCCTTATTTTTCTTTTTCCCTCCTTTTGCACTCCTCAGCCACCTTTTCCTTATTTTTCCTATTTTCAGACTAATTCTTACAAATTGTTAATTCTGGAGAACTTACAGAGGAAAACAAGGGAAAACTGAAACTCTCTAAAGTCGTTAAAGTAGTTTCATTTTTCTTTCTACTGTTATAGCTTTTCCAAACCAAACTGAAATTCTGGATATTATTCACTTATTCAACTAAAGCAACAAAAAGGGAAATATGAAAGGAAATGGACAGGCAACAAAAATAGTTCCAGTGTTTGCAAAAATATCATGCAAACAGTAGAAAAAAAAATTTGTTACTTTTTGTACCTTGTCAAGGGGAAAACAATGGAGTTTTGAAAATTTTAATGAAAAAGTTTTTTCATTTTTCAACTGTTCTGAGAAATCCAAAGACCTCAGCTGTTTTCATCACTAGTGTTACTGCATTTCTACTTGTCTTGGATCTTGCTTTTACAAGATGCTATCACAGCTATGGTGTGTCTCTTCTGAATTAACTGAGCTTTTCAGCTGCATATTTTAAGTCTACATGAGTCAAACATTCATTGGACTCATCAGTCATCAGCCCCATATATCACTAATGCCAACTTTGATACTAAGATGACTCACATCTTAATTATTTTGAATAACAAGTGTGCTCTTGTGGTAGGACAATATGATTTTGCTTGCTACAAAATGGATCAACAGAAAGTCGCCACATAATTCAGGTTAGCAAAGCTATCATGAAAATGCATGTTGGTACAGAATTGTTCATTCTTCACTATTTTGACAAGGATGATTCCCACCCCCCACTCCTCACTAATGAGTCCATTAAGCAATTCCTGGCTTTGGAGATAACAGGTAGTTGAAAGTTTAAACATGACAATAAAGTACATTATTTTAGGTTAATTTTGTGCCATAAATTTATGTCACCTGTAGGGAAGTATGAAAATCACCTAGGCAAATGATCCACCAGAGTGGCTGTGGCTGTGTTATTTTCTGGTGATTATAATTTCCTTTTTGGTTGTTTGACACCTGTAGCTCAGCAGAACATTGACAGTGCTGCGATGTGTGGCTGCAGAGCTCTGCTGGGCTGTAGATCACAGTGCCCTCACTGGTGGCACATCCTGTTCACACTGTGGCACAGGCCAACGAGTGGGATGGAATTTTTTGGATTGCAGCTGCCTTTCCTGTCCCAGATTTATGTAACACCTGAATGGCTCAACACCCCAAGAAATTGCCAAGAAATGGCTGGTGCTGATATCTCAAATGGTCTCAGACCAATGCCTGAGCAAGCTGCTTTGGAGTCTCTCTGTGCTGCTCTTTGGCTCACTGAAGGCCTTATCTCTACTTACATCAAACACAGCAAGCCATCTCTTATTTGCAATCTTTAGATGTTATCAAGGTGGTTGCTATGTTCCAACGTCTTTCAGGTTCATGTGACCAGGAAGGCCATTGTGCAGTTGTTGTCCCCACCTCTGTATCCTGTAGCTACATGTTAAGAAGTGGAATTATTCAGCAGTTTTACGACTGCTTTTACCATCAGTTCTATCACTACTTCAGTGAGCAAAGTTTCACTTCCGAGTTAGAGCCTTTGGAAGTTTTTCTTTCCTTTTCTGAGACGTGAAGTTGTCCAGACTCTCCATGTTGTAGGCTGGAAGCAGCAAAAAGCTTGGCAAACTTGTGTCCCAAATCCCCCTCAGAGGAAAAGAAATGGTTTCTAAGACAAAGTTGCCTCTTTCAGCTCAGATGGAAAACTGGAGAAGGTAAAACAGAGAGGAGCATGTGGACCACACAAAAAGTAAACAGCCACCTGATCTTTGGCCTGATCCAAACAAATGCTCTTGAAATAATTGAAAATATGCCAATGGACTTCTGTGGGATTTGCAGCAGGTTCTAAGTTGGCAACTACCCCTCCTAGCAAACAAATCTTGTCTACTTTTACATCTCAGGCTTATAGTTAAGTTACTGAGACAGAAATGTCTCTGGCATGAACATGTTTCTCTGTTTCTCTTCCCTGCAACTAATAATGTTTCTCCAGGAATCGCTTCCAAAAAAACTCAAAGGCCGGTATTTAGATAAGCAATATCAAAATGCTTCAGCATTAAGCTGTGGTAAGTATTTCCTCCTGTTTGTTGTAAGAAAAAAGATTTTACACAAGCCATGCAGTCTTAACTTTCACCAAGTTAAATAAAGGTTTAGTAAAAGGATTTTGTGCCCTTTTAACCCCCAATAACCAGAGTGCATCCTGTGTGACCATTCATTACATATGAAATGGCTGTAATTTATACCAAATGGGGTAGGTGAATTCAAACAGAGAGATACCATCGATGATAAAAAGATAACACTTCTCTGTAACAGATGCTTCATTTTATGATGGAAATGGGGAAGCTGAATGCTGCAGGTGCTGGGCTGACACTAGGCCTGTGGAGAATCATTAGAGCCTCCTCAGAGATCTAGGTTTACTCTGTGTTTAATCAGCCACAGTCAGAAGAAATGGCTTCATTTCAGCTTGATGAGAGCCAGATTACAAAAGGAAGATAGATGGCCAATAAGGTTCATCACTATAAGCATATTGTCTTAATTTGAAGAAACAAGCTGGCATTCTGTGCTGAGGAAAAGTGAAGTGCAATATGGCTAGTATCAAACCCTAGTTATTCCAAGTCTCTGTGCTCCCTACAATGAAAGTACTCTGGCTGCTCTTCCTTTGATTAAAGTATTGAAAAAATATACTGCAAACACTGCAAATGACCACATTTACTCATGAGATATCTCTGCTTTGGGTTCCAGAATGCTGAAAGCCCTTGAAGTAGTTTTGCCCCTCTTAACAATTCTCCTGCCACTTATTTATACACACATATGTCATAAACACAAACGTATTTGTGTGTCTCCACGAGTGAAAAGGTTCAAAATGACTATTGATCAAAAAAAAAAAAAATTAAAAAATAAAAAAAAAGGGTCTCTGAGCATAACATGAACACACACCTCCTAAAAGGGTCGGGGTGCAACCATCTATCATGACTTCCCACGACAGCCACGGGGACAATGAGGCTGTCAGCTGGGGCCTGGTGGGGGATGGGGCTTTCAAAGAGGATAGGGACCCAGAGCAGGGAACTTGTCCACACAAAAGATAAACAAAACTAGAGCTCTCTGCCTTCTGAATGAAACGAGTGATTCATTGCTATTGCTCAGCTCAGCCTCGGTGCTGGGTTTTCTCCCCTTGTGCACAGACAGACTTTTTGTATAATCTATGTCTTCAGTGCTCTCCAGAAGAAAGAGAGAGCCTGGGAGCTCTCAGGGTAAGAGTATGGGAGCCTAACATTTTGATGGGAACAGCACAGCTTTTACTGCATATTTTGCAGCGGAATCCAGATGGTTTTATTAAAGTCAGAACCCTTTAGAAAAGTCAGAACCCTTTAGTACCAGGAAATCTGCAAATGTCTAAACTGTGATTTTTCAACTCATTCAAAATTGTGAATCCATAGCATTTTTGTCTTCTACAGCAGATTTAAACACTCTAACATTCAGGTTTTCATATATAAATTGCCTCCCATGGATCTCTAAAAAGATATTATCTACCTCAACACTAAACAAAAATTTTGTGCAGAACTTGACGTGCAAAACTGCTTGGTCTTACAACTAAGGTAAATTTGGAATGGCAGAATATTAATCCCTGCCCCAAAAGGAATTGTTAATTTGCAGAGTTTGAGAAATTTTGCGACTGCAAACACTTGGGGGAGAAGTGTAAATTCAGGTTTGATTGTTTTGTGGACAAAAACAGCTGAGAAGAGTGTTATGGAGGATTTAACTTGTAAATATCTTTGAATGAAAGAAGAATTTTGTGTCTTAATGCGGTGGATGAAGAGGAGGCGCTGATGGAAAATATGAAGCAAAGGCATGATAAAGTCAGAACTGGGCCTGAAGTTGGTCTAAAATAGTATTTTAACCAAGTCCCAGAAGGCATTATGCTTTGTGTGAGGCATGCACAGCCCAGAAGGTTCACCACAACAGAGGAAATGGAACAAAGATGAGCAGAGGACTTCTCAGAAGCCAGGACCTGAAGAAGTATTATGAGATAAAATTATGTTATGCACAATTAGGGTTTGCTTTTGTCTTTGTCCTTATAATGAGGATATTGCTCGTTCTTTTGGTTTTCCCTAAGCTCACTTTATAAAAAACAGCTTATTTACTTTTTCCACCTTCCTTTTTTCTGACTTCACCCTTCTTTGCACGTTAAGATGAAAGTGAAGCAACTCCCACTGACTTTACAGGTCTGAAGGGAATTAGGAATTTGACTTCGCAAAAATATCCCTCCTCCCACAGCTTTTTTCCCCTGAAACACTGAGGGAACATACTCTCTTGTCCCTCACACACTTTCCTAATGTCTGTTTTTACCCAGAGCAGAGAGCTGACAAGCAGGGAGCCACTTTTGAGGAGCTCAGCCCCAGCACATGTGTGTTTCTGCAGGACCTGCTATGCTGCCAGCCCGAGACAGCTTGAACTGCCTCCTTATTTTATGGCTGCACTGACACAATCCTGCAGTGAACCATGCGACCCCTGAAGTGTTTAGAAAGGTGCATTTGTGTAAGGGAGACTTCTTTCCCTCTGGAGTAAATCAGAGCCTCCAAGATAATCTGCACAAACACGTTATTGACTCGTCCCTTTCCCTAGGCAAGGAGAGCTGGGTTTTTCAGGGACCGATCCGCTGGAGCATTTGCAAAGTGGAGACTTAGGAAGCTTAACAATTGGTAGAAATATTATCATCAACTATCAGGGTAACATTATCCAGCCATTCCCACCCACAGATACACACACACACGCTGGATTTCAGCTTGGAAAGCCCTGCAAATAACGCACTGTAGGTGTGTGGTCCTCAAAGTGTTTAAATGTTTGAAGATGAAGTGAGCAGGAACATCTTGTGTGCACCAGCTGAAAGAGGGTTGGGAGGAGTGGGGGGTGGATTTCCCTGGACAGATGATAATTCTCCATCCTTCTATGTGCTGCCAAACTACCTCAACCGGTGGGGGTTTATAAACTTTTCTTTCTGGTCTCTGAAGAGCAGTTTTTCTAGTGTTTTTTGGAACACATCAATGCAGTACAATTAAACAGGAGAAAAAAAAAAATATTCCCAGGGCCCTTCATTCCCTTCCTTTCCCCTGTCAAGATATTACTTAATTTAAATGCTGCCAAAGTTAATAATGAAAGACGACATCCTCTGGTGTGTCAGAGCTCGGTGCCCAAGAAGAAAAGCAAGAGTGCCTTTCGGCGCTCTTACCTTTGCTAAATTCAACCTGGAAAAAAACTGGAGCAGATTCAGGGATACTGTAATTAGCAGGACTTAAAATTGATCTCTGCAGGTCACTTTTCTTGGCCCAGAATTGCCCAGGAACTCGACACCTGAACCGAATATCTGAGGAGCCTGTGCCATCACATGGTGCCTGCAGTGTAAGGCTGGAGGTGCCACCAAGGCAGCTAACCCTGGTATGTGCCACCCCCAGGGACTCCAGGAAAACAAACTGCCTTGGAACAACAGCTTTCCTTTACAAAAGTGATGGAAAAATGGGCAGAGCACAGTTCAAAAAGATTCATACCAGGATTTTGTGAGTAAAACCGCAGGGCTTTTTGAGGGGGAGGAAGGAAGGGAGTTGGTGCTTGTTGAGGACCTGGGAGGTTTTGGGGTGAAGGAGGTGACAGGAGTGAAGGGGCTCTTCACATTTTTTTTCCCTCCTCCACATTCCCACAAACCTATTACACAGCTGAGGCACTGAACAGAGCAGATGAGGAGTGCTTTTTCCTAAACCACCCCCCTGAAACCTTTTTCCCTTTTCTAAAAATAATTTGTATGTGAATCAAAGGGGGAAAAGAAAGGTAATGCACAAAGATACAGAGCAGCTTATTAATTAGTGTGAGGTGCTCTCAGTGCTCCTGTATATATGGAAGGGCTAAAAATGTGAAATACTAAGGTGACATTTTAGCAGCTGCTGGGCCTTTGGAGTGTTATTGTGGTGTGCAGAGCCCCCTTGCTTGGGTAACTCACTCTCAGTGTCATCCCAGCTGGGGTCTCACAAAAACAAATGAAAGTTGCACAAGAAGATTTGAAGTTTTGTCACTGAAGCTGAGGATTGGGATTTGTGCTAGATTTATACAAGGAGGAATATTCTCCCACGAATTATCCATTGCCTGAGTGTGATATTTGGTGGGTTTGCACTCCCCTGCCCTCAGCAACAGCAGCCTGTCTCTAACCTCTAAACCTCTTTGGAGGTTTGCTGGTACAAAATTAATGCCCCTCCCAGGGAGGACCTCCTCAAGGTGTCCCTGGTTCTCTCAGGTCTCTAGCAAGGCAATCACAACCCCTCCTGCAGAGAGCACAGGAGGAGTGCTGCACGCCATGGCATTCACCTGCTAAAGGTCAAGGTCAGAGCCTGCCTGGCTGCAGCCCTGCACACCTCAGTCACAGCAGCCTAATGGCCTTGTTCTGCAGCTGATGGAGCAGAACATCATGTGATGTCTGTCACCAACTTCCCAGTTCCACCTACAGCTCAGTCCTGGCTTCAAAGCAAAGCTTGTGCTCCTCTCTCTGGGCCTGCAGGAAGACATTGACCTTGTGCCTCTGACACAAAAACCAGTACCCTGACTCCAAAAAGGAAATGCAACAGTGTTTTATAACCCAGTGACTGTTCTGCAGCAGATACTGCTTGTGGGAACTGGAATTTCTCTTTCACCTTTAGCTGTGTGAGCTTCCAGTTTAAAAGAAAAAGAGCAGAATAATGACCCAATACCTAAGTTGTTGATGAAATCAGCTGGGGGCACCTCATACATGTGATGAAACAGAGAAGTTGCCTTTGTCTTGCACAGCAAGTGCCAAGAACAGGTTAAATTTTTCTTCTCTATGCAGTCAATTATACTGGGAACAGTTCACCTTTTATCTGTCTGTAACCATTCTTCCCTAAATAACTACTGTTAATCTGTTTTAGGCAGTTCATGGCTAGTTGGTTTGATGAGAGATCAAGACCTGTATGATATTTAAAAGCACCAAAACAAAGGGAAAGTTATCACCAGTTTTGAATGATTTCTGGAACTATTTACTTGCTTAAATATATTTATATTGTGCAAATCTTCTATGAACCAGTGAAAGGCCATGCCTGGATCCATTGCCCAACTGCCATGTTCCTGTTTTCCTGCTGTATGTCCCCTTGTTTCCCTGCTAGGTAGTGGGTAGAAAAAAGGCTGGTAATTTATGACTCCTGTTAATACTGTAGGCTGGATGTGTTGACAATATATCAATAATTATTTCTGGTGAGACCTGAACAGTGTAGCATGGGTCTCTGTAGGATGACTCATTTTACCAGAAGACAGATATGTGTGACCTGAGTTTTATGACAGATGTCAAATATATCGAAATGTGGTGTGAGGGAGATCATCTTATTGGCAAAGTAATGAGAAGTCAGTGGGAAGATTAATGTTAAAACTGAATAGTGCGGTGCCTCCTTCACTCTGTGTTTTTGATAAGCGGTGCTGGGGCAGCAGGGAAGGGGTTATGCTCAGCCTATGTGGGCCAAAAGTGGGAAAAGCTTGGAGGAACAATAATAACCAATGTGATACCTTGACTTTCATGAGGAGATAAAAAAACAAACATCTTTTTGAACGGGAAGGAATCTTTGAGGGTGTTGGTAGACGTGGCAGAGCTAGGGGAACAACCAAGTAACCAGACAGCGTGGCCTAAATCTTTCAAGGTGACTGCTGTCTTGACAACTTACATGGGTCTTATTTTCAGCCAGTGTTAAGCCTCCCACCCTCTGAAAATCAAGCCCTCGTGTTTGGCGCTGGCTGCCACTGAGCCGAGATCAGCTGCCACCTTGGGAAGCGTAGGCTCAGAAAGCCTCTCCTCCTGCAAAGCCAGCACAGGGAGGATTCCTTTGCAGAGCTGGGCTCTTTGCTGCTGGAAAGCAGTTCCCTGTCTCAGGCTCCCCCATCAGTGCACCTCCCTGACATCTTTGGAGGCTTGGGGTGGGCCTGCACAGTCTCTAGGTGCCATCAATGGTTAGAATATAGCCACCACCACACTGTTCTGCTGGTGAGCTCCCCCTCCACATCCCTGGGCTCCTGCTGATCCTCAAGATAAAGGAGTTCCAATGGAATGTCCAATAAGAGCTCTGGGTGCCAGCCTTGCCCTGGACTGTCTCTGCTGTTGCAAAGACCAGCTCTTGTAAAGGGAAGTCCAAAGGATTAATAATCATAAAATTATTGAGTCAAAGAATGTTTGGGTTGGAAGGGACCTTGAAGATCATCTTGTTCCACTCCCTGCTCTGGGCAGAGATGCCACTCGCTATCCCAGGTTGCTCCAAGCCCTGTCCAGCCTGGACTTGAACACTTCCAGAGATGGGGCATCCACATTTCTTTGGGCAACTTGTACCAGGGCATCAACACCCTCACAGAAAGGAGTTTAAATTTAAGTCTTCCCTCTTTCGGCTTAAAACCATTACCCCTTGTTCTATCAAATTTTTATCCCCCCATCATCCTTGCTCCTGATGCAAAGATGGTAAAGAGCTGCCTCCTTTGGCAATAAGGAAGAAAGTCTGTTTTGTAGAGGCAGGAAAAGAGACCCACTCTGTTTCTTGATCATATTTGGTTGTGTAAAAACACTGCTAACACTCTAAGGGGAGGCAGTTTTCTGTTACCCAAAACTTCAACATTACCCATGGAGCAAAAAATTTTGGGGGAAGCCTGCAATATTATTCAAGGAACAAAGTTTTGGGAAAAGCCTGCATTGCAATGCATAGATATTTTTTCTTGTTTGTGCAAGAAGGGTGCCTTTTGAGTGACACAATGCTTCAATGTAATAACAAGGTCAAGCTCGGAAAAAAAAATTATATACTTTGAATAATTGAGCTGTATTTTTAGCCCTCATTTTGTGATCTGTGTCACATATATATATGTGTGTGTGGCTCATTTCCCTGTTCACCAGAGACACTTTTGCCATATTCAGGTTTGCTACCTAGAGAAGAGGCACATGGGCACTTGGTGATCTAAAGGCACCTTTTGACTTCTTTCTGCACAATAAGAGTTGCGGGATTTTTCTTGCTTTCTCTTTTTCTTGGAAAGATTATGATTATAATTTCACCACAAATAGGACAATTTTCTTTCATTCAGCTCTAATAGTGGCACAAATTTAACTATATTGTGCTAGCAGGCACTGATATATTAATTAAAATATAGACTAATTATTTACCCTAGTTACTTCATACAAATCTCAGTAGTGTAATCAGCGGACTCCCTTAAGGATTTTTGTCATATTCAGCGATTGAAACGGTTTCTCTTTTTCACTTTATTCAGGATCAGAATTAGTTTGGGGTTTTTACTTTCAGGTCGGTGCCTTGGAACCCTTGGCCTCCACAACCCTTGTCCATGCAGAGAGATTTTGCAGCCACAGCCACACTGACTGGTGCTAATAGGTGAATAAAACCTACAAAAAAAAAAAAAAGTTATCCTAGTAACTGTGGCATTGTGGTGAAGTGACTCTTCCCAGCCTCAGCTTTGAGGAAATTCCTGACCTCGTGCTGGTTCCTCTGCGGTACATTTGGTCACACATAGCCAGAATGGTTTCTGGGAAGTGGTGCTCTGATGTTCTTCAGCATGAACAGATGTGGAACAATGTTTACATGGGGAAAATGTTCAGCCTGTTTCGTAAGGAAGGGAAAGGAATGCCTCCTGGCAGAACAGAGGCAGAGCACTAAGACGGTGTGGAGCTGAGCCTTTATTAAGAGGACAAGCAAATCTGACATCTGAGCTGCAACACAACTTGGGATGCCCAACTTGCGTGTACTTAGGGCTTATTTGATGCCAGGTGTTTATTTTAAACACAGGTGGTGTGAAAGTTGCAGATGACCTCTTGAAAGGGAAGAAAAAAACGTCCAAAGCAAAGGGGTGAAGGAGAGGAAGGATCAGGTGAGTCTGAGTAGGATGGAGACTGACCCAACCTGCAACTTGCAATCCTGGCAACCTTATAAACACCTTTTATTCCTCCAACATACACCCATCAGTCCTGAAACCCTGTCTCCAGAGCACAGAAAATTGAAAAGAGCAGGTCGAGATTTCCTAGTTTTTCCTCCCTTTGTGCTTTTCTTCCTGTGCTAATTCCTACTTTCTCATCTTCCCTCCACTTTTCTCTTTTTCTCATGAAGAAGACTGAGCAGCATTGAAGAGAAGAAACCACATCATTTAACTGCTGGAAGAGACAGTGATGAAACTCTGTGCAGCCCTTCATATGTACAGTGTAATTGAAAGTTGTGTCTTCCCCCCTACTGAAGAGAGGGGCTTGACCAAAACAATTTGGGAATATGGAACACCAAACCCAAGCTGACTGTTTGTTGGTATCAGTAGTGTGGATGGCAACTGTGAACCAAGTTCTCTATAACCATAGGAGTTATACCCTCCTTTAAATATATACTTCCTGCAAGCAAGCACTGAAAAGATCAAACAGAAATTAACACAGAGGCTGAGGAGGAGGCTTTCCCAGGGAGACAGTGCAAGACTATTTAAAAACCTGCCCTAAACAGCAGAGTCATCAGCGTTCCTGGTCGTGCAGCTGTGTATCTTTGAAAATCAGGCACCCTTTAAGCACATTTCATCATAATATAACCAATATACATTTTATTATATTTCCTTTCCCTGTTCTACTTCTGGTTTAACCATGTGTGAACCAAGCTAACATGATTAGACACCTTGTTTTTCACCAGTCATTTCTGTTTGCAGTCTTCCATAAAGTGCTTCAAATGAATTTTAATATGTTGATGGTACTTACTGGAGAGATTAATATTCATAATAAATACCCCTTAGAAATAGTCTTCAGCAAATCCTTTTGACAGAGGAGTCAGGGCTGCTAACGACAATAACTACTACAAAATGCAATTTGGCCAATTACTTTAATTAAATTTCACTCTGTAATGTCTTCTCATTTATATAGTAAACTAATAGGGAAAAAGTACAGCATCCTTATTTGCCTTCACTTAAATGCCCAAAACTGTTTCCTTATGTTTTGCTTTACCATTCGCAGCTCTCTCAGCTTCTCGGAACATTTGAGATAATTATGGGTTTTGCAAATAAAGCTTATTCTTCACCAAGAAAGGTTGAGACTCTCTTTTGAGTACGCTTTTCTAGAATAAAAACCTTGACTACACAGATCCTAATCTGGTATTTACAGACTGGCTGATTTTTGGATGGTGCCAGCATTCCAGTGTAAATGGTAAAAGTGTCTACATTTCATCAAATGCTTTTTTAATTATATTGTTTGAAATTGGAGTAAAAAGGAACGCAGCTGTCTGGAGATTTTGGTAGCATACAGGTTATAATGAACTCATGAGAAATAACATAGCAGTCTCTTTAATGCACTTTATTGCACTGAACAAGGAATTTTACACTGTGGGCTACATTCTCAGCTGGGGTAAATTGCCATATCTCTGATTTCCTCACTGTACAACAGCCTGGTTCTGAGCCCCTTGCTCAAAAAAAATGCAACTCTCATTTTCAACAGTTCATAACAGAAGAGGATTTGGCCTGGGTTTATTATGGTGCAATTGTGTGTAAATATTAAGGTCATCTGTTATCTGGAAAAATGCATGAATTAAGTTAAAATTGGTAGCTCTGATCCCACTGTATCAGTAAAATCAATAAAGCTGTTTCCATGAGCACTGTGAATATTCATGTCAACAATCATAATAAGACATATGGGAATGCAAAGCATGCACGTATGACAATTTAGTGATAATTTTAGGGTAGGCATTGTTTTGGGGAGCTGGTGCTGTAATTTCTCTGCTACAGCACTAGCAGCAAGTAAAGCTTCAAGAGGGAGAAACAATTCATTTTTATTATGGGGCGAACTGGGGAGGGGCTGCGGAGGGAACCCTTCTTAGATGCTGAAGTAGAAACCACAATTTTTTTTCCCCCTGTGGTTTCACAGAACTCCTGTAAACTGCAGCAGTTTCTTCAACGGGCTTCCAATTCCTCTGCCAATGCTATAAATTTTGTTGGGAAGATGAAGTCCTACAGTGCAATTAACTCCAAAAGTGGTACAAAGCAACGGCACGCAGATACTGCAGTACTTAGCACTTAACTCTGAAATTCTGATAAGCCCTATCAACTCAGGGTTGTGTTTAATGTTCACTCCTGCTTATATACCGAAGATACAACCTAGCGGTCACAGTGTTAACACTCCCCAATATCTATTACAATTAGTTTTTGATTAAGAAGCCTAGCATGGCTTTTGAAGCCTTTTATGTTGTGTCAAATGGCTAGTGATGGAGTGAGATGCACAGACACCTCCCAGTAACAAAGCATCTTGTAAAAGGTTTCAAGTGAACTATTTTATCATCCTAATGGAAACCAGATGACTCTAACTCCCCCTTTAATTTCAACTATTTACTGAAGAGTCCTTGTTTTGAATTACTTAAAGATTTATTCCAAACCACTATCTCATGCATTAAGAATCACTAATAACAAAGCCATTCTGAGCAGAGCAAAGCTTTTAAAGAATGTGACTATGCCATTGCATTTATTCTTAAGTTTAAACCACGTCTTTTAATGGCTTTCACATTTTTATTTCCCAGTTTATTTTCTTGGTGTGTTTATTTTTATTTTTTATTTTTCCCCTTGAAATCCCAAACACATTTTTCTATGGCCATTTTCCAGCTCGCACTGCATTTCCCTGCCCTGCTGATGGGCACTGCAGGCTGGAGCTCGGACGGTGGAGCGGAACCTGTGCGTGTGCTCCTTCTTCCCATCCTCCAGACAGCCTCTATTTTGGATCTCCTCGGTGGGTTTAGCACAGGAAGGGCTGCCAAATTAGGGCCTTGGGGAAAGTTGTGTCCACCACGCACAGCTTCGTTATTTCTGCTGAGCAGTAAAATTTTCAGGGGCCGAAAGTGTCGCTTCGTGTTAGCCGTTGTGGCCTGACGGCTGGAGAGACCCTGGAAAAACGGGAGGACCAGGGGGAATCTGCTGCTTTGCCCTTGCCCACTATCTCTTTCAGGCTCATCCCTTCCTCCCAGGCACATCTCTCCCTGCATTGCTGCAGAGGGAACCCTGAAATCACCGGGATTAACTGGATTAGTGGTGCAGAGCGAGTCTCCTCTCTCTGCCGCTGCAGTATCTGCTGCCTGGGGTGCAGACCTCCCCATTTCCGTGGAGCCTTGCAGAGACACAGAAATTGCTCTTAATGAGCACAGCCATGAACTGGTTTTCATCCCAAAATGTGACACTGTTATTTACATCTGTCAGTATTGTACTGAGCTCCCCTGCTCCCTGTGGACACTATCTTCTAAGATGTTTCAGGCCACGCAGCTGCAATGCTCTTTTGCCAAAATGCCCTTTTGACACAGAGTGTAAAGTTCTTCAGTATACACTTTAGTGGCATGAAAAGGATTAAAAAATGGCATAGTTAATAATTATAGATAGATTTTTTTAAAGGTAAATTTATGGAAAAAAAAAATACATGTAAAGGAAGAAGAAGGTGGAGAAATACAGCTGTCCAAGAATAAGAGTAGGTTGTATATTGAAGTGTAGCCATTAAATGTCTTAGAGAACCTTAGCTGTATTGAATAAGGAATTTGAACAGACAGAGGATGGTCTGTTTCTAAAAACATTAAAAAGAATTTTGTTGCAAAGAACATCAATAACTATTGACCTTTTGCTATCATGAGTCTCCTGAGCCACAGAAACAAGCAGTTAACAAATCAGACACCCACATCAAGTGGACAGATCTCCATCCTTCACAGAGATTTCTACTGTGTGAAGATGTATTTTCCAATCTAGATTAAGTCTAGAGGTCCTTAGTAACTCTAGGCCTGAACTGGTCTTTGGACAGAACTAGAGCTCATGGGATGAGGGGAGGGAGGGAGTGAAGTGTTTTAGGTGGGATTGAACCTCAGGTCATACAAGGCCATGCAGTGATAGGACAGAGGGGAATGGCTTCAAACTCCAAGAGGCCTGGCTTAGATTAGATATTAGGAAAAAAATCCTTCACTGTGAAAGTAGTGGGGCACTGCCACAGGCTGTCCAGAAGGACTGTGAATGCCCCATCCCTGGAAATGTTCCTGGCCAGGTTGGATGGGGCTCTGAGTAACCTGGTCTTGTGGAAGGTGTCCCTGCCCATGGCACAGAGCTTGGAACCAGATGATCTCTGTGGTCCCTTCCAAACCAAACCAGTCTGTGTTTCTGTGATACCAAACAGGATGCCAAAAAGCGAGGCATGTTAAAAACATCAAAGGTAAAAACATCTACAGCTGCCCTACTCTTATTCTGCTGTAACTAGAAATATTAAAAAAAAAAAAAAATTTTTTTAAATATTTTTACTTTATTTGATGGGTAAAACAGGTGTTAATTAATAGCTCTCTATCATTAACTCCTGTTCAGAATCATGAGTTAGATTTCATTTGACAAACAGGGAACAGGAACCACAAAATAAAATGGTTGTATGTTCATAAGAAGATAGAAATATTGATTCTCAGTTCTTCAGCCAAGTTATTAGTCTGAGGTGCATTTTTAGCCTGAGACCCCCTATAAACTATATAAAAATATAAATACTTCTCCACATGCTGGCACACAGAGAGGGTGACTTCTGTATATCATTAAGGAAACTTTGAATTGCATTTTGGTAGAAGTCAGGGAGAAAGGCTCTTCTCCTGCCAGCATAGCATGAATTGTGTGTTACATCTGCAGGCCCACAGCAGACTCTTGGCTCTCCAAGTCCATAACCAGAAACCCTTTCATTTGCACCACAAAATATTCCATCTACTTTTCTTTTGGCATGCCTAAAATGCCCTCTGCTTTTTGACTGTACATTTTAGATGATCTTAGATGCTTCTCCAATTTTACTCCATGTTCAGATAGCACTGCTTTGCTTAATATTCAAACCAAGCATTTTTTTTTAAACACTAGAAAAATGTAATATTTATCCACAGAAATATTTCCCTACATTTTCCCATAGTGTGAGAACCATGATGATTACTGTTGAAAAACTGGAAATTCTACTCCCTTCTAACATAAATGTTTTGTATCATTTTTTTTAGTTAAAACAATAATTAATGGTAAAAGCCAACTGCTTCGTGTCCACTGAAGTTTGCATGATGAAATCATGGCAGGAGAAATGTAATTAGTCTCAGATCTGGCTGCCTTTATTTCCCAACCTGAACAACCAGGGAACTATTTAGAGCCAAGTCAACTAGGACTAGCTGTGGGCCTAAGAGTGAGGCCTGGCTTCATGGTGAGTTTGATATTTATCTGGAATAAACAGATAGGACTGCACAGGAAAACTGCTGCTGAGCTGACAATCCAAGAGGAATTGAGAAAAAAAAAAATCTCAGTTATTAGGATGTGGGGGAGACATGCTGAGAATTTATATTTCAGGAAAAAAAAAAGGTGTTGGTAAAACTTTAACCATTGGCAATTTAAATTATAGTTAGAATATACTTAGAATTAATAAGCAGCTGATAGAATGTTAAATCCAAATATTCATATATTTTAATATTTTCCTTGTAATGAACGAAGGGGACTAGTGATATGTTTGGGGATGAAACCAATTCTTTAAATATTTTATATGCTGCAGGGTTGTCAACAGGACAGCATCAGTCTGAGAATCAATTGCAGAATGAACAGCTGTGCAGTACTTTTTTCGGTGATTCAAATAAATTTGCTCTCCATGAATTAAAAAATAATTTGTTCATAAGATGAGAGAGAGTAGAAAAAAATGAGAAATTAATGTCTTAAAATTCAGACTCCTCTAAGTTTGATTTTCTGATGCTTTTAAAATATTGGTCCTTGCCCTTTCCAAAGTTATTTCTATTAGCTATTTTCCTAAGCTTGCTATAAACTGCCAGTTTTCCTCTCTGTTAATTATTAATATGACCTGTTTATGTACCAGTTATCCAGCTAACCATTAATGTCTGTTTACTCATTGATGACCTTTGCAACTACATGCCAGGCACATGGCCAGTAAATGTCAACATTTTTTAATAACCTAAAAAATACTCTTCCTAGCTTATCTGCCTAAAGTTTTTCTGATGTGAAAACCAAAATTTAAGTACTGCTTATAATTCACATGCATCTGTATAAGGGTTTTGCAATCAAATGGTACAGTGAAAGTAAAAGAAAAATAAAAATCTTAAATTCCTTACTTATGGTTTCATTTTAAAATACATTACAACAGGAAAAAGTATAGGTCTGGCATGCAGGCATAATAAAATGCTTCACTAAAAGAATTATTGTAGGAAAATCCTCGTGTTTGTTTCCTCATAATTTCAGTATTAATCTGAACACAAGCAGGATGTCTCTTCCATGTGTGCTACTGTTAGCTGAAGGCTGCACAACGAACACAACTGGATTAAACCTGAGAGTGGTGACACTAATTTTTACCCATGATAGCAAATTCTGTGTATATTTTTGCTCACTAAATATGCCTAATTTAAAAAGACAAGCAGCAGCCCAGGATGAAAAAGAATAAGAGGGCACTCCCCACCCAAATTGATGTAGGTGTAGATGGCCTCATCCAATCTGCTACAAAGATAAATGGAACAGGCAGGTTTCTTCTTCCTTGGTCCACTAACATGCTTTCCTAAGAAAAGCCTTGAAATATTGTCTTTGTGATTACAATTTGCAGGTTGGAAATTGGCTTCCTATTGAAATATTTTCAAATATTAGCATCATCCCAGCCATAAGTAATGGTGATGGCATTTACAGATATTGCAGCTTTGATATATACATAGGTATATGTTCACATTTTCTCATTCATTGGAGTTCTAACTTCAGTAAAAATTAGGTTTCTTTTTTTTTTTTATTTTTTTTTTTTTAGTTACAGCCTTGAACACTTGCTGTGACTGTCACTTTATGTTGAATTTATTGTACAGCATGTGAGTTGTAAGGCTGAGGAGCCATCTGTCATAAGCCATTGTATCAGTAATCTCTGAAAGGGTTTGTTTTGGTCCTGGCTGGGAGGTAAGCTTTCTAGATTTGTACCCTCGGTTACAGAGACAATTTGGGCTCAATAGTATTGTTTCAAAGGGGTTTGTCTGGGCTGTAACACATTTACTTAAGCCCTGTGCTTCTGTACAGGGTGGTTATACAGTACTTCAAGCATATAAATGCCTTTCAGGTTTTCTGTACTGAATGATAACTCACCTTGTCTTTCTCGGTGAGGTAGGTAATAAATAGAAATCTGGACTGTAACTGAGACATTCTGACTTAGTTAGATCTTCTGGTGTCCTGAAAAAGACAAGTAGACTCAATTACCATGCCAGCAACTACATAAAGATTGTCAAATTAAATCCAAGAACCTATGTTTAAATAACGGTATGACAAAACCTGAGAAAAGGCAAGAATATCAAGCTCTTCTGACATTTTGACCTGGAGTTACAGCACTGTGGAAACAAAGAAAAATATTCTTTAAAATGTGCATTATTAGCGTGAAGGACTGAGAGGCAGGACTTGGTCAAATCCATCTTAGCCCAGAGATAGGGACAAGTGGTGCTGCAGCCATTAATCCAAGCTGTGCTCCTGCTTTTTTTTTTGTTGTGATAACCACCTGGTTTATTTGTTAAACATATATGACTAAAAGGGAAAGAAAAAAAAAAAAAATTCTGTGCTTTCTCAAGACTGTTTTCAACCAGCACCTTAATCCAGTCAGCAGAAGCCTTCCTTGTGAGTTGGGAGAGTGTTACACAGAATTAGTGTCACCCAGGGCTGACAGGGAGTTATCCCCAGGTCCAAGCACAACAGCTGCCTAATGGTGTACAGTGACACTGCACGCCAGGGGAAGCATTCCACATCCGATTGGAACCGCAGGGAGATCTGAGCAGGAATTTAATTATTTCTGCTGGAACTTCTTCAGAACATTGGCTCTGGCACCCCGGCCTCGCAAAGCGAGCCGTGGAAACTTTAATGAGCTGCAGTTGTGCAGGGGGAGGCTTTTCTTTTAGGCATCACTGAAAGACAACAGCTCAGCACACCTCAGCATCATCAGGCCAGAGCAGGAATCCAGTGCTGACTCACTGGATGAACTGGGCATGAACTGGAGTTGTCAGCACCATTCTTGGCAATAGCCAGGGCTTCCTTAGAGATGTCACATCTAAGACTGACCTAACTCGACACTTCTTTGCTTGTGAAACAAGGGACAAGGCTCAAATAAAATATTCCTGTGGGAAGGGGTGCTCTCTGTTCATCTGCTTTTATGTGCAAAGCAATGACATATTTAATCAGGGTTTCCACCTTCCCCCCTCTGCAATGCTTATTATTTATAGGGAGCTGTTTAAACTTTCCAGATAAATATGTATTCAGAGTCTTTCCGAACCATATAATGTGCTCTATAGATCAGAGCAACTCCATTTAAAATTGTTTTTTAAAAACACAAGGTGTAATTTGATAGAGGGGAACAGCTCTGTTGGTTTCATAGATAGCTGGGCATTTATTTTCCACTATAAAGATCATAATATTTACCCAATGGACCAGAACAGCTCCTTCTTAGCCTTTACTCCCTCTATTATGCCACAATTATTTAAATTGTGATTCTGCTTGCATTACTGTTTTGTACCCAAGTGGATGGGGATCACCTGGGCGAGTGAGTAAAAGGGGCAAGGGTTGTCTCATACAGCCCATCACCTTCTGAAAGTCTGGTTGCAGTTCTGGAGGTAACAGGGAGAGATTAAGAACCGACTGCTTCCATGACTGTTTTTATTTATAATGTATCGCTCATTCCTCCCTCCAGTTCAGTGTGAGAGCAGGTTATTCAGCCATGTGTTCCGTGCAGTGCAGGTGGGAGATATTTTAAATGCCTATATGCTGACAAGGTGAGTGGTTAGGGCATGATTTTGTTATGTACATGAATAGATGTGTGTGTATATAACAAAGCACAAGAATAATTTCCATGTGATTATTGCTTTCCCGCTTTATTTTTGCGTGGCCTCAGAAGGTAGGAGCATAAATCCATACTGCAGGGATAGGCACTGCTTTGTTATTTATTTTTGGAGAGCCAGCAGTGTGCTTGATACCATGAGGACTGCAGCAGAGGAGATACATGTTCAGAAGCACTTGCTAATGGTATAATTCAAAGTATTTCCTAGTGATATAAAAGAGATGTTTCTGCTGCAGTGGTTTCCTCATGTGTGGGCAGTGCTGCCTTAGAATTTCAAAAACCTTGGGATTGATTCACCCAGCAAGGAAAATTAACAGCCTGAACCACCAGAGTAATCAGTGGGTATGGGCTTGGGGCTCACTGATGCTAAATGATGGCATTTACACACATTTTGCGTGCCCTTTTATATCTCTTAATTCCTATTTTTAATTCCCATCTTTAAAAGAAATATTTTATCTGCATCATACTCCCTCATTTTTGATCAGGTCTTATTCTTCCTTTCATTTCCTTTAATTTTTTTTTATATTTTTATATTTTTATATTAATTGTTTTATAATTAATTAATACAGAGAGTCATATGTAGTCACTACAAAACAAAACATACCCAATCCACCTTCTCTTGTGCTGAAAGCTATGATCCACATCAGGGAACAAACACCCTTCCCTAACTTATTTTTCCAGTCCAGACTTTGTGTCTCCCTTAGACAATATGTCAATATGAAGCCATAGAAGCAGAGGTAGGCACCACATTTGGTGTGTCTATATGATTTTCTTCATTTAAGAGGTTTACCAAAGATGTTGCACGGTATGAATGTGTTTTTCACCTACACGTGATGATGGCTGAACTGCAGGGTGACTGAACTGTTGAATTTCTTTTTTCCACATTGTGCATTTCATCCGGCTCTGTGACTCCTTTCTCTCACAGCCCCTTTCTTCAAAGAAACTGCCCTGTCAGCAAGTTCTCAGTCCTCTGTCATGTTCTGCTCATGCCTCCCCATAGTCAGCTGGTTCAGTTCCAGATCCACTACAGGCCTCTAAAAACACAAAATATTTTCTTTCTTCCAGAAACCTAATTCTGATTTATATCCCAGATGAGCAATTCAAAAAGCATTTGAACAGTGAAATGCAGTTTGGGTTTTGAAGTTATACTGAGTTACAAGAACTGAAATCTCCTGAAGTTCTGGAACTGTCTAGTGTGGGGTTTGAGTCATAGGTATTCTCTGAACAAAACTGCTTAAAGAAATTTTCTTCCTGATTGACAAAAGGAATGGATAAATATCAAATGTTTAAGCTGCAGAGGTGTGCAGATAGTTACAGGAGTGGTTACATGGTCAATTTAGCCACAGGCTGCTGATAGAAGGAAGCTCTGGCCTTAGTTACACACTCTAGCAATTTAATTCACATCTACACCCCAAATCTGGCCAGGTTAACCCAACTGAGAGCTGCTGTCTCTATGAGCCCTCAGTAGGGTTGGTTTTCAGACTGTTCAGTGCCCTGAACCAGTTGGGTGGGCATTCTCACAGCTGGCATGCAATGGGCAGCCCATGGTGAAGATGAAGATGAGATTGGCATCAGCCTGGGCAGCAGCAAAAAGCCTCTGTCAGATCTGTTTTGACCAGGACAGCACTTCAGACATGGATGTTAGGCCCATCCATTAATGTCTGTCTAAACAGGGTCATTGCAGGGTCTCTTGGAGGGATCTAATTAGAGGTCTGTTTTTTCTTTAAAAGTCCTTGCCTAGTATTTCCCTTACTTTTCCAAACACCCTAAAGTAGACAATACATCACAATAAGGTCAAAGCGGAAGAAAGACAAAAAAAAAAAAAAAAAAGATTCCCAACAGCTTCAGAACAATGACAGTTTTCATTTATTATCTAGAAGTCATGTGAGTTTTAAAGTCACCAATCATCATCAAGAGAAGAATGGAGATACATGCTTGACAAGGAAGATGCTGTCTCTGGCAGCATAATATTCAATTTACTGCCAAGGCTACTGACTTCTGGAGCAATAGGAGAATAAGTGAAATAATTGATTTCTTACCTCGAAGGTAATATGGCATAAGAATTACACTAGCCATGTTCATTGTCTCTTTTTAAACAACTTTCTGGATTCTGTGTTAGTCCTCTGTAAAAGCAGAAGTTTTTTAAGCTGTTTTGGAGCCATACCATGAAAACACCCTCTCTCTTAGTATGCTTATTAGGTGTGTAAAGAAAGCCTGAAATACGTGCCTACCAAAAGCAGGTTTTTTCTCTGCTTGAGACTGCAAACAGCCTGCAACAAAAGCTAAACTACCCCTTTGCCACTCTTTGTATTCTGCCCCAAAAAACCCTGGTTTTGTTGCAGCTTTGGGTGGAGGTCCTTGCAGAATGAGTAGAGGGCATCGGATTTCCTTAACATGACCCTGCCCCATTCCTATGCCTATATATTGTCTATTTAGGGAAACATTCCACTGTCCTTGCTCATGCTGAGCAGCCCTGTAGATATAAATCATCCTGCTGTGGAAGCAGGCACAATTCAGTGTGACTAACGGACCCTTCTGTGCTGATGAACATTAATGGATGTGGCATCGTCCATCCTCGTGGAGAGAGAGCAGTGGCACTGCTCGTGGAGCAAAGTGCTACTCACTGCGAGCAAATGCAGCAACACATCAGCTGTGGATAAGTAAACTACCTGGGGTGGGAGTCTGCCAAATGACAGAAAAGCACTTTACTGAGCTGGATGGTTTCATTAAGTCCTAACTTATATGTTTATCAATATATTATCAATGATTACACTTCACAGTTGGAAGGGGCTGTAAGAATGGCAAACCACCAAAATACTCGGGGGCAGGAGTATGGTCCTAGAGTGTGGGACTGACTCCCTGGAAATAGTTGTCAGACATGTTCAATAAGTGGTAGTTTTTAATGCTCAGGAAGGGGTTAAATTCGACAAACTTAAATATTTTCCAAAACAATTTATATTTATTAATGGCTACTACAAAATCCATTTGCCCATAATCAAGTGAAACTTGAAGGTGCTGCCTTTCTTAAGTGCCGACAGTCAACAATATTAAAGTAAATAGTGGAGGACATTCCAAGATAGTATTAACACAATTGATTTATTGATGATTGCACAATGGGAGGTTATCTTTTGTTAATTGACTCTGTAAATAAGCTCATTGGCGTCTCAAGTGAAGGAAAAAAAATCTATTGCTACTAGAAAGTCAACAGGGTGAGCTGGCTATGCCACTCCATAAAGTGTCTGCCCTGCTGTAAAACTCATGGGGCTGGGTGATGGCTGAGGGGCATTTCTACCAACAAAACTCATACATACCTGGGAAGGGACACTGCAAATGTTAGCTTGGACTATCCTGCATGGAAAAACCAGGAGCCATTCCTGGAACTCACAGATAGATTTACGTGGAGTCCATACAGCATAATTAGGTGGAGTCCATAGAGTATCCAGATCTGATCTTGTACTATTTGGCCTTTCCAGGTGATATATGGAAAGTCTGTTTCTTCACTGTGACCCACCTCTATCCCCTCAGACCTAAGGCTAAATCATTGCTGGTTCATCCAAGCTTTGCTGGTGGGTACCTCCCTATGAAATGCTTTACAGATGCTCAGATCTTACTATTGCTTCCTTTTGGAGTTCCTTACCTCCACCCTGTTCTCTTCTGATTTGAGCAGGGTATTGCCCAAGTCGTGTAGCACTTTTACCATGACCTTTTCTTTTTATTGCTTGCATCAGGACATGTATGGTGGCTGGCAGGGACACCACTTACCCAACAGCTGTGGACTGTCTTGTTCTAAAATGCCTGGTCTTCTTGCCTCAACAGCCCATTGGAGGCTTTTGGTAGAGGCTTGATAGCCTGATTTTTCCACTTTCCATTTTCCTCCCAACACTATGTCTTTCTTTTTGATCTCTCTCTGTTCTTGTCCCCTCTGGTAATCTCATTTTCATCCCACTCTGACCCTGCCTTGACATTTGGAAAGAGCTATAATCAGTCTAAATGTCCTACTTCACTTGGCGTAAAATCCAAGAGGAAAAGTCCTTTGCTCCTAATTTAACAGCCCTGAAATGTGAGCAAACATGATTTGTACTTTTGGCAGACAACAGCAGATAGATGGGTAGAACAGGAGCTCTGGGGCCACAGAGCTACTGTGCAGGGACAACCCAGCAGAACATTTTTATTCCTGATCTGTGAAATGTCATGAGCTTCCAAAGAAGCTGGCTTCTAGTCTGTGATCCTTATGAATCACCTGCACTGACTCATGTTCCTTTCCTATCAACAACCTCAATATACAAAAATCAAACAACCTCTGCCACTTCTCCAGGAGAGCGCTCAGATTGTCAGAACAAAGGCCCTGCTGTTTCCTAATCTCAAAAACAATTAAAATATCAGATTAATAAAATCTTTAAATGCTTTGGCGGATGCAGGTGGAATGCTGTCTGTTTGCAGGACTATAAAGCCTATCAGTTGGCATTAAAAGGCACAAGGGAACATAGAGTATCCGAGCTGCTAACAAGACCAAGCATGAAGTCTTACACTAAAGAAATTTAAAAAAAAAATAACATCTGTCAGTTGTTGTATGTCTTCTTTCTGAAGCTTCTAGATGTCTCCAAAGCCCAAAGATTACCTCTGAGAGGACAGGGAATTCCCTTCCCTCATGAGATGTAGTTTCCTTTTTTATCTCCTTCCTCTTGTTCCTCAACACAAAATTGCATTCAGCGCTTCACTTAATGACTGTAATGCCCTTGGTTAATAGGATTTCACTGCAATTCCTACCCTTTAGCTTGACACGGGAACTCGGTGTGCATCTAGTGCTAGCTGGGTTTTTTAAAGTGCTGTCTGCCTGGAAACAGCATGACAGTTCGATTCTCCCAATATTCTGAGTAGTAATCCTTGGAATTACCCTGGATCAGACAGAAGTGAAGATTTCATCTGGAGGACTCAGATTTCTCTGCTGGGATCACAGCTCATGCAAAGATTAAAGGCCATATCCACAAAGATATTTAGGCACTTCAGTAGGAGTGAGGTGCTTCAATACCTCTTGTGGGACTGGCCTTAGCCCCGTTTAGCTCACCTGCCTGACAGCCAGGAGTCAGAGCTCTGACCTTCAAGACTGATGGGAAATGCCCACTGATTCCTGTTAAAACAGCTGCAGGATCTTTTTGTGAGGATTCTAATATTCTAGAAAGAAGTCCTGACTAAAAGGAAGCCCTTTTGGATCCTTCAGTTGAGAGAAGGAATGGTGAACTTTCTTTTTTTCCCTGTTTCTTACAGTTCAGGAGAAGGTGAATTTCATACTTTCCTTTTCAATCATTTGATCTGTCATGACCCCTCCTGTGCACTTTGTGACACCAAAGTGCTTTTCCATTCTTCGTTGCATTGCTTTGGGATCTATAAAAAGAGCGACAGTGTTGAGGGATTTCTGTTTCATCCCTGTCACTGTCCCAGGAGGATTAGAGTTGTGGAAGCTTAGAGTTAGGCTCATGCTTCCCTCTATCCAAATGCCTGGCTCAGAGATAATGGCCTTTGTTTAGGAGGCCTTAATATTCCTGAGGCAGCACTCAACATGACACGTTCCCCCATTTCCTCTCTCCCTCGTGTTCAGTACACCCGTCCTCGTAGGGATCCAGTAATCCAAGCCATTCTCTGGAAGCATCAGCGACTCCCATTTACGTCTTTGCCACCTTTTCTGAGAATGTGTTCATTTCATTGATCCCATGTTTCAACGCAGCAGTTGTCCCTGCCATTATCCTTGACCTAATCATAGCCTTTCGGGCTCGGCGTGTCCCGTGGTCACGGATGAGCGCATGGACAGAAACTGCCGGGCGGGCCTGCCCCTACAGCCCGCTCCAGATCCATGAGAGCGGCGTGAGAAATTCCTGCCAGGTCCAGTTTCTTCTGAGCAGCGAGGGCCAAGATAGTTGTACTTCATAATCTGCTGGAATGCTTCTTAGCTGGCTCGGCGTAGCCAGTCCCGCGGAGGGAAGAGGGGGGAGAGGATGTGCTCCAGCCCTAAGATCAGATGTCGGGCACAGGTGCTGGCAGCGGAGCAGCGCCACAGCTCCGGAATGAAATCGCAAGCTGGACCTTCTGAAAGCAGCCCAAGATTGTGTATCATGAGTTATGAGGGCAATATAAAATGGAAAGCTTGACTGCATCTGTTAGTTAAAAATTGCTGTGAGAGCTTGGGAGGCCGCGAGCTCGGTTGTATTAGTGAAATCTCGAACAGGGCGGCTGTACTTTACCTTCCTAATTAAACACTCTCTTAGTTTTTGTTTGCAGGTTAGTTTTTATTTTCCCTTTCTCTCACTGACACGGATTATCACCATCGATGGAGACATCTATTCACCATGTAAAGTCTGAATCTGGATTTGTATCTTACTCTCTCCCTCAACTGTTGTAAGTGTCCTTTGACGTGGAGCCACGTTCGTTGTCCCGGGGGTTGCATGTCTGGGGAATTAAAGAGATCTCCTCTCACAGTGAACAAAGTTTTAGTTGACTGGAGACATATGTTGAAGGAAAGTTGGTGTCTTATTCTCAAATGTGCCAAAAGCCTACGTAAATGCTGGTCCTGAACATCCAATTTGGCTCTTTGCAATTGAAGAAGGAGTTTTTTGCACTTTCATTTTGATAGATGCTTGCCTTTTTTTTTTCTTTTTTTTCTTTTTTTCTTTTTTCTTTTTTTTTTTTTTTTTCCCTTTTCTTTTTTCCCCCTCTCAGGGTCTGTCTGATCACAGAGGTTCTGCTGTGTGTTATTTTCTCATCTTGTATCACAAGTGAAGTATCTGGGCCTGTTCCCAAGCAAATGAATGTTAGACATCTCCTTGGCTTTCAAAGGGCAATGTCAAACCTAAATGAGGGAGAGGTAGGATGGTGTTGGGATGAGGCACTCCTAAAAGCCTCTTGAGTGACCCAGGAAGGAGCATTTGTAAGTGCTCCTCTTCCCTCTAAGACACTAATGAGTCAGTCCTTAATCACAAACTGCCTGTGCAGAGCACTGCCCTCCTGACATAAGGACAAGCTTCACCTCTGCAGACCTTTAAAATGAGCCCTCTAGGCTTTCCTTCTTTTACAGGAGATAGCTGACCCCAGTGACCCTGCTCCTCTCCAAATTGTGAGATCATCCTATGGATGTGAGGGTATATAGCATTCCTTCCACTTCCTGCCTTAAACTCTGGCCTCAGCCTCAACACAGGCTGTCTGGGAGGTGGGTGTGTGTCCCATTCCTCTCCCAGCACTGGCACTGCTCCTGTCATGGCTGAAACAACACTTTTACATTGGTTCCACATAAATTTTTGGGGTACGTGGGGGACAATGGGTCATTTTGAGATAAAGGCAACTATATGAGTGGAATTCCTCATTATTAAGTCAATAAATAATACCAGAGTTGGCTCCTTGCTGTCAGACATGCTGGTTTTCACCTTGGTTGCCACATGCACAGCATGGCCTGATTTTTCCATTTCCGTTATGCTCATGATGGCTAAAGACACTTTCAAAAATGGAAATTTTTTAGAAATTTTAATGTTGGACAAATGTTTTCAGCGCAAGAGGGGCCTTGCAGAGTTGAAAAGGGAAACTTGCTTTTTTAATAACTCATGGCTGTTGTGGCTACTACGCAAATCTCTTTATCCAATCAATCAGACATGAAATAAAATACACCGACCTGATGCTTGGCTAGCATGTAAATTCCAAGTCACATGAGGCTTGGGGAGTTACAGTGCAGAAGAAGGAGTTTTCATTCCCCATTTGTAAGATGATATCTGCTGGGCTCATTAAACGAAAATATTTTGGGGCCTGTGTCTTGCAAGGTAAACTTGCTCTATTGTGCAGAAGAACATTCACTGAAATAGCTAACATGGATCATCTGATGACATTAGCTTTGTAAGTAATTTCCATGATGTCAAGGGTACACTGGAGATTAAAGGGGGATTAAGGCCTACTTGCACAGTCAAAGCATCACAGTAAATTGACTTGACTTGGCAGGCAGCACCTAAAGTTGGCAAGTTTTCACTGACTAATCATATAAAATCCAGGTTTGTGGTGTTAGTTGGACTACACTCTCACAGAGGCCAGGAAACGTTAAGCTTTCAAGGTGGGAGGTTTTAGGAGGGAAAGGGAGGGGAGACTGACGAGGAGACTTTTGCAATGTCAAGGTGCCAAAGTAAAATAACGACCCAGTTTTACTGGAGAAGGCTCTGCCTTCCAAGAGCAAGCTGGTTGGATTTCTACCCAAAGGGCTTTTCCTCCAGCAAAGTTTATTTTTTCCCTCCCACTTGCTGTCACAAAATGCAATCTCCTCTTAAAGGATCAGACCCTGCACAGGAACTTCACTGAATAAAGATGAGTTTATATTTTAAAAAGGAAACAGCTGGATTGCAAAAGCAAGGGAGGTAGGCAGCTCTAGTTTCATTAGCTAAGGGAAACTCAGGGCCCCAGAGGAGAGCAACTGGGAGAGCAGCCATGACAGAGAAAAAAAAAAAAAAAAGGGAAACAGAAGATCATAAAGAACTAATAATGAAAAATGGAAAGTGAGAATGAGCCAAGAAAAACATGCAATAAATAGATTTAAAAAGAAGAAGTTGTGGAGGGAACAGAAATGTAAAGCAACCAGGCAAGAAAGGAGCAGGGCAGAGAGTATGGATTTTCTGGAAATAAAATAAATAATTCTGAGAACTCCCAAGGATCTGATGAAAAATTGGAAGTGTCTCATGGCTGATCTTTTGATCTCCAAACTGGTGGCCCATTCAATATGAAAAGGAAGGAGGAGCACTGTGTATAATTTTCCAGCAATTTGTTTGCTGCTTCCGCTGGGAAAAACAGAGAGGATTTGGCCAGGCAAGAGAGTCCAGACTCCATCCATACTGATGAATTAGGGCCCTCTAAGAGCAGCTTATAAAAAAATGTATCTCATGATTGTTTAGAAGGATCCAGTCAACTGTTTATCTGTGCAGTAATCACTGGATGATGAGTTGGAGGTAACCTGGGTGTGGGACTGTGCACAGCAGGAGCCTCTGAATGGTTTCAGATGAAGAAAGAGTAGAGATTGAAGGAAGAGGGGGCTAGGAAGAAAAACAGATACTAGTCTGTCCTTCGTCTTGAAATCTGTTCATTGTGATAAAATATATAAACATGGCCAGGACTTCATAGTCCAAGAGAGAACAGATTTTTTTTTGGCTGCCCTTCAGCTAGATCCGTAATAATCCTGCAGGTTTATGTGGTTTGCAGACGACACTTTGCCCAACTGAAATGGTGCTATTCTTTAAATTGTGCTGTGCTCATTAGGTTTTAATGGGAGCAGTTGTTTAAGGGGTGGGTGGGGGCGGGAGGGGGAATGCACTTGGTGATGCATAGTGGAATGTACATTAATCTTGTTAATGACAACACAGTTAATGGCTGGCAAAACATTACTTTTGAATTAACCTTTCCCTTGTGCAGGCTCTACTTAAGAAACAGAGCCAGGACACCGAAGATACAAGGAAAGTGCATGAAGACAGGGATACAGGATTTCCTATGATTTTATGTTGTTCTTAATTAGGAAGCATATTGGCAGCAAATGCTAACATGTGTTGGGATGTTTAGCTGTAGCCAAATAAATGTTTTCTATTACAACTCTGAATACTTTGCCTAGCCAGAGCCCATGCTGTTCTGTTCATGTCTTACAAAATCCCTTTATAAGTCATTTTGGGGGCCAATTTTCTGTTGGCTTATGCAGCAGAGTTACTTTGAACATATGTATACTCAGACTCCAGAAGGGTCGTTGTCCTCACTTTTTAATTTTTTTTTGTTTAATTCTAATTTTTTTGAGTGATAAATGGGGAAGCCCCTCTTATGAAATCCTTCTGCAATCCAAGTAAACAATAGCCTGTACCGAGCATGCTCATTTAAAGCAAAAATCCAGGGAATGGATATAACTGGTTTTCTCTGGTCACATGTTCACACATAGGCTGAATGAAAAATCCATAATGAATCGTTTATCTGATATTTAATCTCTTTCTCCTGTTTATGAATGGTCTGCAAATAATCTGCTGCTCTTTTTTTTTTTTTTTTTTGGTTCTGTTTATCCTTTCAAATTATTAGTTAAATAATTTCTGTTCTGTCTTGCAGGTTATTTGAGAACACTTTGCTTTGAGTATTCACAATTAATAACTTCTGTTACTTCACTGATGTAAACACAGAACTAGAGTCTGAATTGAGTAGTGCAAGTCATTTTTGTGCAAGTGGAAACTTAGGGTTTTATTTTCCCAAATGTCCTGATACTTTAATTATTATTTTTTCTTGATGACCTAGACACATCTAGGTAGGAAATCTGATTTGTGTTTCCCTCCCACTTCTGAGTTTCAGTCTTGTATGATCAACTTATTCTCGTTGTGGTAGAAACTTTCTGAAACCTCTTTCTGCTAGAGGGGAAAAGAAGGTGCTCAGGGACTGCCCATATAATGTGTTGTGTATGAAAGATAATGAACAATGGAGCTAAAAACATCTCCCAGCCTTATAACTATAGCAATTGTTCTGGGTTGTTGCAAATATCAATTTATGGTGAAAAAGAAAGAAGACAAGTTGCATTATTTAATTACTTGTGAATGTGATTAGCTGCTTGAAAGTGTAGGGACCACATCCTATCAAAATCTATAGCATAAAAAAACCCCTTGGTCTTAAATTTCTTCTCAAATTGGATCCCATTAATCACTGTAAAAGTTTCAAAAACACTTGGCTGAAGAACTGGGATAACAGGAGGTCATGCTCTCTGATTGGCATCCTTGACCCTCTGCTGTCTCAGTTTCTGATCTTCTGGCTTTGCTCTGGCTGTGGTAACCTGGCTGCCTGCAGGCTGAGCTGTGGTTACCAGTGTGAAATCTTCCCTGGGCTCTTGTTCCTGGGGTCTGGGCTGCTCAGGAGAGCACAGGAGGAAGAGAAATGGCACCAGTGCCTCAGCCCCACCTTAGAGTTCAGCTTCAAAGAAAGGCAGGGCTGCAGTGGGGTGGTTGTGAACCAGCAGAGATTATAACTGCACCTTTGGAGGGCAGGCTGACATTTAAAGGCTTGAGGCCTGCTGTAGAGCAAAGAAATGTCAATCTTTAGAAGAGAGGACTGGGCTGGTTAGTAGGAAGGAATGTCAAAAGAGAGTTTATAGGAATCTCTTAAAGTTGAAGCAAATGTATTTCATTCCTTTGATATGAGCACGTTTCTTCTTGATTTACCTGTGAATGGATGTCACAAGAGCTAGAGCTGGTTAACAGATGCTGGAAAGGACATGGGGGAAGCACAGAGAGTGGGGAACTGGTTAACATTTGACTGAGGACACATAACGTGTAAGCCTGCCTTATACTGGAACTAAATCACCCCCTCTGATGTGCTGGGTGCTGGATCTACTCACTGGTTCTTGTGGCTCACAGAACCATTGAGTGGTTATTCACACCTAACTCTTTTTAGGATTACCCATTACTCTTATTAACAACAGCGAGCACTACCAAGGAGAAAGCGAAAAAAAAACAATAATCTTTCCACAAAAAGGTAAAAACATAATAGTGAATTAAAGTTCTAAATGATAGGACTGTTAACATAATGCCTTTTGTCTAGAATGAACTATAAAACACACATATATACAATGGAGAAAACCCTGTAAATGTGTAATGGACAAAAAAATATATATATAATAAAACTGTTGAAAGAATGCATTTTCTCAGCACCAAGGCTATCCATAAAATTTTTACAGTTTTCCACTATATAACATTATCCTTCATAAAAAATGATATTTTAAAGCAAAAAGGTTGGCAAAAGAAACAATTGGTAGTTAACGGAAGGACGGGATTACAGCGCTGTGCCTTTGCTGTGAACGGTGGAATAGAAAATGAAAAACATTTGGGGCATTATATGAAGCCCAGCAGTCATGCTCCATATGGTTTGAAGAGTTGAGCAATGCTTGACAAAGGTTTTATGACTTCATTTTCTTAACATTGAATATTATTCCTTCAGTCTAGTCCTCCCACCCCATTCCTTGTCTTAAATGTCTCCTGTTTTTCAGACAAAGAAATCTGTTTTATTAGTATGTATCATTTGTATTGAGTTTAATCACATCTGGTTTAATACACTGTTTTGTTACCAGCAAGGTCTTTCTGAGGAATGCCCCATAACAAGGTATTGGGTCAAAATTGAGATAATTTGGTCCCCAGACCCTCTAATGCTACTTCCCATGTGACTTGGTTTTAGGATAAATAGCCAGAGTTCTCTGTATAAGAGGACAGGTCAATATTTGTGGATAATTGGCTTTGGAGCAATGAACTTCCTGCCTCCCAAACCTGTGCTCAGACAGATCAGATTTAAGTTTTATATCTCTTAGCCCACATCATGAATTTCAAACCCAAATACTGCTCCCCTCAGTCATAAAATGCATACAAAAATTAGTTAGTCATTCTTCAGTCTGCAATCTACTGCCACGTGTGCTGCCAGCAGTGGAAGTCCACAGCCTTCCCCAGAAATGCCTATGGATTATCCTTATTTTGATTTGACATTTAAATCGTTAGGCACAGCTGGGGATTGGGCCAAGTTGTGCATTTGTAATCATAAAATGAGAATTCCTGCTGCAAAATTCACACCGTAAAAAGAGAGGATATTCGTGTCTTCCCTTCAAAAATACTTAAGAGGTTCATGGAGGTGTCAACATTGCAACACAATCTTCTATATGAGGGACAAACAGCGTGTTTGCTACTACTACAGGTGATCTAAACTGAAAAATTCAAACCTAAACCCAAACTTTTTGAAAGTCTGAGCATTTGGATCTGCAGCCTTAGCTTGGATGAATCTCTAAAAAAGGAATTACTGTTGCCATTTATTACATCAATTCACGTACTGTGCTACACAAAATAGATCTTTCCTGAAACATCACTTCTCATTTCATTTATTTTACTTCACAGTGAGAGGCAGAGTTCCTCTAACCCTTCTCCTGCCGTAGCTGAGTGCGTGCCCTCACATGTGGATCTCACATGCCGTGGTATTTCAGATGGCATGTTGTGAATTAGGTGGATAGAGTATCACTGGTGGTGTGCTTTATCCCATGGACTCAGCCCACTGGAGAGCACTCAGCTGGTTAATATTTCATATGGATTCTTTTCTCTTTTCTTTCCAACCATCTATGTAAACTTTAAGACAGCCGGTCTGGTTTTAGGAGGTGATTTCCTCGCTGTGGATTAAGGATCCATTTGTGACTCACTCTTCAGGCACTTCAGAAGAGTAGATTTCAGACCTGAAAGAATGTATTGTAAACAGAATAATGTGCTTTCAAATTTAGCTCCTGTACCAAATTATGTATTTACTTAATACACCTTAATGGCTTTTGAAGAAGCCATTAGGCTCGATTGCGTAAATAGCATATATACCAAAATATGTATTTAACCTAGATAGGGCAGTGCCCCATTGTTGGTTTTCCTTCCTTCTTTACAAAGTTTTATCTTCATGGCCTTTTGAAAGTCTACTATTGCTGAAGAATTTATCCTCCAGGAGATTGTTTTGGACAGTGGCAGCGGAGGGGGCAGGGAGGAGGGGTGGTTCCCGAGTTTTAATGTGTAGGAAGGAGGAATAGCATTCAGCAGGGCTATAGGGCTCTTCAGACATTGGAGTGGGGAAGGGAGAAATTCAAATATTATTGAGCAAACCAATTCTCTCAAAGGGCAGGATCCTACAGGGCTCTGTGACCTGATCCTAACTTAGGGAATAGGAGTGGGTTCATGGATCAGTCAGCTTTGTTTGTACGTTGGGCTGGATGTGAACAGTCCTACAAGTCCATGAAAAATATGAATAGAGAAGAAGGAGCCTCTTCTCTGCTCCCACCACTGAGGTGCAGGACCTGCCCATGCTGGAGGTACTCTGCCATGGTAGGACTCTCATGGGACTCCTTGGGAAGGTCCTTGAGGACCTCTTAGGGTCAGGATGCTGTCAGCCTGGTATTTCAAACAGGCCTTATATGCTGGGAATTTACACAAAGAACCTAAACTTTCTATTTGTTTCTCCACCTGTATATAAGTACAGAGAGGTAGGATAATGATCCTTGACAGCGGCTTTTTAAGGGTAACTTAATGGAACAAAACTCGTTGTAGGAATATTAAATATGAGAGGGGCACTACACCAGTTGGGACTGGTGGAAAATAAGTGGGGAAATAAGTAGAGAGGAGCTGAACCCGCTGTGTTTCGCTGTTTAACTGCTACCTCCTGTAACTGGCACAGCAAGTAAACCATATATCTGCTAATGCTGCAGGTGTACTCTCAGCTAGCTCGTAGTGGGAAAAAAAATATCTGTAAATGACTCTTCAGTTACAGCAAACACCAAAAATTACAGTCCGTGCTATCCACAGGTGATTCCACCAATCCCAGCCAGGCTCATCAGTTTGGAAACAATAACAAACGTGAAAACTCCAGAAAAACATGTTATCTTGCTCAGAAAATGTGATGAGAACGAGCAGTTAAGTGCTAAAAATAGAAGTGTAGTATGAGGCCCTGTAACTTTGGCACAAAGTGCAGAGTGAGAGAGGGTGTGGTAGGCACTGCCAGCACTGGGCAAGAAAGAAATGTATGATGGGCACACAGGGATAGTCAGGGGAAGGGGAGGAAAAAAGTTTCTCAAGTTTTAATGGCATTTACTATAGACTTACGTGTTTTTCTGGGCTCTGGAAAGTTCCTGTCTATATTAATCAGTCTATTAAACAAACACTTCTGCAAACAGTCTGTGCAAACTCCTCGAGTTGGTTCACCTGGGTCAGGCTGCAGGATGGAACGGGGCAAGAAGACTTATTGGTCTTCTTCAGAAATTAGTTAGCTATAAGTACAATCAACATCATGAAAATGAAAATTAATTCAGCCTGAATCCCTGACAGGAAATTTCATCCTCTTGCTAAGATCTGTTTTTAACAATTTTGTTGCCTGTATGACTTCAGACAGGTATCTGCAGGTAAAGTAGATTTTGGATACACTTGAAGTTGACCTGGCTTTATTTCTAAAAAGAACCAAATTAATCTGAATTTAAATTAGGAAAGATGATAATAATAATAATGATGATGATGATGATGATGATGATGATGATGATGTACTATTGCTGGTAGGCCTCTTAATGATACAGTTTCCCATCAGTAGCTTGAATCTAAGTATGACCATAGAACTCTACCAGAAATAATTTTGTGCAAATATATTCAAGCAATGTTATCAGCTGTAGGCCAAAAATGCACTTGGAGCTGCATTGTTCTATTTCATTGACTTTTTGTTGACCACAGGAAAAACAGGTTTTAGAGAACAACACAGTAACAGAGTCTAAAGGAGTGAAAAACTTGTAGAGCCAGTTTGAGTTGTAAGGGTGTGCTAACTTGTGACCCAGACAGGATGGTGGTTTTAAAATAAAATTGAAACAAAGAAGTTCTGTTGTGCTTTTTCCACATCCCCTGCAGGAAATCATACTCCATCCCCTCCACTCTTGTCCTACACACCTTCTTCCCATCTCTCTCATTTACTGCATTCTCATATCCAAAGTCTTGTACTTTGTTGCTTCCCTGACCATCTCATCCCATCTGAAATACCTCAGGCTATTTTTTTCTGTTTTATTTATTCTTACTCTGTTTAATAAAACTGTAATTCTTTTTCCTGCTTAATGATTGACTTCAATAAATATTTAAGGATTTTTTTGGTGCCAAATTACATTTTTTTTTGCTTGGGGAAAGGATGAAAAACTGCCCTAGAGAGACTGATTTTACACATATAAAATGTTTTCTGATTTATATGATTATCATCATGATAGATTTTTAGATATATTTCTTGATGATATAAGATTTCTAAAGAAGTTAGTGAAAGATTTCTTTTGCAAGTGAAGTTAAAAACATTTCCTGAAGTTATTTGCAAAGTTTGACCAGAACTAAAAATATTGTTATGCCGCTTTTGTCCTCTGTGAAACAGGATTTTTTTTCAGTGTTGAGAGAAGGAAAAGAAAACTGACCTGCTACATGGTTTAGATGAGACACCATCCATAGGGTAGAATTTTGGTACTTCATAAAGTTTCCATCATAAATAATGACACATTTATCTTTATTAATCTGTTGCTGCTCCCTTAAAACCAGACTCTTTGCATCTCTCTTTTTTTTTTTTTTTCCTCAGGTACTGGGAAATTGTTCATTCCTGGTGTTTCATCAGGCATGTCAAAGACAAATATTTCTATGTGCATCTGTATTTGGGCCACCCATCCTGAATATCCTGAATATGTAGCTCAGCTTTTCATGCCAAAAGTCCTCTGCACTAAATTTCATGCTGCATTTTCTGTGGGTTACTTAAAGGTGCTATTTTTCTTGTTTTTATTAAAAAGCTCAAACTGAATTTTATTCTGAATCAAAAGCATTTTTTAAGAACCTACTCTAAAGTCCTTCATGTGGGAGAAGTGCTGTTTTATCTTCACTAAATGATTGTGGTTTCAATAGTAAGAAATTTGCCTCCAGAGCTTCTAGCTGCTTATTGATTGCTAATTTGACATATATTTGTATGTTTACAGATTTCTACAAATTCTGCTCAGATAAATGCTCAGAGACACCACCATACTGTTTTCATGCATGTTTAGAGGTATTTGATGGCTTCAATTTCTATACCTGTGGATATGCACAATTTAAGAAAAAACTGAGCATTGTTTGGAATTATTGTTCCTCAAAAATTCATAAAGATGTCGTGAAATGCTTAGACTGTATAACTTTAATTGAAAGTATTTATCCAGCTCTGATTTCAACAGATGTCTGAACAACAGGGGAAAAATAACCCCCACCCTGTAACAAAACATCATCTGCTTCCAGATTTCCCATGCTAAAGTTTTTATGGCGGTCAATGGTAACACACGTGTACTTTTCTCTCATGCTGTTATAAAAATCACTTATCTTTTTAAAAAAGCCTTATTTTTCCCTCATTCAGAGATGCCCTTTGTGTATTGGCTGATTTTCACTTGAAGGTTGAAGACTTTTTCACACTGGGGACACCTGTTTTTGAACCCCCATGTTTAAGGGAACTGGGAAAAAAAAAAATACAGTGGAACATTTGGATCCATCTGGTTAGATGTGGGAATGTTATGATCATCTGAACATCTGGATAAGATGGTAACTGCCACCAAACAGTGTGGCAAATAGTAGATTTGTCCCTGCTCAAGCCTTCTATGGATGGTTCAGAGGTTTTTGGGGTTTTTTTGCCTAACAATGTGCTTGGCCATACTTCTTTCTGCCCGCACTCTTCCTAACCACCAGCAGGGATATTCTTCTCCTCCAGCGACAGAAACCGCTCCAGCGATTTCCCTGCTCCCTGTGCTCTCCTCCAACAGTGTTTTCCCACAGGGCACACACAAATCCTGTTGTTTTACATCATACTGTCACTGCAGCCACAGGCATGTGTCTGCACTTGTCCCCGAGCGAGAGAGGGAAGCGTGTTCCCTCGTGCCCGAGCTGGCAGCGCGCGTGACCCGCTCTGCTCCCCCAGCCTCTCCCAGCACACGTCCTGCCTGCTGGGACTCCAACCAGAGCTGCTTCCACCTCAGCAGCTGCTGTGGAGAGGAGATGGGATTGTGCAAGTGGGGAGCTGAGCTGTCCTGGGTGAGTTCAAGAGGTGCAGCGTGGTTGCCTCTGCATCCACGTTGGAGCTGCTTTGGAGCAGAGCGTGGCTCAGTGTGAAAATATCCCCTGGGCAAAGGGACTGGGCTGTGTCTGCGGCCACTGGCGTTGGAAATGCCATGTATTAGGTTTATAACAAAAACACTGCCTTAGGCTCCACTTCCCAGTCAAAACTTATTTGACAGAGCACTGAGAGCAGCCCATGGCAAAGAGGAAGGTCGGTGTGTTGCACCTCAGGTCTGCTGGGCAATGGCTGGAAACCTGCTCAATGCCACTTGATGTCATTTGATGCTCCCCACGCCCGTATCCGGCCCATGAGCACATGCTGAAATTCCTGAGCATGTGCGTAAAGTTAAGTACTTAAATGCTTTGCTGAATAAGAATTGACTGAACATGTGCTTAAGTATCCTGCTGAATTGCAGCATTAATCATTTTTACAGCTGACAAAATCACTGCCCCAGAAAAATATTCTCCAATTAGAATGAGCAGGATTATTTCTTTCATTTGTGTGAAATAAGTGTGTTCCCAGTTGTACTGAACGTGTTCTGTTTTCTGTGATATTAGAAATCATTTTCCATAAGATTTCATATTGCTCAAGAGAAAACTTGAGAAACTTTGGAGTTGATCAGGTCCCTAGATTTGGATTTATATTAAGGAAACACTGTAAGAAAAGACATAATGGGCCAAAAATATGCACTTACTTTTTTTCATTGACTTCACCTAAGGGCTGAACTTGGGCCACTGTGCTTGTTCATTAATTCTCTCTTGTGGAAGCTACTTTTTCCATATGTGATTTTAATCTGTTTGTAGATACTGAACGTAGTTTTTTCATATGGTAGAGCATTCCTTTTTTCCCTTATTTCCTTCACAGTCCTTCCACAATAGAGTTTAAAACAAGAAAAAAAAAAAACCACAAAAAACAACAACCAAACAAATCCAAATCAACAAACCAAATCCCTTTGTATGTGCAGCCAGTTAAGTAGATAATAATGGTAATTTTTCTGCTCTGCTAATGATGATAATATTGATATTTATCAATAACAAATAGCATGGAAGTGCCTGGGTGAATAGAGTATTTTGCACAGTGGGGTTTTATATCTATATATGAAACATGGAGCGGCAGAGGCTGCTAGAGGCAGGTGAGGGAAGCTGAGCAGAGAATTGCCTCACAGCAGAGAGCCTGAGAAACAGCAGAGGGGAAATTTAGTCCTAGCCAAGAGCAGAAATAATCCCTGCAGCAAAAAAAACCTGCAGAATCTGTAATCTCAATATCCAGCCTGACAAAGACCATGGACCTCTGGGCTCCGCGAAGTGAGCTCTCACTGGAAACGGCGTGGGGCTGACGTGGGGTAATTTGGGAGTGGGAAGGTCCAAGGAAAACCTGCTGCTTGGCAGAGCTAAACTCAGGCAGCCTGGATATTTCCAACCTGCTCCTTAGACTGCTGCGCAGCCCCTTTGGCACTCAGTCTGTTTTATTTCATTAAGTCTGCAAAGGGGACTTTGAGAGGTGTTATCTTCAGGAGATAAATTTACAGCTGCTTTGCTTCCTATATTATGTTTACATTTTGAACCTGTGAGTCTGAATATTACCTGTTGGTAAAGCTGAGTCTGTAATTATTGATTTTGAGGCTTACAATTGTTCTGTAGACAAGGGGAAGGGGGAGAGGGAAGGATGATCACACAATAACCAGCTATTCCAAGACCTTTGAAGGTGACTTGAACAAAATCACACAGCCCAAATAATCTACTGGAGGAAAACACTGCACCTTCCTGTTTAGTGGAGCCAATTTAGGATCCAACCTTTGAGTTTTGTTGGAGCGAATGACTCAAGGTATAGCTAGAAATGTTTGTAAGGTGTGTCATGTTCATTTTCAGAGGCCTTGGCTGGAAGAGGGACCTGGTTGTGGAGTGACTGAATGTATTGGGTGCTAAATCTTGGCATGAGGGTGACTGGAGAGAGCTTAGCTGCTTGCTCTTGGAATTGCCCGTGGTTCCCACTTGGAGCATGGCTCCAAAGCAGCTCTGAATAGAGGCAAGTTCAGGGTTGTCCCTCCTTGGATGCCTCATGCATCCAGCTCCACTGCTCTGCTCACAGGATCACAGTATATTTTGCTCATAGTCACTGCCAGATCCAAAGGAGACAAGATTACCTTTTTAAACAAAACAATAAAGCAATAAACAAACCATAAACCTAACACTCCAGATGTCATTCCTATGTTAGATAACATAAAACCAGAGAGCAGCCGCAAACACACAGACACATTTTTCTATTTATTGTTTTAGTATCAGCTAGAAAATATTTCTATAGGAGTGTCCACACTAGAAAAAAACCCAACTGTTTGAATCACAACCATGTGGATATTTTATTTTCCTGGGGCTGAACGTATTTCCTAAATAACACACACACACACAAAAAAAAAAAAAAGTTTGAAGTTTGCATCACTTTTCACTTGAGTCTTCAGCTGCAGCACCAACATGTGCAATCCCCTCCCCGCTTGTTTCGCTTGACATGTTTCATGTTACAGAGTCTGTGTGAGAGACTTTGAGAGGTGTTATCTTTGATAGAGGAATTTATGGCCATTTTCCTATCTACCGTATGTTTACATTTGGAACCTGTGTTGAACATTTGTTATACTCACTTGTTGTGTCTTGTCTTAAATTAGATCATAAACATTTCGAGGCAGGGACCACGTCTTCCTGTGTGTTGCTGCTCTATTTAGGCCCCTACTGCTGTGCAGTCAGTGGAACTGACTGGGAGTGATTGTAACAATAAAAATAATTCTGCTAGGAATTCTTTTGTCCTAATAAAGAAATGTGCAAATCTTGTTATCAAGACGTATCAGAGAGCAGGGTGCTTAAAAGTGGTTGTAGAGTAGTAACCAGCTTTCCAAATGCTTTGAACCTTGGTGTTCAGAAAAGGGAAAGGACAAAAGTTATATTTTGATTTATAGAGAGACAAAACCACTCCCAAAGTTGCCAAATATTACCCATAGGCTTGCACGTGCATCCAACAAAAGTTTTGAACAATTAGCCCTAGTTGCCCTTTTCTAATATTCTGGTTAGCAGAAAAAAAAAAAATCTTCATTATAAGAACACAGGGCTTGTAAATGAAAGGGATGAAAGCTCATGAAAGGACAGAGGCAGACCATACGTCATCCCACACCTAGGCACAACGGGATGCATTAAGGAAGCATTTATGGAGAGGCATTCCATCAAGTCAAGGTGTCAGAGGACATATGGTCTCTTTCACCATTAGCTCTGTGAATTTCCATAACTTTCCACTGGTCCATATTAAGCTCACTTTGTGTGATGCTCAGATTTGTTTGATGTAATTTTGGTTTTGCTCTGAAAACATCTAATTGCATGTGTGAAATTCAGGACGTGCACAACCAAAAATCACCTATTTGAGCTTGCTTTTTTGCAAAAAAAGAAGTTAAAGAAAATTTGGGTCAAAAAAAAAAATTTTCAGCAATCAAGACAAAAATTAATAAATGTAAGCATCAGTGGATAATTTTATCTGTATGGATGTCTACTTGACCCTGTTTCCTGACTAGAAAATATTGTTAGTATGCCTTTGAAATATAGTTTAACTATTGGTACCAATTTGTTTGACCTGTGAAGATCCATCTGAGTCATTGGTTGTGATCCCAAAGACATCACTGGGATGCTGGTAACTGCTAAGAAAATACAGATGTGCAGAGGCTTATGGTGAATATCAACATGGTGATCATAGAGCCAGGTAAGGGTGCAAAAATAAAATCTTACTTTTAGTCCTTCTAAATGTCAGATATGAAGGGACCCACATGAATCATCAAATCCAGCTCCTGATTTTGGTCCAACAAGATACACTTCCATCTTTTCACTCCTCAAATGGCTTTGGGGACCTGCTGGAGTACCTGAAGCAGGGGGGACTCTTCCTCCTTTCCTGGGGCTTTCCTGCACTCTCTTGTGCAGCTCTATCTGTAGAATTTCTAAATTTAGGTAGAGGAGTGTGTGCTAATCCTAAATGTAAAGCTAGATTTCCCCCTCTGTGGATCTATTGTCATCTCAGAAGATACTACACAGACACCATCAAAAAGATGTTGAAAAATAGTTCCCAGATACATGATCAGACTAACTAGAAGTTATTATTATTATTTTTAAAGATGTACCCTTCTTATTTTTGGCATTTCTTTAGCTAAGCAATGATCATAGCCCAAAATCTCTGTGAGGCAAAACTTGAATATAATGACATTGTGTTTTTCTTACAAATAATTGAAACAATACTAAAAATTCCAAGAAGCCCTAATGCTGGGGAGAGGGAGAGGGAAGGAATTTGTGAAAGTGCTAGGTGGGAATAAGAAAGCTTTTAAGACAATCATTATAATAATACCATCATAATAATAGCTTTATCTTGAGGAAAAAAAAAATCATCAACCAAGCAACCACCATTGAACCTGGGACTAAAATAATCTCTCTGAATTTTCAATTGTCTTAAAGCAGTGGTGTTTTCTAAGGTTAAAAAAAAATAACAAGAATACATATCTTGGTTTTATCCTATTATCACATCTTGTTTTTCACGTTACTTCTCTCCTGTCTTAGACCCTTTACTTAAGCTCCCTGAAAAGACTCACTCCTCTGTCAAAATGAGTTGAAGACACATTTGGGTTGAACAAAATATTGGTGTTGTAAGGAGTTTAAAATCAGGGGGCTTTTCATTAATGTTCAGAAGCACTGATGTAGAAGAACAGGAAAACTCCCTGTGTGCACCTATTCCATGATATTTACCCAGCAGAGAAAATGTTGGGATGTTATTCTGCTGTGTATTCACATGTAACACTTCTGTGTTTAATACATGGAAAATCCCTAAAATGTTTGCACAAAGAATATTGCTATTCCCTGGACATTTCAGCTGATTCTTGCTGGGAGGAAAAAAAAACAACCAGTGGACTGAAATTTGGGATGAAAAATCAAATGACTTTAGAGGTTTCACTTAGCCCAGATCCTAACAACATATTGTCCAGTGCTTTAGAATATGTGCATTCAGAGGATCAAGCTTTTAGAGAAAAATTCTCCATTCTGAAAAAGAGGCTTATCACTGAATCAGGAATTGCCAGTAATGTCTCCTCTGGGATGCTTGTTTTTAAATTGCCTTTTGGGAGGCTTTTATGACTGCATCCACATCAGTGCTGTGATTCAGAGCAGTGATGCTGTTTTGAAGCACATCCCCCAGACTGTCCCATTTACTGTGCAGTAGTTCACTTCCCAGAGTGGTTTTGCAGCCCATAATCTGGATTCTGTTTGGAGAAAACTGAACTGGAGGCTTTGATCAGGCATGTGCCAAATGTTCTCCAACTCCTATTACAGGAATAAGAGGCCAAACCAATGACTAGACCTCCTGAAAGCTTGGAATCACACTCTGGGATATTTCAGTTTGGGGATTTGGGCTAAATCAAGTTTAAAGCAATCCTGTCTCTATGTCCCCCATAGCTCAGATAAAGAACCCTCAGCTCCAACTGCTCCAATCTATTGATCTGCTCCTGTGGCCACAGCTGCCTTGAGAAAGTAGATGTAGCCTATGACATCTTGAAAGTATTCCAGATTTTACAAATGTTTTCTGTGTTAGTTGTTTTTCGCTTCTCATTTCCTTGGATCTGATGCAAATATTCGTAAATGAATTTTAAATGATCTGAGCCTGTGCCTGTTCCTTTTGTTGCAAAATTTAAGATCAACCTAGTATTTTTTTTTCCCCTGAAGATCACGCTGCACTGTGAAACTGTTTGGGCAATTTTTTTCCCCTCGTTTTCATTGAAATTGCTGTTTATGGAGATATTTAAGAAGATGATATACATTCCTGCTCTCAAAAGGGATGAAAGGAAACTGTGAGGACTGTAAGAAGTTTATCACGACACTTTTGTCCTTGGGTTTTCAGAGCTGTCTAGTACCGCCTTACAACTGAAAACAGCCAGCTCCAGTGGGCACCAAAGTTTGTGATAAGTATAAGCAAATTGTGATATTTCTATCTTTTGGTGGAACGTGTTTGCATTGCAGGTTGTTTAAATTGCGATTTTTAATTTAGACATCCATCTCTCTTGTATGTTTTTCCTTACGTGCTCAGCCTCATTAACCCGTCCAGTTGACCTGCATCATTCTCGTGTTGACAAAGATAGGCGTTATGAACCTCAGGATGTCATAAACACCTCTAAAATGTGACCCTACTTGCATGCTGTGGGGAAGGTTTGACAGCATTACACCAGTCATCTGATAAGCTCGGGTCAAAAGTCTCCCAATTGCTTGCCTTTTGTTTGGGTGTCAAGGAGGCAAAAGCTTTTCATGTTTTTAATAAGCAAATTAATGAAATACTTACAGTACACTGCATACATTAACTCTTAGGTAGCTGGTTTTCCTCTGGGGCCATCTTTCCAAAGGTCAGAGGCCATAAATGGAGTTTCAGTTTTCCAGGAAACAAAGAGGACAGTATATTCCAGTAATCTTTTCCTGCATGTAGTTAAGATTCCTCTTTCCTTATTTTTTTTTTTCTTTTTCTTTTTCTTTTTTTTTTTTTTCCCTTTTTTTTTTTTTTTCTTCACTTTGGCTTACTTTCTAGAGGCATAGTAACACTTGCCAGCTAAGCCAGATGTAGCATTTCAACCAAAAAAATGCACCGGATGCACGTTCCAAGTTTGCCAATGGCTATGCATGAGGCTGGAATGTCAGAGCAGGAGCGGCAGATTAGGGAGATTGTGTTCCTGTTGCTCAAAGCAGAAGGAGCCCAGAAAATGTCTCTGGAAGTTCACTGTTTCAGCCACTTCTTCTTCTTAGATATAACACGTTTGTTTGGTAACATTTTTGGGCTCCTTACAATCACTCTTTATGGTGTTGCTTACATTTTCAGGATATTAACCAATTAGTCCTCATTCGTAAACTCCAGACTACTTTAGAAAACCTGACTTTAATTTTTGTAATGAAGAGGAAATACAGAAAAGATACTTTTGCTTACCAAAAGAGACATTAAAACGGTGGCAAACTATCTCGACAATGTCTCCTGTTATCCTTCCTTCCCAGACAAATCTATGATTTCTTAATTTTTCTGAGCAAAAACTAATTTAATGTATATTTGATATTAATGATACACCTGTGGCTGGATTGATCACCTACTTTTCTGTTCAGATGATCTGGTACAACAGAGTGATGGAAGAAGTTAAGTTCCATCTCAGCTTCTTTGACAATGTGGTGGCTTTTCTAGCTTGTATTTTATACTTGTTTAAGTATAAAGTTTAACTGCAATCTAACAGTTCCCATTTTCCATCCTCAGCCCCAAAAGCAGGGAGGACAAGTGGGTGAGCACCTGCTGACTCCCTTTGCAGACAGGGAAACCAAAGGTAAGAACTGAACTGAAGCCACAGGGAAATACACATCCTACTGGAAGCTTTAGCAAAGGGACTTTCATTGACTTCCAGACTTGACATAGACACCTGAACTTCTGTCTCCTAAGGCAATTCCCAGTCTCCATGTTTGCAGAACATCAGTAGATGTTACTTTTACTGGACATTTTCCTCAATCAGGTATTTTGAGCCGACAAACTTGTTGTTTTGTTTTTGCCTGTCTGAAAATGCCTCTGGTGCTTTGAATCCAGAATCAGATTGTGGCATGCTATAAATGCAGTTCAAGATGTGCTTTACTGAAACTCATTGGATGCTGTGAATTTCCAGGAGGAGGGTTGCTGGATGTAATCAAAGCTGCTGAAACAAATTGACTTCTCAGACCTGTGGTCAGGTGAAAAATCAGCTCTTCTAAGCCTGATACTGACAAGAAAAAAAGGGCCAAGTGAATAAAATATTCAAGGAGAAGGGGGAAGATACTCTTTCTTTCACTTGACTGAAAGTCTGTAGGCATCTTTAAGTGATGCTCATCATCTGGTTTCATACAGGTTTCACTCTAAGGTCTGAATCAGCAGCCGCAGACTGTTTCCCTTGCAGACTTAAGTAACTAGTGTCTGGAACATTAAACATTCAGCAAAACCCCATAAAATGAGACAAGGAGCTGTAAAACACTGGCTAGAATAAGCTCTCCCTGCTACAGGCCATGCAATCCAGGCTAAACTGAAGCCTGCCTTTTGGGAAGCACCCTCCCTTAGCCCAGGTCAGGCACTTCACTCTCTAAGGTTCCATCTACGGCTCCACGCACAAATGTTCCACAATTTACCACTGAACAGATACCTAAGTTACATAAAAGACATAAGAGATAGAACCATGAGATGATTTTATCCCCTCTGCACTGGTTGGACTGCTTTCACTCTAAAATGAAATAAAAAATGCAGGGAAAACTGCCTTATTAACAAAAGCTATTAAAGTAATCTAAGCATCACATTAAGCTTTGCTTGCGCAGCAGTAGACACAATAAGAAAGACATATTATAGTCATTTAGATGCAAGATAATTTACTATTTTTAAGATCTTATAGCATCCTTGCTCCAAAGTTTTATTTTTTACTCTTTGCTGTATCTGAGTATTTCGTCCCCTCCCCAGCTCTGACTGCTGGGAAGCCTAACCACTTTCCAGGGGGAAAACCTTCCTTGGAGTACGTGTTGATTCTTTGCTATCAAACTGGGTGGTCGTGTTGTTAGGGATCTTACAAGGCTTTATCCTAAGCCTGGTTTGTTCAGTATTCACCAGCCTCTAGGACTGTGCAGCAGAGCATGGCCTTGTCAAGTTTGCAGGTGGCACTGAGCAGCCAGGGTGTGAGTGCCTCTGGAACGGGATTAGAATCCAGAATGATTCTATTAAATTTGAGAAGTGACCTGCCATCCAATAAAGACGTCTTGAAAGTAGCACAATAAAAAGTGGGAAATTCAAAGGTACAACTGGTGTTCTGAAGAAGTAAATTGAAAGGTTAGAGCAGGACAACAGACTGTCAGTCAGTAGTAGGTCGCTATTCCATCCCAGGATGAATTTGGATTCTGGGATGTATTCCTGAGCCTCTGGTGAGATTTTGCCTGCAATTTTGAATCTGGCATTAGGGACCCTCACTTTAGGGCACAGACACATCTGAGCAAGTCCACAGGACAGCAACCAAAATGATGAGAGGTTTAGAAAAAGTGACCTATGAGGAAAGGTTGAAAGAACTTGGTTTGTTTAGTCTAGAAAAGCGAAGACTGAGGAGGTACATGATAACGGACTTCAAATATTTAAACGGTTGTTATAAAGAGGAAAGGGATCAATTATTCATGTCCACTAAGAATTGGACAAGAAATTAGGAATGTCTTTAATTTGCAAGAGGAGGATTCCAGTTTGAAATCTTTCTTATGCCACTGGAGCACATTAGCTATTTCCACAGCCTCCCTGGATATTGAAGGTTTATAAAAATTACTTGAACAAACTTTGTAAGGGATGTTTCAGATCTGCTTCTGCTTCAAAGCATTGCTTAGGACAAACAACTTCTTAAAGCCTCTTCTGGCCTTATTCCTATAGTGTGTAATATAGATTTGTAATGTACATATCCCTCTGTAATTATACAAGTGCTAAATTAGTACCTGAAAACACACTCCTTCTTTATTTACCTCTACAGGTATGCGATGGAGCGATAGTGGGGAAATATCTGGACTTTGCTGTTTGCTAAAAGAGAATTGCTCAAGAGTTTTAAAAACTATTGCTCAAAACGCAGCAGTGGAAAATCAGAACTCATGCCTGACCTCATCTGACAGCTGCTACGGCCCTTATAAAGGGATTAACAACCTGGACATAAAACAAAGGTTATTGCCAGTCATTAAGGTGTGATATCGCTCAGCACAATTAGGACATGTCACAAGTCTGCACAGGGCTATGCCTGAGTGGAGAATTACAGAGAAAAATGGTGATTTACTGGTCTGTGGGAAGAAGGCCTGACACTGTGGTGAAGGGAAAGCTGAGCACAGCTTGGAAATATCCTGAGAGAAGTTGGAGGCCATTGATGCTGTGCTACAAGACATTCATCTGACATTGTGCTTCCTTGCTTTTTTTACCATCTACATTATATCTACATATATATATATATATGTCCTCATGGGATCCTTTATGTCTACAAAATATGTCTGTATGATGCTGTGCAGCAATCAGTAGGAAAAGCTGAGTCCTGATGCTGGCAGAGTTTCTGGCTCTGAACATTTCAGATGACACCTCCCAGCCCAGACAAAATCTGCTTCTCAGCTGAGTAAGGAGGCACTTTGATAGCTTGATTCTCCAAAGCTGTATTTAGTAACTTCTACTCTTCAGAGACACATGCAAAGATGATTATAGCCCATGATAGGTCTGAAGAAATAAAGCCATTGAAATATTATTGGTTGTTTCTCATAGCAATTTAGAGGTGAACCCACGTGTTTCAATTATAAAAGAATGAGTTAGCTTATAATATGCTAAGTTCTTTTTATTAGTTGATTAATTTTTCACTTAAATTCTAAAAAAAAGTCATTATTTCTTCATGTTTAAGCTTTCACTTCTACAGCCTTCTTTTGTAGTGCTTTTCTTAATTACCTGCAGCAATTTGCATCAGCAAGGAGCTAAGAATGCTTTGCATGTCTTTAGTGCCTTCCCTCCTCCTTAGCTATTGATGTAGCTACACAGAGAGCTCAGCACTGTAGCATCTGGCATCTTGAATCAGCATTATAAACATTAATTAAATAAACCTCTCAGTGCTTCTGACAGGTGATGAGAGCTCCTGACCTCTGATGAGAGGCCGGGTGCCCATTTCACAGGTCGAGGAGCTAAGGGTGTGTCTGAACTGAGAGATTTGCAGACACTTCCCGGCATCCAGGTTCCAGGTGCATGCCCTGGCCCCATCCCAAATGTGTGCTGGGGCAAAAGCCAGGATCTTTCTCCCTGGGGACCTTGGTTTCCGTAGGAAGGAGCCCTGAGTGCTGGTGTGGGGAGGGCTGGCAAGCACAGCTGGGTGTTGGCAGGCTGTGGGCTGCACTGCAAAGCCTTATCCCCACAGTCTAGACAAAACCAAGGCAACGTAATGCATTTGAAGGAGGCTCGTGGTGATTCTGCATTAAAGGTGGGAGTAGAGAAAAAGAAAAAATTGTTCTTGGCTTCCTCCTCACGCAGTTCCTCCCATTATTTAACTACCAAGATGACCACACTGGTTTTGCACATTTAACAAGTCCAATGCAAACAAGATTCTTTCCCTCATTTTCATCAGCTTCAAGATGTTTTATTTTCAGGGGTCTACAAAGGCAAATTCAAATAAAACCGCAGCAGTGACTGCACAGAATAGTAACCTCACTTCATTTTCGGGCAGAGCTTGGAAAACAACCTAAACTAGCAGAAAAGTGCAAGACACACTCTCCTTCCTCCTGGCAGCTTTAAGAAAAGGCCACAGGTAGCAGTCTTCTCAAGCCCATCTACTCTAGGAGCAAGCTGGAAGATGGCTTGCTGAACACCAGCACCTCAATGTTGCCAGATGTATGTTCTTGCTCTACAATTTCCAGCATGTTTTAGCAATCAAATCCCATTTTTTTCTGGATTAAATGTCAGTTTGTCAGCCTGTGGACAATTACAATAGAGTACCAATTAGTGCACTTTAGACATAATAAAAGGGGCTTTACCTTTCAAATTAAAAGTTACACTGCCAGTAACAGCCATTCTTCCTTTGGCAGCACTCTTGCCTTTCCACACTCCTATTTAATGTTTCTCCCCATTTTTCCAGTATCATATTTTAGCACTGGGCTATTGATTGGGTGGAGTGGTCAGACAAGGTCCAGTGAAATCAAAGAGCATCATTTCAGTGGCCTCTTCAGAAGTGCTGGATTAGCCTCGTTGCCTAAGATTTAGGAATGGATCCCTATCCAGAAAGGCACTTTAACACGTGATAACAGTTAAGCGTGTGCTTAAGTGCTTTTCTGAATCAGGGCCCATATAAGGCAGCATGTCTACCAAACATTTCCAGCTAGTTCAAATAGTGTCCAGCTTTTACAGGAGTGAGATTTCCTTCAGAACATGTAAGCAGAATTCCTTCCAATATTGAAAAGATTTACTGAATTCTTCCCCTCGAACAATTGTTCGGAGGCTTGCTCTGTTATTGATATAAAGATTAATTCAAGTTGCAAGGGGAAAAAAAAATGTGTTTATGCAAATATTAAGTGCCTGAAAACTACACCACAGCTGTTTAGTTTTGGATGAAAATCTTGACTTGTTGGATAAGATGCATCACCATCTATGAGATTTAGGAAACATCTTTTGTTACACGGTTATTTCAGTGGAAATACATTCTCCAAAACCTTATTTTCCAGAACAAATTCACATTTCTCCGCATTTAACATTGTAAAAATATGAAAAGCTTCTTGGCATATGCATTCCTTGTCAAAATGAATCTAGAATGAGATAGTGACAATGAGGAACAGAAGTTTTGGGATAACTTATGCCCTTAAAAATTTGCAGCAGGGTTTTTTTTTTGTGTTCCAATTGCAGGAGAGCTGCAGCCACAGTGAGAGGGTTCAATATGCCTATAAGAGGTGGCCAATGAGTGCAACAAGTGCAACAGGATGATTTAATTTCATATGTAAGCAATATCTGTAAGAAAGAGAAGCTTTCTATGCTGCTTCTTGTCTTTTGTTTCGTTAACTTCAGACCATGCATCATCTCTAATGAGCTTGATAAAGCATAGTAAGGAAAATGGGCCATAATTCATCATGATTTCCATTTCAAAAGTGACAGCCAACTTCACAAAATAGTCCATTTTGCAACAAAAGAAAACCAACAAATGATAATGGAAACAATAGCCTCAAATGAAAACCTAAAGTCTCCTCAGATCTGACTTTCATTATGGAAAAGTGGGATAGGTTTTGTTAGCAGGACTTAGAGACCCTCTCTGGTTCATCTTCTAAATACAATATTTGATTTTTTTAATGTTGTCCATCTCAGAAGAAACAGCACCCCAAATTTTATTGAGTAATAAGAGCTGATATATGGAGAAAAGCAGGATCAGCATCTTAAATTGTTAGAAAATATAACATTAAATTTAATTCTTTCCCATAAAAAAGCTATGGCCCATGCTGCAATGTAAGGTATAAATAAACTGCATTCAATAACAATAAAGGAGCAATCTGTATGTTTTGGGGAGCTTCTGAGGAATCTTTAGTTCTTTGTGTAAATATCCAAATTATTTTAGCGCTTTTTTTTTTTTTTCTGACTGCAATCCCCTTTTAGAAATCAGTCTATATTATTTCTGGTACCTCTGAGTACTTTAGATATCACACCCTTCACCTTTTAAAGCTTACCTCAAATCTTTAGACTTTCAAATAATTTAGTTTCATGGGAGGGGTAAGGCTTGGATTGGAAATGAAAATGGTAGTTTGGGAAAAGAGGGAAAGAAGAGGTGAAGAGTGACAGAGCAGGGCTCAGCACTGGAGCCCAGCACCCTGAAATCCTTTGCTTCCCAAAACCTGGCCAATGTCCTAAATATTTGTCCAGTAGTGTCAGATCTACTGTGTATGATGTTGATAGACTTTAAATATTTTTTTTTTTCAGGATGTGTCATGTCCTTCTGGAGGTGTGATGGATGGAGAACATTCTATTGCTACTTGGAGGTGAACGAGCCCTGCCAGAACAGGGTGTGCTGGTTTGAGGTCAGGCAGGAGATGTCCTTTACAGGGCAGAAGATTGGTTAACAGCCTGTCCAGGATGGTCTCCTGGGCTGAGCTGCTTTATCCCAAATTGGAAACAAAACTTGCCAAGGAATTGGGAGATGCTGCCCTTCAAAAAGGCAGGATGTCCCCTCTCCTGGGGCACCATCTGGCAAGTGTCTGAGAAGTCACACCCCACCTGAGCTGGGCTCGCAGGTCGTGTTTCAGCTTCCTTGCACCAAGCAGATAAGAAAAACCTCTGATGACATCTCTGCTGAAGGCAGAGCAGGCATCCATTTTCTGTGAACACTTTAAAATACTCAATTAAAATTAACTGTTTGGAAAGCACCAGTTTTTTACTGGTTGATTGATGGACTGGGGTATCGTTACCGAAACAGAAGAAACGGCAAAGACTGGTGTCAACGTTAATTTATGTGAACCTTCCAAGGAAAAAAAAAAAATTATCCAAAAATTACACTTAGGATCATTCTTTTATAGTAGTTAATTAACATGTGGAACTCACTGCCACAAAATACAGTATCTTTGAGGCATGAGTTTAGCGGGATTAAAGGGATTTATTAAACACTTATATGGATAATGAGACCATCCGCAGCTACATTACACAGGATGAAACCATACATTAGGGATATAAACAATTATGCTTCAGGATAGAAGCCAACTACTGACTAATAGAGTTAAGGAGGAAATTCACTCCATAATTATCCAGGATTTTATGCACCTTTTCTAAAAGTTCCACTACGAGCACTCTCATGAATGGGATACTGCCTTGCAGGAAAAGCTGGAACACAGGAAATACAGGAAAAATAATGGAATTATGATTTCTTTTATGTTTAAAAGTAATGTCTTATTTTTTCCCACCTTAATTGCAATTATCACGGTCTTCTCTTAAAAAAAAATTGAGAATGAGAAATGAAAAGATAATCTAAGACTTATTGAAGCTTCTGAAGCAGACCCCTGCCTCCTTCCATGTAAGAACTGAATATCATCTGTTGTTCATATATTTTCTTTTAAAATTAGAATAAGGAACTAAGGACATGGCTTTAGCTGAGGTTATACCTATTTGCACAAAGACATGATATCATCAACATGAGATTCTCAAGATTTTCTGTTGTTCCTTCTTCTCCCAGCCAAAGTGGAGAATCTTGTAGGATCATATAAGATAGAGCACAGCCTGCAGAAGTGGAAAGAATGCTTTGGATGGAATTGAATTGCCCTTGACCTATTTCAGGACCAAAATATTTTCAGCATCAAGTTGTCTTAGAACAGGAAAGCAAATAAACAAACAATATTTAGTTGTATTTTTTTTCCTATCCTAGTAGCTCCTTCATCAGGAACATACAGAAAGGTCCTCTGAATTCTCTGTGGAGCTCTGGGTATGACGGCAGGGAATGTGTCATGCCTCTTCCTGAGCCTCCCTTTTAAGATCTTCTTGCTGGAAAAGGGAAAAAAGCTCCACATCCTCTTACATTTTTGTCATCCTCTTACTTTTTTTTTTTTGGAAGCTGCAGCCTCTTGAGAAGCCCTTGTTTGTGGATTCCTGCACACTTGCTGTCAGAAGACCTGAGCATGTGCATTAAACCCAATGCATCCATTCAAAAGGTCTCAGATTTGCTGTGCCCACACGTGGCACCACAGCACAACACTTGCACTGGCTGTGGCTGCCACTGCCAAATGCTGCAGAGCTGTGAAAGGTCTGAAAATCCCAAATAAACACCCCAGGCTCTCACATTTTGCGCAGCCAAAAGTTTTAAGAGGAAAAGAAGATATTTGTGGTGAAACCCAGCCTCACAGGAACAGGTTGATATTTTTCAACAGCTTCCTTCAGTATCTTTTGTTCCTCAAGGAAAGGGCTCTAGGTCAGCCCTGCTTGTGTTACAGGAGAAACTGTGGTGTCTGAAATGGCATTTTGGTGCACACAGGCAGAGGGCTGTGCAAAGAATACCCAGCTTTTAAAAACAGCCTATGAACCTTTACCTCTGGGACCAGCCTCGAAATCACCAAAGTCGGTGGAAAGACTCCAGAGCTCTCTTCTACCCACCAGAAAGCACAACCACGACTTGAATTAGAGACAAAAGAAGCAATAATAAGTAGGGAAACAATGAGAGGAGCAGGTGTTCAGCACATTTCAAAAGGCAGAAAAGCAAACTTTTATGTTCTAGCAGTGATGCTCTGCAATGAAGCTGAAGTCTGTCAACATCCAGATATGTTTCACACTGCACGTTTGGCATCGCAACAGGTGGTTACTGCCAGATCTACCAATGAAGAATATTCCAGATTTGTCAGCTATTGCACAAAGTCTTTCCACCAGATGAATTGGGTGTATTTGGCAGCAGTCAGTTAGCAAATAAAGAATGATCTGGAGTTCAGAACTATTGTAGCTCTAAAAAGCCAGCTAAATAACGTTGTTTTTCAACAGTAACATTCCTCACCCAGAATGGAAGTCCCAGAGAAAACAGAAAAAGGAAGAAAGCCCTGACAGTCAATAAATCTGGGCAATGTTGAATGAAATGGTTAAATAAGTAGGGGACTCATTATTAAAAATGTCCTTTAGCAGGCCCTTTACATTTAAAGAAGACTAAGAAATGAGGTAAAGCTTTTGTACAAAGATAAATCTGGTAAAACTGCCATGTTAATGTCCAGAGATGGTGTGTGTGTATTCTAGGGCTGATTTTTTTTTTGTATTCTGCTTGGTCTTTAACCTTCTGATTTTCCACTATGTTGCACAGTCTCAATGGAAAACTTCAGGCTGTTTTTACCTATAAGCACAGCTTTGGCTAAGAACAAGGTTTCAAATTGTAGTCTGCTGGGATTTTATTTTTAAAGAAAATTCCTTATTCACTAGAAATTTGCTGACTGCTTGAAAATGGAAACTGTTAAAGGAACGATCAGTTTGGATGATTTTCCCACTTCGATAAGGATCTGGGAAGAAAAAATCTGAAATTGCCAGCACATTCCTTTCTGCCATTTTCAAAAGGAAAGCAGCCCAGTGCTAGTACCTACACAAACAGTTCAAAATGGTCAAAACAGCTGTTTCAGTGGCTGGCTTCCTCCTAATCTCTTATTACAAGCCCATGCTTTACTTTTGTGCTTTAGATTAGCAGTCCCATTTCCCTCCTAACAGCCTCACCTGTGCTTCATAGTGAAAATAAAACCTTTGTGTTGTGCAACTTCAGGTTAATTCGCCTCACATTTTTGCCCTTGTATCAACTATTTTGTTGCTTTTGATAAAATGTTTAAATATACTCTGCTGAGCTAACGATTCTAATTTGATGGAAGGTTTTTACAAAGCTGTTACATTCCATTAAAAGTATATTAGGCAATATCAATTGGTGCTGATAAATTCCCAGCTGTACAAACCCGAGGAAGAAGCAGCAGCCTGCTATGTGTGACACATATGTTTTTACCATTGTGAAGGCCAGTTTTAAGGGAAACTGTGTTTTCCAAGACCACAGCTTCCCCCTTTGCTACAACTGATGGCATTGCACCAGTGGAGCCTTATTGGTGTTTGTTTCAAGCATTAAGTAACCTTGGGGAAGCCTTTTTCTTCCTTCTGCCGTCCTTTCGTCCGCTCACAAAGCAGGTTTCAGGTTTGGGCCTGCTGGTTGAGGGGAATGCTTAGCTTGCCTATTTAAAACACAACTGGATTTTGCTATTCAAATGTAGGAAACCTAATTACACATTGGTAAATTCTCTTCAGTCTACCAAACACAGAAAAAAAACAGTGACAGAAACTGAAAGGCCAAAAAAGAGAAAAGAGTCCCTAAGACCTAATGAATCCAAACTAAACACCTCTCCACAGAAATGTCAAACATTTCTCTTAGCACAAAACAAGGCTTAAAGAATTCCCTGCTTTTGTCTCTGGGCTAATTCCTTAAGCAGAGAGGGGGATTTTCTTCTGGGAGTGTTATTTCACAAAGAACTAAACAGCAAATAAACAAAAGACTCTCAAAGAGTGAGAGAGTATAAATAAAATTCATGACTCCTTAAAGAGTTTACACTGAAAGAATGTGGGGGATTATTTACAATTAAAGCGTAGTCTGTGGAATACAGTTATTATTACAAAAATGAATAAGAGGGTATTTCATTTAGCTCACAATAAGAGTGCACCTGGGTCTTCCCCATTTGTTAAAACTGGAGAAAACTCACTTGCTCTCAGAATCATCTCTTTGGTCACTTTTAGCAAACTCTTTCTCAAGTCCCAGTCTGGGTAATCCAGTTGAAAAACCTTGTTTATGAAGTTGCAAATTATCTATGTTGTAGCTAGTGAAGGTGCAGAAGGAAAGGACAAAAAACAGGGAGAGAAAAGCAGGCAAGTTGAGAACTTCCCTCCTTTAAAAGAGGAAAAACTTCTCCAAAGTAAAAGTTTATTCTGCTTTTCTGTGAAAAATATTCTTCAAATCCCCACCCCTTCAGCCAATCCTACAGAAATGGAAAAATCTCTTGTCAATAAAAAAAATATTTTTAACTCATCAAACCTAGAAGAACACAAGTTTTTAGTAAGAAAAAAAAAAAAACTACCACCACCAACAACAACAAAAAAAACCCCAACAGCAAGAAAGACAAAAAACTTGGGGCTACTCTACCTTCTTCTTTGCTGAGCAGAATATGAAACAAAGGAGCAGGTTAATAATGGAGATAAGGTTGGCTGAGGGAACAAATACAAGATTTCACTTCCAATAAATTAGGCAGACACAAATGAATGGTTATTAAGATAAAAAAGCATAGGTTGAAGAAGTCACTTGATTATGAATTATAGAGCAACTAGTCCTCTTTCCCATGCTGGATTTTTTTTTTGTTTTTTTTTTTTTTTTACTAGGCATTTTGTATTCTACAGCAAATGTGTTATAAAACAATGCTGATAATGATACTGAAAGCCAAGGCAGTGTGGCTAAATCCCAAATATATATATATATATGTTTATATATATGTATGTGTGTGTGTGTTTATTAATAGGTTTGTGAGTGACATACAGGGTGTGTACCCATACGTGTGTATGTATCTCTATGTGTGCACATTCCTGTGAGTGTTCATGGATGTCTGACTACAGCATAAATATCACAAGGCACATCCATGTGCAGTCCTAATCATCCCTTATTGAAGTAATATATTAATACAAATTAAAAATGAAATCTATATGAGTGTCACGGGCTGCACTGTATCTATCTATCTATCTGACTATATTATGTCTCTCTGTCATGGTAAAAAAGAAAGCCTTGTAAGAGAGGTTAGGCTGTGGAGGCTTATTTCATGTGCCTCAGCGACAGAGACAGAATTTAAAGCTTTGCTGAATTTGCAGCAAAAGTTTTGATTGAGTCTTACCCTGCCATGCCTGTCTCGGCAAAGTATCCAAAACATTTGGCTGCACGCGATTAAATGAACAGTATTTATTTTTAGCATCTGCTGCCCCTGACTCAAACTTTGCTACTAAGAAAATTCAGCTCTATGGAAAAGAATTTGAATTCCAGCTGGGCAGTTTTCAAAATAAGATGAAAAGTTAAGCAGGCAATTGGTGTGTATTTAGGGCTCAAAACACCTTGCCTCCTAAGAAGTCTTGAAGGAGTTAATCCCTTCTCAAGATAATCCACTAAAGAGCATCCTTCATTATGATGTTAAAAGCAAGGATCAGTGCTGGGGGAGTCTAACAATAGGACAGGGGTGCTTTTCAATCCCCATCACATTCTTCCCAGGTTAGAAACAGAAACTGCTGTTATTCCAGCTGAAAAACAGGACGGGTTTCTCTCTTGGTGTTAAATATTCAAATTTAAAAAGGGAGGGGAAGGAAAAGGGAGAAAAAAAGCAATGGCTAATCCACTGCATTAACTAAACTTCTCCCTTTTTGGGTGTTTTTCTGCCAATCTTTCTAACTTTTATGACAAGTTGGTAAATGTGGAAGGGCTGTGTCAGCATCACTCACAACTCTCTTAGGCGTCAGAAGAACTTTAGATAAGAGGCCTGCAAATAATTTCCTGGTGGTAACATACGAGTGGAGAAAACCTGAAGCAAGTTGGTCAGACTTCCCTGAAGGAAAAGACACTGCAACATCCCTTTCCTCTGGACAGGATTCAGATTTCTAGTAAAGCATGGGGGTAAAAAAGCACGTGTACCAAGATGCTTCATGCTACTTATGTGGCTAATATTCCTAAAACCTGGGTTTTACTTTTTTTTTTTTTTAATACAGAGTATCCTGTTTTTAATTAATGGAAAGATAAGAGGAATGTAAAAATACATGTTTTTTTTGAGACCTTACAAACGTATTTGGGGATGACTTACACATGTGCACACACATGTAATCAATCACCCTGTATTATGGAAATTATTAAATTTTGTTAATCTACCCAAGTACACCAAAAATGGGGGAAAACATTCATAAAGTAAGAGACTTTATCTGTATTTTTAAGACAGTAAAGGAAAAAGATTCAACCTTTAAAGAGCCTAGTCAGAAATGAAAAGAAAGAAGCTATTACTTTGATAGCTGGCCATAGAGTTGATTTAGGATATGATCCAAGTCCTGTGGATCTCCAATAACCACAATTGGTGTTTGGATCATGTCCTTGGAGTACAATAACAAGTTTTTGTAGCATGCATAATTGATGGGTTTTAAGGAATCTCATGTAAAACATGCTTCATTGTGCCTTGGAAATGTCACCTTAAGGAATTCTAACCCCACGTCAGGGCCAAGAGAGACAACAATAATATTTCAGCCATGATAATTAAATGCTGTAAGTACCATTATTTTCCTATTTGCTGTAATTCCAGCTAAGAAGGGCTCTGATTGAGACCTGGCAAGAAGTGGTTGAAAAATTGCTCTTCCAAAGGGGGAAGCTAAAAGAGCACATGACTCAGCTGTAGATAGTAATTTTGCTTCTTTTGTCCCATATAATCAGCAAACGCATGGTAGCTCCAATTCACTGCTGAAGTCTGCAGCAACAGCAGCTGAAGACTTCCAGACACAAGGCCTTGGCTTCTCCTCACTGTAACAGAGCTCTTTGCAGGAGTAAGACCACATCTGGAGATGGGAAGAGCAAACCCTGCCTCCAGGTTGAGGGCTATGCTCATTGCAGAGGGGTTGGACTAGGTGACTTTTGAAGAACCCTTCCATTCCAGGGTTATAGGATTTCCATCACTCCACAAAATTGGAGCACAGGGCAGCTCTCTTCTTTTCATCGTCTACGTGAAAGGAATTGAGTTGGTCCTATGCTGAGGTAGTTTGGAGGAGATGATGCTTAAGGGGAAGAGTATTTGAGTCCGTGGGACTTTTTATGGGGATTTATTCTTCAGTCTGTGCCTTTGATTCAAATCTACCTGGAAGTGTGGGAAGCTGTACTGTGTGAACAGGCAGAAAACATTAATGCTGTAGATGTCTGTCGACTCCTTAGATGTTGCAAAGCCTTCTGGACATGGAATAGTAAAGTCTTACCTATTTACAGTGCAGTCAAACAAAGTTCTTGTGTTCTGCACTCATGATTATGCTTGGAAAAGGAGCCTGAAAGGGATTTCATCCCTACTTGCAAGCCCTCCAAAGAGCTGCCCTACTGATCACAGAAAGAAGGGAAATGCTGCTGTTTCTCCACTTGCTCAGTTTTGAGCTTTCTGCATAGGTAGGTGTTGACAAAGTAGATCAAGGCCAATGTTCTGCTCTCCATGGCCACATCTTTCCATTTATTACTTCCTTACCATCACTTGAAGTACCCTCACCCAAATCAATGGCCAGGAATGGCTTTCCTTACAAATCTTTAGAGGAGGGGATGGGCCTTGCCTTTTATGAGTATATTTTTTAACAATTTTTACTGTCCCAAATAAGTCATGGTTGTTGGAAAAGGATACGGGTCTCAGAATTATAACTTAAATACTCTGGTTTTCTGACCAAAGCAGATTATTTTGACACATTGAATTTTTATAAAGATTTTTAAAGACCAAAGGCTTTGACCAAGATGAGCTCTTTGGTTAAAACCAGGCACTAAATAAACAGAGGGAAGGACACAACCTGAGCCCTTGCAGGAGCTTGCTTTTGAGGTGGAGTCCATTTCAGGATAATAGGAATGGCTGATCCAATTCCTGCCCGTCAGCTGCTTTCAGTTTCTGGAATTAATTTATCAAGCTACGTTTAAGGATTAAAAGATGGCGTCTGACATTTTAGAACAAACCAGAAAACCCCAAAAAACCCAAACAAAAAAACCTGTCACAATTCAGCAGAATTTGCAAAAGAAAAGAGGTTGTACGGGATAAAGGAAGCCAGCCCAAAGTCCTCTTAGGTTGATGATCTCTTCAGGTCACGGTTCAAGTTATCTTGATTTTCAATTGCACCCACCCAAGTCTGTACTCCTTCTCCCTAGCTATGTTTTTTTAAGACTTTAAGTCGCTGCCTAAATGCTCTTCTCCTTAATGAGAATGAAACCGACTGGCTTTTATTAATGAATCCCATCTTTTGTGCATAGGTTTTAGTTTCTCTTTAACATCTTGAAAAGTCATTAATTTATTGCTAATTTAAAAGAAAAAGAGAGAGCGATCCTGTTGGTTCGAATGAATACTTTTCCTTTGGTTGAACCAATAATTCAAGCTCCTGATTATACCAATTAAAGACCAATTTGAGGAAAGGCCTCCAGCACTGAGCTGCAGCTGCCATTTAGCCACAAATTATGGGCCTTATATGTGGGTGGACATGAAACTCTTTCAGAGAGAAATAGATTGAGAAATAGGGAAACTATTGTAGGGATTTTAGCAGAAGGGGGACATTAATTGGATACATTGCTTGAAGTCAATCAGAGATTCAGCTACTCTGTGGGCCTTTTGACTTCAAGACCCTTCTCTTTTTGTTCATGTACCTTCAGCTAGATTAATCACAGTGACTAAACAAGCAGAGATATTTTTCAGGGTCTTTTTTTTCTTTCGTGTGGCTCTGGAGAAGGGGCAGCCTATTCTACAGTACAACAAATGCTGAAGATGGTGAAAAGAAGTGTGATGGGTTCAATCCCAAAATTAATTCATTAGATACTTAAAGAACACGTAACAGTGGTCCCAGAATTTGTCAATTTGATATCAGAGGCCCAATTTCAGTTATTAAACGTACTGATTAACAATGCAATGAAATTATAAGCTTTTGGTTTGTTTTTTTTTTTTTGTTAACAAGGAAAGAAAATGCTCTTGTGGAAATGTTTCTCCGACTTTGTACCTACAGTAACCTAAAAGTGGAAAACAGAAGAGCATCAACCACCAGAACACAGTAAGTAATACATAAAATATATAGTGTCAATGCTCATAATGGAAATGTTTTTAAAGTACTGTGTAATAGTTGCCATTAGACTGTATGACTCTATGTTACCTGAGTTTTATTGTTCTGGATTCCATTTTTCCTGCTCATAGAGAAAATAGGTAGCACTAGTGGGATTAGACCTGTTTTGTACCCAGTCTCTAGTCCTGTGGTAGATTTTTAAATTCTTTTGAAATGTTGGAAGTAGAGTGTGAATAAGTACATGAAATAGAGGCACGGATAAAGAAACGTAATAAGAATACATATATCTCTGTTTTCACATGTATATGTATATATACACAAATATATCTGTGTAAAGGTGTTTATTTCTGAAACTGCAGTGGTCTAAAAGAAACCTCACTGCTTTTGATTTCTTCTAATCAAATATAAGGTTTCACTGCTGGAAACCCAGTAAAGTTTCTCATAGTTCAGCTTGTGCATAAACACTGTGTGAACTCTGTGATGTGAGTTCCTTGATATTTAGGAGCAGGTTCTTCCATAATATTAGCAACCTTGATTTAGGCTGTGTCTTTATTTATTTATTGTAATCCCATTGTTATAGCTCACCTTGATTAGGCCAATCAAAATTTTCAAAGTAGTCATGCATTCTCATTTATTTCCTGAGAACTGCAACAAACTCCTCTCAAATTTTTAGTTGTTAAACTGAGATTTGCAGCCTAAATGAATCAAGGGCATGATAGTGTCTGCAAACAGACACTGGAAAAGACCACTTGCATCTCAACTTCTTCAGTTGCTTTTCATTTTTGGACATTGGTTTTGAATAGAATTAAGAACTGAGCTGAGTTTCATATTTTAAGTTAATGAGAACTCAATCAATCTTCAGAGCTTTCTCTGGCTTGAAATTCAGTTAGGAAAAAAAAAAAAAAAGGAAAGACTTCTGTTCCAAATTTCCATATTTCATTCAAACTTGCTAATTTTATCGTGGTTAGGAAGTGGGATTAATAAAAGCTACTTTTGATCCACCCAGAGGAGGAAGTTGTGGAAATGCTGTAGGAGAGTTTGTACTCTTAGAGGAAGAATTTGCTTTGTACAAATATACTGCCCCAACTTCTTAGTCTTTGGAGGCCTGTACAGCACAGATGTTACTCTGGTGATTTCACAGTTATTCTGGTAGTTATTCACTATGAAAGCAATCATGAGTTTTCACCTCTAAAATAACCAAATTCCTTATTTTTTTTCATCCATCTAACCTCTATTCTTAAGTCCAGGTTCATATTGTGTAAGAGAGCTTCCTTTTTCTTCATAGGTTTTACATGAGTATTATCTCATAACTTCAGCTGATGAAACACTAGATACTAAAGAAATTGTGTGTTTGATTTTTTTAATTTTTATTTTTTTTGCCTTCTTGATTCCCCAGAGTCCCCAGATGAGACAGCCCTCTGATTCAGCTGTTGAACTCAAGATCTTTTCAGTTTTACCAGTTCCAAGATTGTCTGCTCTCCAAAGCACCCAGCTCTCAGCTTTTGACCTGAGATCAGCATCTTCTCCCCAGCAGGGAGAGGTGCTTTCCTGCAGGGTGTACCTGGCACACCTGCAGGTATGGGCAGCAAAGCAGGTTAACACATTTTGTTCCAATTTCCAGCTGCCATATCCAAAGTTACCCTTTGAAAGAAGTGTCTCAAAAATGAGTATATTTCCCCAAGAAAATGTAGTTTGCCCATGGTTCAGGGACGACGTTTCAAACATCTTATTCTATACTAATTAATCTCCAAGCCTTAACATTTATCTCCCCAGTACACAGCATACATATCACTGTGAGTTTCAGTTCTGAAGTCTGATAAAACTAATAAACCAAAACTGCCAGAGGTGGCACATTAAACTGGTAAAATGGTTTTCATCTTAATTGGATATGAGCAGTGTTATCTCTAATAACCCCAGGATACTTCTAATTGGAGTTTTCTTTTTCTTTTCTTCCCCCCGCCCTTCCTTTTTCCTTCTTTCTGTTCCTTCCTTTTCTTACACTTGTGTCATTGATCAGTGTTAATATTTGAGTGCCCCCTCTTCCAGACCCCCTACTTGATGTGTTCTGAAGCAAGAGCCAGCCTGATTTCAGCAATTGTATTTGTATTCCATTAACAAAGGTGATTTCACGTGTGCTATCATTGGAGATTTTAATAAGATAGGGTTATTGATGTTAGGTAATAATGTTTTGAAAGTTGGTTGTCTTCACTGCCCCTAGATTCACCTCAGGCCAGCAACTTCTTCATTTTCAGATGTTATTGCAAGACAATGCCTGTCATTGTTTAGACTGAGATTGTCATTTGAGTGTGAATCTGTGCTCAGTTTTTTAGGGTGCTAAAATCATTCTTATTGCTTCCTGCTCATTTTTTAGACTCCGGTGAGAGGAATGCATATTAATTGGCAACACTAAAATTAAAAGGCATCAAAGCTTTCTGCAGCAAGTACCCCTTTGTTTTATTTCACCAAGGTTACCAAGAAATCCTGATGTGGATGAGGAAATATTCACAGCAGCAAAGCTCACATTTCATAGCAGAGGGCAGAACACAGGCATAGGCTGCAGGGGAAATGGCACAGGACTGCTCGGAACAAACAAATTTGAGAAACTTTAGTTCACTCTTTTTCATGATTCTCTTTCTCTTTTTTGCTCTTTTACACATGTAGCCCTAAATCAGCTACTTCACTACCTCCACTTTATATTAAGTTTTTGTCAAAGAAAATCAGCTTCAATTTCTCTTGAAGCCACACTTGCCTGGCAATACAGGGATGCTATTGGCTCCAAACTAAATAAGATGACAAAGAATTAAAAGGACTGGAAGGACAGAAGGTCTAAGAGAAGGAATTGTACCAATAGCATAAAATACCTCATTTTTTCAACAGGGATTAAAAGTTTGAAGCCTGCATATGTTTTAGATGTGAAAAATGTTACTCCTGAGACATATTCAGGAAGATATAATTCATTTTCCAGCAGAACACACATGCATATATACACACAGAACACGAGATGAAGTCAGTACTGTTCTCTCCATCATGTGTGGTTCTGAGCAAATGTTATCAAATTCACAATAGTTACATATAATACAATAATACTTTTTCTATATAGCTACAAGTATCCATGCAGAGCTCATTAAAATAATGTAGAAATGTTACAAGAACACTTCAGAGTGCAAAAACCTGTATTAGAAAAACAATTGCAATAAATAAAATTAGCAGAAAGACACCTTCAGCAATTTATATTTACATTTCAGGCAATTAAATCAGCAATACCTGGTGCGTGGATTAGAAGGGGTCAAAGGCCTTTCACAAAAAGAACCTTTTATGGTATCAAAGGCCCTGTGACATCATGTTTGCCTTTTATGCTGAATTAGATAATTGCAAATAATTGTAACTCTGAAAGACATTAATTTTATGGGAGATTTTTTTTTCCCTTCACAGGTCAGTGTGCAACCCTTTGACCCAACATTGTAGGACTAACACCTTTGTTAGAAGGACAAAGAATAACAGCATTGCTTTTGTCAGTAGACAGAGAGAGCAGAACAGAAACATCATGATACACCAACCTTTAGAATAAAATATTTCAGATTTTTTTGTTTTGAGGAAAAGAATCAAACAGGTGGGATTTATTTATTTGCTCTATCTATCTATTTATCTATCTTCATGCTTAGCTTTCTATGGGATTTACCAAATCAAATATGAACAAAAAGTAGAATTAGAAATACATTAGAGAAGACAACCTGCTTCTCATTTCTTTGCTTGGGTCTTTCCTCCTCAGCTTTACATCCTCATATTACATCTGAGCTCATGGCAGCAGGGTAATCTAGGGGGTTTTGGTAGAGCAAATAGGCTTGGTGCAAATCTTCAGTGTTAAGTGGAAAATTCAATAATAAATTTCAGCAGCAGACCTCTACATCTACCAGCCCAAACACTGGAGACAGCATGGTCTGGCACACCCAGGCATGGTCTGGCACACTCAGGCATGGTCTGGCACACTCACCCTACCCTGCCCAACTGGCCCAGGAGCCTTCATTGCACAGGGCATTTGGAGGGGTAATAGTTAATTTAAGGAGCTGTTGTATAACTCTCATGACATTTTTCACTTCTGGACAAAACAGGACCAACATGAATTTAATCTTCTGCCACACAATAAAAGTGAAAGAAAATATCTGGGCAGTGGACATTTAACCATCAGCCCTGTTGAGCCTGGAATGCCTGCCAAGGTAGAGTGAAAAAAGAGCAGTGAGGGTGCCAGTGACCCTGATGAATACAAATTCTCTGTTGTTCACTCTGCTAATGGATTGCTCCTGGATTTTTCACTGTCAAAAGGCCTGATTATTTCACCTGTTCTAGGGAGCAGCTGACATTGCCCCTCTTTCCATGGGTAGGGTGGAGATCTGGTGTGAGAGCTTTGGTGTCAGCCTGCAGGAGTGATGCCAGGTTGGGGGAAGGTTTGGGAGCTGTCAGTCAGTCCCACAGCTGTGGGGCCCATGGAAGCCAAACCTTTCCCCTGTGCATTATTAGCATTACCCTGAAAAAACAGACTTGACAAAATGCATCTAAAATGTGGTGTTTGCTGAGGACAAGGAGAAAGAAGGAAGGGACACAAAGAAGGGAACAAAACTGTGAGCAGAATCAGCTGATGGTGACCTCCCAAATTGTTGCTGTGCTTCAGTGCTGCCACAAGTTACAGCCTGCCAAGGGGGTAGGAGACCAAACCAAGATATATTTCTTAGATGGCTCAACTGTCTCAGACTTGGAGGTTCATTAGGAAGTGAAATCATCCCAGGAATACCAAAACACCAGGAGGCAATAAAGATGATATAGGTAATGCATTCTGATTTCTTCTAGCATTAACTCATTTAAAAAGCAGTATTAGGTAGAAAAAGAGACTTTTATAAGGTTGTAAAACAGCAAATAAAAATAGAGAAAGGCATATCAATAGTGGGGATTTTTTTGCCTACAAATGAATTCAAAGGGACAGCAGTTTGCTTTGTTTGCTGTGTGACTTTGGGGTAAGCAGAAAGAGGCGTTTAGGTAGGAATGTACTGGTCAGTGAGTGTGGACTGAACATGAGAAAGAACTGCATTAAATACTGCCCAGGTCAATGATTAATACATTCCCATAAACTTGGTAACCTCACAGCCTACCCCTCCTCTGCATTTTTCTGTTTAATTGAAATTTATGTGCTAGTTTTAAGCAGCTACATAAACAGCCAGAATTATTATACGTTTGACAGCAGATAACTAAAGGATTGCATTAGCAGAACAAAAATGTAGTGCCTTTCTTAAAACAGAAGCTGCTTCCAGCAAAATGGCCTTGGAAGCTTCAATAAACCCTGTGGCTGCATCCTGCACACCCCCAGGCAGGTGCTGCAGCTTGGTGCTTTGGATCTAACTTAGAAGTGAGAGGGTTGGAGCCACATGACTCCAGAGGCCCTTTCTAGCTGGAGTTATTCTAAGATTTTCTGTTGGTAATGAAACATAACAGTCCTTTTGCAGTTGAGAGTTTGGGGCTGGCCAGGCCAGTGCTTCTGGCAGCTCATTGTGATTGCAGGAGAGAGAAATGCCACAGACACCTCCTCAGGAGGTGAAGATACAATTCCTCTGCTTGTACTCACTGTCTCTCATTACAGCCCCCAAAGTATCTTTACAGGCCCATTATTCCTGTCTGGAGCAGCACCACAGCATGAGGGGAGGCTGCTCAGACTGCCTGGGATGGGGAACTCAAAATACAGCTTTTCTTCTGTATCCACCTGCTGTGGTGGCTCATGATCATCAAAGGTGCTGCTATTTCAGGATCTTCCACTTCCCTTGCACCTCCTGGGTGGTTTTGGTGATCATGGGATTCTCACTGGCCTCTTGAATTCTGGGTGTAAAATACTGTAAGTGGATTCATGTCATTTAATTATTTCTTTAAAAAAAACTTCTGGTAAATGGGAGAAAAAAACTTCTTTTTTTGCAAATGCCACCATCACCAAGGAGGCACATGAAAGCAGGCCACAGGAGGGTTTAAATTTCCATCAACTTAAAGACCAGGTAGGCACCTAGGTGAGAATTAGGTTCCTAAATACGTTTATGGATCTGCCACTTTCTGTTTAGGCAGTGTCACTAAACCAGTCTCCCCTGAGCCTTATAGTCACATACATGAGGTACACTGATTGGTTTTCCCCTTCTTCACTTCCCCACAGAAGAGTTTTGCATAATTTTATTTTTTTTCCTTTGGCATTAATATAATTTCTTTGGCCTTTGTCATCAGGAAGGTTTCATTGCATGCAGCTGTAGTCAGAAGACTGCTGCAAAAGGATCTGTTTTATTTAGAGGATATTTGTATTGCAATGTAAATACAGAAATGTTGAGAACAGCACTGCTGCTGCTGCTCCTGCACCAACTGCAAAGCTGAAGGCATCTATTTTCCATGCTGAAAGTCAGCACTGGTCTATTTACCATGATAACCTGCTTGTAATAATGTTCAGCTTTTCACTGGAACTTGTCAAGCTCTAAAATATTGTGATAATTTTCCAATGTTGTACCGCCGGGTGCAGTAGAATTTCTCCTGGGCTGCAATTAGCCAACAGCTTATGTTAATTTTAATTAATTAACTTAGGTGGATAGTAATGCCATGCAATAAAACATTTTGCTCAGTGTGAAACTTGTCCGTCACATTTGTTTGTGACCTAAGTTAGTAATTATGTGTGCTTAAGTCAGTGGTAAATGGAAATAAAATGATGCGTCAGAGGCAAAATGAGGTAATTTGTGTCAACTGAGTTGGTTGATAGTGTTGTAAAGGTAAAAGACACAGGAGTGCTGGTTAGAAGCTGGTCATTATTTTGTAATCCAAGGAATCTCTCATGATGCACATTCAGTACTAATCAAGGCACCACTTTCTCGTGTGAAAAGTCTGTCTTGCAGCACAATAAATCTAACTAACACCCCAACTAATGTACAAGGTTCAGCAGGAAGGTTGACAGTTGAATTAAGATGAAATTGCTGTTGTCTGGTTCCTCCTCAGCCCTTGAAATCCAACTGATCAGCAAAAGTGAGCAACAAACTTGTGACTAATTCTTGAACGATTGAAATAATTCCAACAAATATTGTTCAGAGAATGAATTATTCACCAGTGTCTGCCAGTGCATTACGGAAACTAAGAACGTACTTGTACAATATTTGCAAAATTTGCTGGTTTTCCCATTCCAGGTGTGTCTTGGAATTCAATTCTGCCTCTACTGCTACAGAATCTCACCCTGCTAATAAATTTGAAATTTGCTTTTTCCTCCAGAACTTGAATTTTTATTTAAGTGCTAATGCCCTGTCTGCTTTGTTTCAATTGGCCATTCATGTTTTCCCGTGTTGCCTTTGGTTTTGGAGTGAAAGAAATTTGCTGTCTATATTTTTGCAGTTTAGACCAAAGCTAATTAATTAGTTAAGCGTCCAACCATTCTGACTTGCCTTTGATGTCTAAGTTTCCAAGACATAAAAACCCCAACAACCTCAGCAAATGAAAACAAGAACACAGGATTAAAAATCCACCCTGTGGATTATCTGCAGGATTTTTTTTTTTTCCCCCCTAAAAGGCTCAGCTTTATTTTTCTCTTTCTGGAAAAAAAGTGCTCATTAAGGAGACTGATGATGTTACTGACAGTACCTCTCTGGGCAGCGTGACAAGCCCAGCAGTGGAAGAGTGTAGGTAAATGAGGTTCTTCCACTGGAGCTTCTTGCAAAGTAAAATAACTCATTTTCTTATTCAAACTTGTATCCGACTCTCAAACTCCCCCCATCTGTTCTTGCTGAACAGACTTTAAGAGATAAAAACACTTGATCAAAGACCAGTTCATTTCTATACAGTGAGTATGAATTCACTTCACGCTAGAAAAAAAGTAAAAAATCACATAGATTGCCATGGAAATGGTATGTTTGGTCTTGACAAGAGCATGGGATGTAAATAATAGAAAATAATGTAACTATCATCACCTTTGTATGTTAGAATCACCAAAGGATGGAATTTTTGGGGCTTTCACAAGGGAAATTTTTGTTTTGAATCAATGCAAAAAAATTTACCTTGACCTGAATCTATGTGGCTCTCTGAGCATTTGCATTATTTAGTATTTTCTGAGTAGAGCAGATTTCCAAAAGAATAAAATGCTATTTGGAAAAGAAATCCTGAAACACTTAATCTAGAAAATCAGATTTATTAGTTTTGCATTTTTTTTTCCATGTCAAATTCATCCATTATTTCCAAGAGTGTATGTATTCCTATTAAATCTCCCTTCTTATAATAAAATTACATTTCTTGGATTTTTTTTCCTAAAAGGCCTTGACTATACAGGATTTACCTTTGATATGTGGTTTCAGACCAAAGAAATACCTTTACCTTCAGCAAACTGATGTGTGATTTCAGACCAAAGAAATAAATTTAAAATAATAATAATAATAATAATAATAATAATAATAATAATAATAAATCATCCTGGTCTTCCAACAACCAAATGGAAAAACAGCAATTTGGGGCTCAGTTAATTTCCCCTCCCCCCCAAGTGCTCTGCTTCTTAAAAACCCCGCATTTCCTATTGGAAAACCACTCAAAAAAATTGGAAAAACCCTGGCCGGACTCTGCTCCTGGCAGGTTGGGAAAGACGATGCCCAAAGGCAGCGCTGGGGAAATGGGAACCTTGCAGCGTGGGATCCCCTCGAGGAGCTTTCAGCAGAAGAGAGCTACCAGCGATTATTATGCTAATATTAACTTCCAATTGTTTAATGATCCTTTCATCCTGAAGGATCCCCCGAAACACTTCAGAGATGTCTCGCACTCCCAGCCGGGGCTCTTCTGGCCGCTCTTTGTGGCCGGGGCGCTGCTGAAGAGCGGGGATGGAGCTGGGCAGCGGCGGCGCTCAGAGATGCGCGCAGCAATTACCGGGCTGGCCCCGCTCCTGACAGCCCTGCTCCCGCACAGGAAAGCGCTCCAGTATCTTTCAGTGACCATAAGTTCAGAGCTGGCTCTGCCTCCTTATCAGGAACACGGAGGTACGGCTCGGGGTCTGGGGCTGCCTCACCCCCCGGAGCGGTTTCTTGTAGCAGCTCCAGGTTTTTTACTTGGATGTTCTCCCGCTGGAAGTGGGGCTGATGTGACCCTGCTCGCCTGGTAAAGGTGAAACGACCTGGCTTGGGGATGGCCCCCAGGCTGCTGTTTGCAGAGGATTAAGCTAAAGTCAGGCATGTGTGCAAATGACACCTCTTAAAGTCAGACTTTTATTTCTGGAGATCAGCGGTGATTTTCTGTGCTGTTAAAAATTTGAGATTCTATCCGTCATGATGAAATACCTGTGCCTTTCCAACTACAAAATACTTCAAACGCTCCTTCCGCTCCAAATCACAGGTTTGAGGGGAAAAAAAAGTCAAACCAACTGATGCTTTTACCTTTAGAAAGATTCGATTTCTAATTGTCTGGATCAATAAAAGATCGATTGTTTGAATTTCTAATTGTCTGGATCAATCAATCTGTAGTTAATATTTCTTAGCAGGGTACATTCCCTCTAACTGATACTCATTTAAATTAACTTGTGTTTACTGTAAGCCTTCGTGCTGCATGAAATGTGCTTCCACCACAGCAGCAGTGATGTTTTTAGTGATGGCAGGAAAAGCTGCCTATCCAGTACTTTTATTTGGAGTCCATTAAAGTGACTTCATAAATTCAAAAATAAATCCATTTATTTCTATGAATGCTTATAGTTAATGAGCATGTGGCATTTGATTTAGAATTAAAGAGGCATTATTACATTGTTTTAAAGGCCTTAAATTTAGGCTTCATTAACAAAAAGATGGGGAAGAAGCATCTGCATTTTAAGCGGATCTCTGGAGTGCTGGAAACTTTGAGGCAGTAACATAAAGTCAGGTGCGTTTAGCAGCTGAAAAGCTGCTTTCTAGGTCTGAGTAGGATCAAACTTTACTGATACAAAGCCTGTGGGGCTGAACTGACCCGGAGGGATGGGCTGTGCTATCTTTGCTAGGCATTGATTTGGGAGAGTGCCTGAGCGTCTGTTTAATTTTCACCAGAGGACCGTATCTAGTAGACTATTTACACGTCTAAAGTTTATCACCTGGCAGATCTTGGGCTTTACAGGTTCCCCTTGGGAATTTGACCTGAGCAAGGGCTTCGGCAGCAGGCTCCAGGATTTCAGTGTAGCCCTTGCTGGTGAGAAGCCCGCAGCCAAACAGGGGAGCTGTTAATGGCAAACATATTAATTCAAGAGGAAGCAGTAAGCAAAGCTCCAGCAGCAGCCAGTTGCCCTGCAAAGCAACTTATTTCGGAGAAGAAGATGGCAGGGGTTCACAGGAGCGGTGCTGCCGCGGTGGGATGCTCACAGATCCTTTTCTGCCCGCCTGTTTGAAAAGCTGTGGGAGAGGGAGGCTGCCCCACAGGACCTCTGCGTGACCCCAGTCCCAACCAGCCGCCGGCAACTCTCTGTGTGCTTGCCCATGTCATGGCAGTGCACGGATGGCTTGACAGAGTTTACTGCTTTCTGGCTTATTTTAAGTACTCTTGGAATCTTCCGCATCCTCTAGCAAACTGGGGCAGGCTGACCTCTAAGCCACATAATCTGAGCATAAGTTAAAAAAGAAGCCCAGAATTTTCCCGTTCCCGAATAGCACCGCTGCCGACGATCTCTGATCCAGCTTTAATGTTTAATTGGATGACCGGGTTTTAAACAGAGCATTCTTTAACCCGGCTGACTCTGCCTGCCCCCATCCCCCTGCCCAACAGCAGCCTCACTCCAGTTATCAAAGTGTCATTAGTAGAGACAGCTGCCTGTAAACAACAGGAATGTCAACACAACTGTCTCGGTCAACAGGAATTTAACTTTAATCTGTTCATTACTTAAAGATACATCATCCTCTTTCTGCGCTGTTATCTACATCACTCGCAGACAAAGGCGGAGAACAAATTGACAGCGGGGAGGGAGCCTGGACCGATCCTGCCTCAGCCAGGCTGGTTCTGTTCATCATTCCCAGTTCCCCCCACCACCAAGCTCCTCGCAAGTTCCCCTCCTGTACATGTACATATATTTTGCGGGCTTGCGGGTGATGGGGGGTGTGGATGGTGTGTTCAGGAGCTCCTTGTTTAGCTGGAAACAGATACTACATATTTATAAATGTAAACTTGGCGCGCTGCCAGGCTGCTGCGTTTAAGCGCGATTAACAAACGTTTCCCTTCAAGTGGACACCTCTCGTTCTAAATATATTTGACAAGAATGTAAAGAGTCGAGCCGGAGGGGGCAGGGGGGGGGGGGGGCGGGGAGGAAAAGGGCACGGGCACCAAAAGCTTTCCGCTTTGCCAGCAGCGGCGGGCCCCGGGGCCGCGGTGGCCGGCGGCGGCGGCGTGCGGCGGGTGCCAGGCGGGCCCGGGGGCGGGCAGGCTGCCAGCGCAGCCCGGCCTCCCCGCTGCTTAACGACAATGGATTTACTGCTTCCCTGCCTATTGCTCTTGTTTTGTGTAAACAAGGTTAGCGCTCCCCTTTTTCTTTTTTTTTTTTTTCTTTTTTTTTTTTAAATTAAATGCACCACCTGGTGACTCGAATGCCTTGACCTTTGGCGGGCAAAGCTTTTCCACCTGGGCCATGCGGAAAGGAAAAGCGGTGTTGGGTGCAAGCCCCGGCTGGGCTGCCCGGCCTTTGCCACCCGCTGGAGGCCTTTAGTGCCTCGCCCTGTAAAAAGTGTGTCAGGCCCTGCGGTGCAGAGCTGCTCCCACCTCCAGATGCACAGGACAGCCAGGAATAGGAAGCTGTTACTTATGAGCAAGAGAGTTTTTTTTTCTCTCTGAAACTTGTGCGGGACATTATTCTTGTCCGCGCTGGACCTGCCACCTGCCTCCTGCTTTCCTCCCGAAAAAGGTTCTCTTCCTCAGTCAAAATGCATCTGATCCCCCTGGGTTTTCCTGTTTGTTTGTGGACAGAAGGAAAGTTTCTAACCCTGGTCCCCTCTTCTTCAAGAAATTTGGGAGTAATCTCCCTCTCCAATCTGAGCATGATCTCTCTCTCCAATTTATGAGCTATCTCCTTCTTCCCTTTCTGAATGATACTGGGGAAAATAAAACATTCTTACTTTTGCCTAAAGTATCTAAACATCACTTGTAAAGCCTTATCTGCTGTACAGGTTCACCTAAGATGTTTCCAGGGTAACTGATTCTGACACTTTTGATAACTCGGGAGGTTAAGGCTGGTGTCGTTGATCATGATGTGACAAAAAGGAAGACAAGCCTATGCTAGGTAAAGAAATCTGAATTCTATGCATTGGAATGAAGTGTCTACAGCTGAATAGCAGCTAATGGACTGATTGAAAGTCTAAAAGAATTAAGATTGTTCAGTCTAGAAAAGAGAAGGCTCTGGGATGACCTTGTTGGGGCCTTTCAGTACCTAAGGGAGCTACAAGAAAGCTGGAGAGGGAGTTTTTACAAGATCATGTAGTGATAGGACCAGGGGGAATGGCTTCAAACTGCCAGGGGGACAGCATCAAATTAGAAAGTAAGAAGAAATTCTTCCCTGTGAGGGTGGTGAGACCCTGGCACAGGGTGCCCAGAGAAGCTGTGGCTGCCCCTGGATGGCTGAAAGTGTCCAAGGCCAGGCTGGATGGGCCTTGGGGCAGCCTGGGACAGTGGAAGGTGTCCCTGCCCATGGCAGGGGGTTGGGACTGGATGATTTTTAAGGTCTCTTCCAACCCAAACCATTCCACAAATCTGTGATTCTATGATTGAAAACCTCTTGAAGACCTCAATCTATAGACTATATAAAACCTAACAGTACTTTGTTCTTCCCATGAATCCCTAGAGGATGCCCATTCCTACATGATATTTTTTAAATTTAGACCTCAGTGATATCCTTTGATGGTAAAATTACTAACTTATTTGAATGAAAAGTATTTCTTTTTGTTGTTAACATTACTGGTTCTGCCCTTGTTCTTGTGCTATGAGAAAGTGGAGTTAAGGCTTTTCTCTTTTTTTCCCTGGAAACTTTACAAAGAAATCTTAATAATTTTAAACAAACATTTGAAATACACAGATAACAACACTCAGTTGGATAACAAAATAGAGATGATGGGAAGCAATCTGAGAGACTTTATTTAGACTAATAGTGATAAGACATTTTTTAAAAGAAAGTCCAGACAGATAGGTACCAAATATGTAAAATAATAAGCTATAAATGCATGTGCTAAACGCAGTGTTTCCTAAGCACTTTTGGAAAGGATCCCTTTATCTGGTGGCTAAATGCTGGAACATTTTCTAGTTTTACATGAAAAATGCTGCACGTTTAGGGGTCAATGCTACAAGTTCCAGTGCATGGATGTTGTCTGGATCATAGGCAGTGTGCCTGTTACTAGGCAAAAGGCTATTCCAGTGCTGGGGAAAGTGATAGAGTTTTAAGTGAGGAACAAAAAGCTGAGTTTTTCAGAGAGCTGCCACATTTGTTGTACAGATAAGGCTCGTCTAATTAAACTATCATTGCAAAGTCCCCTGATTCCCCAGGCCCTTCTTTTGCTCTTAGCTGGAGTTTGGATTCAGTACTCCAAGACATTCAGTCTCTTTGAACTCTTTCCTCTTTGTGTTTCAAGGATTGTTCTCATCTGTGCTCTGCAGAGCCTCTGTTATCTGTAAGGGAGTGCAGGAGCATCTATCCTGACTGGACCACACAGTGACAGAGCTGGGAGCACTGAGCCATGCCTCGTACCCATTTACTCCCTCCTGTCTGTTTTCTCTCATGCAGAATTCCCTCTCCATAGCCTTGCAGAGCAGAATTGCTTTTAATGAGGTTTATGATAAGCTCCTGATGTCCTTTTCCTGCTCCCAGAAGCTGTTTGCCAAAGGGCTCACCTTTGGTTCCTTTAACTTAAAGCAGTTCTGCCGTCACAAAGTGTCAGAAAAAACGGGAAGATCACGGGAGACTCAGCCAGGTGCAATGACCAACACTTAAACCTTCAAAAAAATGGTCTGCAGGGGTCAGCTCTGAAATAACTTGCCTATATAAAAGTTGCTTTCAGTAGGTTTGCACTCAGTTTGCAGTAGGTGCACCTGAATGGATACACATATAAATTTAGGCATTATTTGTTTCTTGAGGTACAAAGCAGACGTCAAACCTCATGTGAGTAAATATGATTAGCAGGACAAGTAGTGCTGAATACAGGGTATGATTCTCCTCAGAAATACACCAGAGAAGTAAAGAAGTGGTAAAAAAAGAGTTATTTAAATTAGTAAACAGTTCTGGCACACAAACAAATGGGATAAACTGATGGTGAATAAATCTAAATTGGAAATTAGAAGAAGATTTCTAGTCAGAGACTGACATTCTTGAAAAGCCTTCTAATAGGTGCAGTTAAGTCAAATAATGGAGCTAGTTTTAACTTGGAGTTCAATGAATTTATAAATGGGATTACACAATGTAGATGCATAGCAGAGACTGGGTTAAGTGACCTTGGAAATTCTCTCCAGTCTTACATTACATTATTCCTTCTAATTATTGCTTAGAACTAACCTTCAGCATGACCTTTTTTCAGTTTTCTCTTCTAACTTACCCAAACTTCAAATATTTTTGTTGAAATTTTGCATTTCTAGCAAGGAAATTAGCACTTTCTTCCGTCCTAAATTTTTATAGTGAAATCATCTGTGCATGTTACAGGAAGAACTTGTTGTTTTGCTCATGCATTGCAGACCAAATCAAGGGAAAAGATTTAACATTTCCATCCCTGAAGGGTGGGAATGAAACTTGGCAGGGTGGTTCTCTTTGTGCAATTTGCTGCCCTATGGAAAGTTTGCCCCAGTTTTTATCCAGATTCTGAGATTCTGAGGGAAATAAACTAAAAAAAAAAAAAAAAAAAAAAAAAAAAAAAAAAAAAAAAGGCTGGTTGACTCATGGCCAGCAGAAACTTGCTGGAGGTTGGTGTCCAAGTTTCCAGGTAGTGCATGCACTGAATATGTGCCAGTTTTTGTGTATATGACCAGATTGTACCATGACCAAGAAGAGCAGGAGCCTTTTTGTGCCTGGGATAGGAGGGACTGAGCCTCACTTCTGCTGGAATTGAGCCCTCCTCTTTCCTGAGAGCTGCTGTGGTGCCAGGACTGAAAGCAGAGATAATTTTCTTGCTGCTTAATTCTTCCCAGCTGGAGCTCATGCTGTGTGGAGGACAATGAAGAATGGGCACGTGTAATTTTGACATTTCCTAGGTTTTGCCATGGAACCATCAGCAGTAAGCCAGGAAAGGACCTCAGGAGATTATCTGGTCCTCTTCTGTGCTAGGATGGGAACAAGAAATAGTTTGGACTGTGTTCATCTCTCCTTCTTTTTCTTGACAACCTCAGTATCTCTGTGGTCTATTCTAGCACTCAACTATATTCAATTTCCTTAAATGCTTCTCAATATCTATCCCAAATATTATTAGCTTGAATGTGAAATAGTTTATTCCTTTCACCTTTACTTCTAGTTTTATATTTTTGCTGCCGTTCCTTTCCTTGTCTTATTTAGATTTGAACAAATCTAAGTCCTCAATATTTCTGTGCTGGTGGAAAGGGGATTTTTTTTTCTTATTTGGTGCAAACTTTTCTGACATTGCAGTACCAAAAGTAGATCCCAGCTGATAGCTGATGCTGGGAAGCATCACATGCTCTACAGATTCCACATCATTCCAATGGGACATTTTCCTCTTTTCCCCCTCCAGTGTAGTAAAGTTGTTCATTCAATTTTAATCTGTTACTAGTGGTATCTCCATGATCATTTTCCACAGAAATGTTCCCTGGTTTTCCCTCAGGATGCAGCAGTTTAAGTGAGCCCCTCTTGAACCACTTGGTTTATTTAAGGCCATTACTCCAATTAATCAAAGTAACCAAATTCACTTTGTATTTAATGTTACTTCCCAATCTGTCTGCCAATCCTTCTGGTTTGGAATCCTCTACTAGCTGAACATTATCTATACCATTAAAACATCACTTGTTAAGTTTTGGTGATTTGACCAACCTCACGACCACGATACAAAAACCTGAATGATTTGTTGAGATTTGTAAACAATTGAATAAATACCTGATGGATAAATAGCAGAGACATCACTGATGTCTCTGATGTTGGACATTCGTGAACTCTCTCACTCATGCAGACACACACACACACACAGAGTACTTGGCAAAAGGGTGGCAAAGCAACTTCTAAACAGAGAGTGCATGTTGGAATCAAGGCACTGCTGTTCTCATTCATCTTTTCTTATCTTCTGTGCTTTTCTCTGCAGTGGAGTAACACCAGCTAGAGAGGCTTGGGAAAACAAGAAAACTTGAATAAAATGTAGTGGGTCTGTTGGGATTTCTCCACATGTATCGTGTTCCAGTTTCACTCCCCCTTCCTCTTCCCTTGCTTTTTTTTTTTTTTTTTTTTGCCTTGTATTACTTGTTGTGTGTATCTCTGTGTGTGTCCATGCCAGCTAGATGCCACCAGAAACCAAATGGAAAAAAAAAATTATTTTGATCATTCTTTCACTGTCTGTGTTCCTCTCTGAAGTTCCCATTGTTTCTGATAGTTCTCTTGCCGTGGGGACTGGATTCTTGCCAGTGGGTGCCAAAAGCCAGTGAAAATAAATAGATACATACTAGGGATTGTGGAGATTAAAATACCTACCATTCTGAATTACCTGGGGGTGATTTAGAAATACCATTTTGTTAAAGGTACCTGAACTTTTATTGTACAAACAATTACTGATGATTGAACCAAAGGAGAGATAATTTTTTTTAAATCCTTGATTAAGAGCTTATGTCCTTTTCACCTCTTTTTTGAGAAGATGGATGTGATGAAAACCAAAATATTTCCCATGACTCACCAAAGAGACAAAAACAGTCAAAGGCAGCGCAATAAATACCTCTCTTCCTGCAAACTAGGTGATTATGTTTGAAAAAAAAAAGAAAAAAAAAAAGAATAAAAGGCTTCAACTCTTCCCCTGAAGTTGGACTGTACAAAGTTATTAGCAGGTTGACCATATGTCTCAATGAGACCAATCTATCCTTGAATAAAGCACTTCTATCTCTTCCATGTCCCTGGGCAAAACCGATGTTCTGGAGCTAAGATTTTGTACTTAACTATAAGATAGTTGAGTGGATTTTTCTTTAATAAGATTAAATAGAGCATGCATTTATCTGCTCCAGGTGATGTGGTAAGTGCAGAGATGAAAAAAAAAAAAACAACACTAAAGGGAAGAGGGTAGGTTGAAGGTAAGGAATCAGTAAGAAGGTGCTGGAAGTTATTCTTTTAGTGATGTTGCTGTATATTCATCTGTTTCAAACATGCTGATTACTTGTGAAAAAGTTCATTCTGCAAATGCCAGCTTCCAAGGGCAATAAAACACAAAAAAAAAAGTGTTGCTTGGAAGCACAATGAAAGCCTACAGTGCTACATCTATTGCTTCATTATGAGGCAAACTTTGTTTGTCTTGACAGCAATTACAGTAATCAAGTTTAAGTAATTTGCCAAAGTTCCTGTCTTTCAGTAGCAATTTTTTTTTAGAAGAAGTCAGTAGATAAATGAAATTGCACAGAATATTTTGCCTGGCCTTTGAGTATAAACAGGTGTGTTGGACTAAAATGGAAATACATATTGACAGCACAGAAAAGTAGAGTTCTGGGGAAGAAGATTATTCTCTGTCTATCCCTGAAGGAATGCTCCATTGCTTGGAGTTGCCACAGCATTACAAAATGAGGAATACAGCATTGCTCCACACTGGGAAGGACATGGGCTTCGTGACTAAGTGGATTTATAATTTCTTAATTTTGTCACTCCTTTCCCTTTTCCCTATTAGCAGGGTCCTTTCAAATATTTCTCTCATAGAGAAATAAACACCTCCAAGACAAACCAGCTATGTGAAGAGTCATGAGAGCCCAACCATTCTCCTTTGGGTTTCTGGTGAGGGCCAAATATAATCCCAAGGATTATATGGCAGCAGCAGAAGAGCAGAACAATGGACAAGTTTGAGATCAGATGCTTCCTCTGTTTTTTTCCAAAGGAAATATTTCCAGGAACCAGGTTGCTGCCCACGTTAGAGCTCTGTGGAAGGACCCTATTACACTAAGGATACTACAGGAGATGCAGAAGCAGATCAATATGTGTCTAAGTGTTTTAGCCTTACTTTTATTATGTTTGACAGTGATGACAAGATGGTGTGTGTGTCACACACAGGATGACTAATGTGTGTACATGTGTGAAGCCCTTGCACAAAAAGGTTTTCTCATAAACTGGTAGGGAAGAGCAAGCTCCCTGTGAGCAGATCAGAGCATGGATTGAATCTAAAAGCAAAATGAAGAATGAAACAAACCCCAAACTAATTTCAGGTCTTATGAGAAGATGTAATGGCATCAGTGTCTGGAAACATCTACCACAAGTGGTTTCAATCCTGAACAATTTCCAGGAAATACTTGTCTTGATTTGTGCTAGAAAATGTGTCATCAGGATGTTGTCTGTGTTCCTGACCCAAAGGAGGGCAAAATTTGAGAATGTAAGGACATAAACCAAGATTTTTTTAGGTGTGAATTGACGAATTTCTCTTGGGTGAGGATTCCCTCCAACACACCAGAAGTGAACCAACCAATATGAGCCATTTTTCTGTAGAGAGATCAGTTTCTGTAGTAGGCCAGCAGCCAGATGAGGGGTTTTAAAGAAGAGTTATGGTAGTTATAAAGAGGGAAAAAATTTGCAAACACTGATAATAATACTCCTACACAGGAAGGTTTGAGCCAGTCACACTACTCCCCCCCTTTCCCAGTGAGATTTAGAGTTACATAGGAACAGGAGACTGTTTTGGCTGGGATTAGATAGCACAGATGGTACCAAAATGTGTAACACCTACCACAAGTTCTTTAGTTTAGTATCATCTGCACAACAGTTCTTCTCGGCCTTTTAACAGTTCGTTGAATGGAGGAAGAGGAGAAAAAGACATAGGACCATTGCTGGAAATGTGCAGCAAGCACTGTTATATTTTATCTGTGGGGAATCCATATTGGAGCACGTAGAGAGGCTCATATAAAATCTTGAATATATCTTCTGTGAGATGGTGTGAAACTTCACTTGGCTCTTCTCTTTCAAGAATCCCCAAAACTTGGCAAGTAAACCTCACAACACATTTTAGAATTACATCAGTAATCGTTTTGCAGATACATACGACGAGGTACAGGAATTTTAACCAGTTTTCCCGGAACCACCAAAGGAGTTTGTAGCATGGGTGGCTCTTATCTCCAAGGAGTTTCACAGGAATCCCATAGACTTTGTTTTCTGCCCTGACATAAATAGCACCAGGCTTTAGTTGTTGTGGTTTTTTGGTTTTTTTTTTTTTTTTTTTTTTTGTTGTTGTTGTTGTTTTTGTTTTGTTTTGTTTTGTTTTCTCTGACTTTTTAAGTCTTCTACATGATGTAAAATAAAACTTTGCCTTTCCTGTCCTAATTTTTCAAATTAATCCTGTCGTAGCGACTTGTCTACAGTTTGTGATCCCAGGCATGTTTTACAGGCAATTCTAATATCATGCTTTTTTTCAATTCCTCTAGTTGTCACCTTTGTCTGCAAAAGACACCTAATTTCTCTGCTCTTAATGGGTTTTCAGGGGTCCAGAAGAAAGAGACTAGGGAATATACTTCTTTCTTAGGGAGAAATATGAATATTTCCAAATAGGTACTGAGGTGCAATTGTGATGGACTTGCTAGAAATAAGATTTCCAAGGTTGCAATTTTCAAGGTTGCCTATTTGATTTGATTGCAGCAGGTACTCAGCACTCCCAGATAGCTTTGAAATATTCATTGTAATGTTTTTAACAATTAAGCTGAAAGCATGGAGTGTTCCCCGGGAACTAACTAGGAAGGGCTGATGGCCTAAATCCTGTCTTTTGAATACTCAGCCACACAATTTTAAAGCATTTGAGATTTTTTTTCCCTCCCTAAGTAATGAGAGACCTTTAGCTGCAGAAAGTAAAGGAAGACACTGAGTCTCCACATTAAATGGAGAACCATCTGCCTTAGGACCTTTAAGATGGTTAATGCCCAGAAGGATTTTCCTCTAACTACGTTTGCAGTGAGCTCCCTGTAGACACACACAATGCACAACATGGATGTCGTTGCATTGGCTTCAGCATCACTGTTGGAAGGACACTGGTTGTTGGCTCATGCTCATGCAGACCTCTGGAGAACTTGCATTTAGGATAATGGCAAAACTTTAGTCGGTGTAATAGGCCGGAAAATGTATCTGTGCAAACAAAATACACAATTTTCAAAGTGTCAGGAACGAGAGGTGTAATTCAAAGTCATTATATATCACTTGCTGTAAATATTGTTTTCATAAAGCCAGACTAATCATATACTCAGATAACCCATCCTATTATTTTCGCAGCTCCAGGACTCCTGAATCACACCTACTTGAACCTGAGGGATTAGAGGTTTTGCTTTTTAAATAGCATAGGTGCTGGGCTGGCTGCAATTTTGCAGACCTCTTTGGAGAAGCAGAATTGATTTTTTTTTTCCCTTGTTTTTTTGAAACAAAAAAAAATCATTCAGGGCCCGAAAATAGACATAAGCGAGCCTCCTCCTTTTGTAATTGTGTTTTTGAAAATCAGACACGTAAAATCTTTTGTAGCTGTGGGCTCGAAACTCTCTTTTGTGGAAACACTGGTGCACTGTAATTGGTTGAGTGCTGCTATCCAGCCTGAGAGGGTGACCTTTCACACTCTGCCCTAAAAGAACACTATAGAAAGAGAGGTGGCGTAATCTGGGTTAAAGGCTTCTTACTAACATGTTGAGAGCTTGTTTCACACACACACAAACAGTTGCACGAAAGCCCCAGCCTGATGATAACTTAGCACTTTAGCATGGTGCTCTTGAGACAGCCCTCTTCTGAGAGAATAAAGAAGGGCCCCTTCGTTGAAATGCAGGACTGAAGCTCTTCATAACCACTGGGCAACTGTTACGAGGGAAAAAGAAAGTTAAAAGAGATGAGAACAAAAGGGGCTATCCTTGTTACAAGGCTCTGGTTCTAGACCTGAAAGCCCCCTTTCCCCTAATCTTTTTTTATTATTATTTTTTTTTCTCTGCATAACCCTCTCTATATATATATTTTCCCTATTTGACAGGGAAATCTCTAGTCTTTCTGGGCAAGCATATTCAGTCCATCTGAGAAATTCCATGGACCTTTTTTATGATCTCCTTGTAAGAGGAAGAAAGATAGTGAGCAACTCTGCTGATTTGGCTAAGAATGAAGAGGATGGGGAATTTCTAAGGCTAGGCAAGTGTAACCTTAAACAGCATAAAGGTTCTGAACACTGTGCTGTCATATTTGGCACATAGAGACAGGTGAAGATGTGCCTGCCTGGTCTGCGTGCAGTCAGTCCTGAGCCTTTCACATTTGACTTCAGAGGGATTGAAATCACAGCCACTATTCCAAGGCACCAGCATGGAAGGTGCTGGAGGCCATGGATGTGATATGATCCCTTAGCTTTCAAGCCCTCCCCAGGTTTAGCTCTGTGCTGTAGGGTCATGGAAAAGGCTACTTGCATCTCAGTAGCCCACTCACCTCTCCCATTTTTTAATGCTTACTTCAACACTGATTAATAGAGTACATCTGTCTCATGCAGCTTCTCACTTTACATTTCATTTTTTTCCCATGTTATTTCTTTCCTAGGTTTTCTTTTCCATGTGTTTTCTTTCTTACAAATTCCCACATATTCAAGATTCTCTGCTATTCCAAGTTATTACTCTCGTATATACTTAATGTTAATAAATTGTTACACATTGTCAGTCATCCTTAGGAAAAATAAAAAGGATATTTAGAAAATGCATTAGTGGAGATTCCTAACTATTATATCCCATATGGTATGCACAAAAGAAAATTAGATTATAAAATTCTATATTTATTGCAGTATCTTCCAGAAAGCTTTTTTTCCAACCAACAGATAATAGGACTGTGGAGTTCCAAAGTCAGTGCTGAAAGTCTGATTTGACTCAGGACCTTACAGACTATGGCCGTGATCCTGAACCTTACAATGTTGCATGTCAGGCAGTGCAAAGTGTCTGAATTTTTACTTTCATCAGTGTTTCTGTTTACTAAATGTTCTTTATTTTGCTGTTCTCTGCAGCAGTTAGGCTTTGTTAGACGTATTTACATTTCTGACTCATTTCCAGTCTTCTTAATTACACTTTTACACCTTTTACATCAAAAATCTTTCAGGGATAGCAGCTCAATTTACAACCTTATCCTTCAGAAGGAGGGCTGGAAGTTATTGAGAAGACTGCAAGCACCAGATGACTTTTCTCCCTCATGGAAAGCCCCAACAGTGTTCATCCAGGATGGAGGACCAACAAGAACAAGTTGCGACCCTGGCGTGGCAAAATCTGACTCCCAACAAAGCAAATTCAACACCTGAACTTTGGTTTCTTGTGGTTTAAAGCTTGGCATCATTGCCCTTGGAGGCTGAATCCAGGCTCCATTAACTTACAGGGAAGAGCATGTGTGAGGAGCTCGTCACAAGCCCACGGTGGGGATATTTTGTGGCAGCACCAAATCTCCACACAATGCAGCATGATTGGCAGCTGCTTCCTGAGAGCGGCCTGTGGCTGTGCAGGAAAGGTTGCAGCTGCTGGGGATGGAGAGCCATTGGCAGTCAGTGGTGGGGACTCACCCTCAACATCCCTTTGAACCACACAGAGCAGTGGGAGTCCACCCAGGTCTTTGCCTCACATCTAAAATTAGGGAAGTAAATTGCTTTACCCCCTGGTAGATAAGGTAGTGTACATACAGGCATGATTGGGTATCCAAAATAGATTTATAGAAAGGTCTGAACAAAAAAGATTGCTGGAGGCCTGGACAGAGAATTGCTATCATTAAAGAAGAAAAAAAAAAAAAAAAAAATTAAAAAAGGAGAGGAAACCGCAAATTTTATTTCTAAGCATTTCCCCTAGGAAAGGTTGCAAAATTTAGGGAAATGAGCCACAGCTGACACGCCTGACAAATAACTCTCACGGAATCTATAAAGTGAGTTTATTTGTGCCATCTTTTACAGGAAGGGATGTGCGTGAGCTCTGCAGCGCTGCCGCTGGGATTGCTGAAACACCCGGCTGGTGATCAACATTTTGGATGCTCGTGAATAACCGGAATATGAGCACCTTAAGCACAAATTCAACAAAGGTTTTTTCAAGTTCATCATCACATAGGAGATTGCATCATTCATAGTGGCATTTATAGCCATCAGTACTATACAACCCATGGTAACAGATGACATTGCATGCTGAAAGAGGCCGTGAAAGGTCTTTCATACTGTTTCCTGCTCCTAATGACAGCTTTTACTGCCAGTTAGGACAGAATCCAAACACATGAAGTCATGATGGCTGTAGGTGTTGATTTGGATATTAAATGTATAACCTAGCTTATGCAGCACCAATTAACAGAGACAGGTTTTCAGTGCACAGTGCAGAGAGGACTGTAGGTGTAGGGACAGAGAGAATGAGCCCAAGACGGGATATTACCCTGTTAACAAACAATTTGATGTGCACAAGTATTTTATATTAAAAATATGTTTGGACACCCACATACATCATGGACATCATGCCCTTAGAGTCTATTCCAATTTACCTTATTTGTGGGTTCATCTAGCGGGTTTCTCAGCTGGATGTGACATTTATACCTCTTTATAGACATGTTTTTGTTTGTGTGTGTGTATATTCTGCACGTGTATTTTCATGTTCAGAAAAAACTTCCACGCCTATAGAAAGCTCATGAATATTTTACTGCTTTTGTTCGTGAATCCATTAATGAGTTTTATAAATAGTGATAATTTGCAAAAATAATATGTCTGAAAGGCAATACCACTTTACCTATAAATTACCTATTTTTCCTTCTCTTTTTTATTTTCCCTCGTTTGGCTATGTTTTCCCAAGCAGCCTGTGAAAGTGTTTACTGGTCTATCCACTCTTTTTAAACCCGGGGCATTAACAGTAGGAGAGTGAACACACACACACATACACACACACACACCCCTACTCACTGTGCACAATTCCATCTTTTCCAGCCTACAGCTAACGAGAGCCCTTTAATTGTGCTGAAACCTGATCTCTGCCTGGCAAATCTGCTGGCCAGTGCAAACCCCAGGCCAGGCTGTGCTGGATGGGTCCTGCCTTGCCTGCGGGGTTGCAGCTCCCCAGGCCCAGGCTGGCGTTGATAGCTCGTGGCCGGGCGGTCTGGCGTTCCTTTTTGGAATAAAACCTCTGTGTGTCCCCCGCGCCCGCACGTGTGCAATAAGTAATAAGGGTAATCCCCTTCCGATGACAGAAGCTTCAAGTGGTTACAAGAAGCAGACCTGGTTTTTTTAGATGCCTTGAGGTAACAGCCTATAAGGTGCAAGGTAAAGAAATAATTAATTACGGTCGCTGGTTAAAACGGGGGGAATGATATACGATCGCAAGCTTTTATTGCCAGTGCTTTGATTCAGCACGGGGAGGGGTTTTTTGGTTTTGTTTTTTTTTTTGGTGAAGTGTCAAGACACAGAGTATTTTTCTGCAGTCAAAGGTTGAATTTAAGTAATCACCCAGTGCGATTTTAGCCGTATCAGATGTTCACAACTACAATGCATGCAGGGGGAGGAAAAGAAGTGAAAGATGGAAACGGAGAGAAAACACATCCCCTAAATTCTCAACATGCAGTCTTGCTGAGTAACCACATTCATAACTGAGTGGGAGTGATTTGTTCTGACAACACAAGACTACTAATTTTGCTGAATTAACAGCATGACTAGTAGTGGGTGGAGGGGAAGAGGGAAAAAAAAATAAAGAAGAGAGATCTGTTATGGGCATTCCCAGCCTATTAATTGCCAGGTGATAGGAAAGTTATGCGGTCTGTAAATAGGTGTTGGTAAAAAAGTTTGGTGTGTTGCTTAAGCAACTAAATATCTGGAGTAACACAAGTAAAATATCAAGGTACATATTTATATTTTACAATTAAAGCAGGTTTTCACTTAGTGGCAAAAAGGAAAAAGAACTTGGATTCTTCCTCCTAAAGCAGAGGGCATTTCACTAAGAGTCCTTAAATTGTAAACTTTTTTTTCCCCCTCACATTTGGAAAGACATGAATCTTAGATTAATCTCTATTGAAAAGATTAATATTTTCAATCCAAACTTTGAAATCCACTTGGACAGCCCAGAGCTTCCAGCTGTTGTTTATGCTATTAGTTAGAAAATCCAAGTGCCATGCTTTTAAAACAAAATTAACAAAAAAAGCTCTACTGAGTTAATTTTGTAGAATTATGTTAATAAGCACAATTTGCGCCGTGCAGGTTTATTTTGTGGTTTGTGGTGGGTTTGTAGAGGTTTTGTGAGCAAACCCAAATGTAGTGACAGAGAAACCTTCCAAAGCACAGACTTTCATGATCTAAGCACAGAATTTCCTTTTGTGGTCATGTGTGACGTGGTTTTTGGATAATAAATGTCTGTAATAAGGTTTCCTTAGGTTGGCTCACAGGCCCTGAGCCTCTGTTTTTAATGGCTGTCTTTGGAGGAGTTTTGGTTACATATATTTTCTTAGAATTTGAGCACTTCTTAGAGACAGTGTTTAATGACCTCGAGGCTGATCCAGGGACGCATTGCTCACTCACCACTTCAGACCACGGATGCTGACAATATTCCTCTGTATTACCTTGGCCAGTCATCAGGACATGATTCCATCCAGCAGAAGCATCCAAAAGAGGTAGGTGAAGTGGAAAAAAAATTCAGGTGACTTGATGGCCCTTTGAATGTGCAGTTAAAAGCAATTTTGAGCTTCTCTAGTTTTTCCTGGTCAGTACTAGGAGTCCCTAAAAGGGCTGGAAGGAGCTGGCCCTGCTCTGCTCTGTCCCCCAGGACATGAGGGACCTGTCCCCCGCTGGAAGCATATGTACACAAGAAGTTTTTCCAGCTTTGCATTTCGTAATTCCCTCCTCCTAAAATCTAAACTGGTAAATGAAGAAATATCCCCCTTGTGACAGCCTGGATCATCTAAACTGATACTATTGTCGTGGTGGAAGGGAGAGGACAAGAAGGAACCACATTTGCTACATAAACTGGTTTCTATTGGTACACAATTAAGGAGCAGATGAAGTACTGAATTAAAAAAGGGGAAAAAAACTCAAACAAAACCCTGAAAGGGGAACCAACATGTTGCCAAACGCAAACCTACCGAAAAACCCCAACAAAAAGCCCAACCACCGAAAAAACACGCCCTTTGTAAGGCACTCTTTGTTGCCAATCAGTAAAAGTTGATTCCTGTAATGAATTAAAATATTCCAAAAGCTTAAAGCTTCTATCACAGTTGACCTTTAAGGCATGTAGCAGCAAAGAAGTTAATACACTTTGCACATGTTGCAGAGCAACAGGTGGTAGAAAAACCCATGCGGGCTCCTCGCATTCCTTACTTTTCAAACTGGTGGCCCCTGGTATTCTGGGATTTACACTACCTCCCCCAGGCTCTGACTGACAAGCTAATCGGTGTGCTGGGAAGCCCTGAGCTATTGATTCCACTGTAACAGAACACCTCCCCGTCAATGAAACTGCAATGAAATGCTTCAACAACGAAGAAAGGGAGGCATTAGGCTGTTGAGCAACTGGAAGAAATTTGCTTGTAGGTAGTGCGGCAGAAATGAAAAGGCTCTCGGGGGCACAAGCTTGAAAAGCCAGGTTATTAAAAAAGCCACAAAGCTGGAGTCTGGCTGAGTGGAGAAAAATAGTTATGGCTCAGTTAGGCGTATCTAAAAGGAGGAGGGAGGGGAACGCAGCTTTCAAAATTGTGTTAATCCCCCATGTACTTAATTTCTTTTCTTTTATGGCAGCTTGTAGTATAGCAACAAGTATTCAAGCAGTTAATAATTTTAAACAGTTTAGCTTTCCGTAGGCAATATATCTTTAGCCTTAATTAAAATTTTATTTTAGTAGGGGGAAAATATTAAAATGACATTCTGATCATCCTCTAAGATGGAAAATATATGATAATATGAATATTTTATTAGACAAACTATTATTAAACAGCTGGTGCAAAATCTTAGCCACTGATTAGTTGGGTTTGTTTGAAATGCAGGTCACTATTTCTTAATAATGGCACAACAGTCTTCCAATGGCAGTAACAACCACTGGCACAAAGGTCTTAATATCTTATACTGTCATCCTAATATCCCAGACCTGGATATTAGGATGTGTCAGTGCCAGTCTGGTGGATGGTTCCCATTTTTGGGGTAAAAAGGATGCTCAGGTCATCACCTGGGCACATCTCTAAGGTGGTGGGTCTGTATTAAGAGGTGTTCTGTTTGCTTCAGGAGAGCTGCAGAGACGGGTATCGGGTGGTGAATCAGCTTGGCTGTTTTAATTGGGATGGGAGTCAGAGGGGAGCTGTCAGAGCGGGACTTTGAGGGTGGAATTTGCATCTGCCGTTAATTCAGGAGCCTGTTTGCTGACCTTCAGGCACCGTTCACATCGTATCTATTTACCCAGTCTTTTCCCAAGTGAGCTGTCAGCTTTTCTTTTGGAAAGTTCTCTCCCCCCTGCGTGGGTCGTGGAGTACAATAAAAAAATGTGAGGGCCTTGATTGCACACGAGGCAAAATGGCAACTCACTTAGGCAGCCGGATTCATTTTTCAATGATAATAAAATAGCTGACATTGTACGTAAGGTAAAACAGGCAAAAGTGGCCTTTTTAGGAAGTTTCCCATCCAATCAATTACTGCCTGTTGTAGGTTAAAGAATTTTGCCTTGAAGATAAAATGGAGGTGGCTTTTCTGCACACTGATTGTCTTTGGTTTGTTGGGGTTTTTTTTTGGTGGTTTTTTTTTTTGGTTTTTTTGTTGTTGTTGTTGTTGTTGTTGTTGTTGTTGTTGTTGTTGTTGTTGTTGTTGTTGATGGTGGTTGTACCACCTCTCTGATTCTCTGAACCTATAACTATGTTATAGTTACAAATACAATTGTATGTAGGGACTATTGTAACATATGGGAGTGCTCTGATACAGAGAGGGCAGGACCAATTATTTTTTGCATCTTAAACCAATGTTTTAATTGTACATGTCCCAGGTCTGCTCCTTTGCCCACAGGTGCTCTGCTGGAGTGAGTACCAAACATCTGTGATGGGCAGAGCTGGGGAGAAGTGCCCGGTGTTCTTCACAGTCAGAGAGAAAGTATTTAAAGAAGATAACCTTAAAAACTCAAAATCACAGAAACACAAATCCTACTCATACTGAAGCCAATCAGAATACTGACTTTGATTTCAGTTTGGCCAGAATGGAAAAAAAAATAAAAATCTTTATTTTGTTAAATATATTCTGTCAGACGAAGAGTGGCACATGCACAAATAATGGATCTTTCCTAAAGCTGCCTCATATATTTTTGCCTTAATTCTTTTCTTGTCCTTGGATAAAATTCATCTGAGGTTGATGGACATTCACAGAAAACTTGGATTTGTGTCAGCAACATTAATTAATCTGAATCCAGAAATATGCAGCCCAACACAGAGGAGTTCTGTTTTACATTTGTGCAGTCTGGGCCAAACTCTCATGGACTTTAAACTCATCAAAATGAAATGCTCCTGCCATGAAATGTATATGAGCAACACACAGCTCAGCTGAATAGCAGGCCAACAGCTGTAGACCTTGCTAATAAATTCCCTGAATACCATGTTATCAATGTTCACCATGTTCTTCTAACCCCAGATATTCCTCCCACAGTTTTTTTTGATTAATTCATTTCGGTCTGATAAATGCTTAAATTTTAGAGACTTGAGTGGTTATCTGGTAGTGTGAGAAAAAAACCATGGGAGAACACAGTGTGTCCATTTTTAATTTAAGAATTTTGCAAATTTTTACATCATTTTTATTATGTAGTGGGAGTGTTACCTAATAGGAAAAGCAAATCTGAACTCTTATTTCACCTGTTGGACCCCAGTGTTTTACAAGTCACTTCCCATTTAAAAATTTTGGTCACGAATTCCTTTTAAGAATATGTAAATCTTTTTTTTTTTTGCCATTTTTCCATTAAATGAAACATTAAAAACTCTATGTGTTTTTCCAATCTACAAAATATGTGCTGGTGTAGACTTTAGAAGTGGACAACACAAATGTCTCAGGTCTAGCTCATACCAGTTCCTGATACAGAATCTATTTTCTTTCTGCCTTTTTGCTTTATTATGGGTGTATTTTACAGATTTTCCTGATGAGGATGGGTAGATGCTGGAGGCTTGGAGACAGGGAGTATTTTTCTACAAGTCACACAAAGAAATAAAAAAAAAATAGTTTCTCAGGATGATTTAAGTCAGGAAGTTTAAAAAAGTGGCTGAAACCCATTGGAAAAGATAATCAGATTTGTTCATTCCAGGTGATCATTAATAACCCTGCAATTATTGACTATTATTAGTGAAAATATAAAAGAAACTAATAGTTGGTAAAAAAAACCAGAAGGTAAAAACCTCAGATATTTAATGCAAATGGGGTTGATTCCTCTTCAATCAATGGGCTTTTAAGCTTCCTCCAGGCTTGAGATTTGCAGAGAAGTCAGCACTGGCATAGCTTAAAGCAGCTGTTAATGCAACACATGCCTGTCATTTGCTGTTGACAGGCATTAATAAAAACCTAATCTGAGGAAAATATGAAAAACCTACATATTATGCAATCTGGTTTATGTTTTGGCATGTGGCAAGCATTGGTCTGCTACAAAGGAAACCATCATGTATATATTTTAGTGCCATTGTTTCCACTCTAAGGGCAATTGCCTTTAATTTTTTTTTTATTATTACTATTTTTTTAAAAAAAGCGTGTAATTGTCCAATACTCAGACAGGTTTGCTTTGTGCTACCACGGTTGTTGGTTTAAATCTTACTTTTGCAGAAGCAAGAATTCTGAACAGCATTTACTGACTAGGTCAGCAACAGGGAAATTCAACTCTGATAAATCCTTTCTGTCCTGACTGTGCTCCTCTTTCTCCCAATTTCTGGCTTCTCTGGCATGCTTTGAGTTGTCCCATTCCCTTAGAACTGAAATCTTTTAAGAAACCTCTCCCTTTTTCTTTTCTTTTCCTCCCAACTATTCTCATTGGGGAACAGTGTCTTTACAACAACACAAGCAAAGAGAATCTACTGCTGCCATAAACTAAGCTTTGGCTCTCTCCTTTTTTTCTGTGAGATTCTTCTTTGCTGTTGATGATGATAAAATACATTTGGTCATGTGCAATTACTCCTTCTCCTGAATTTATCTGGAGCTGCAGAGAATTCACTGGATTTCCCTGTGTCCCTCCAGGCATGCTAAACCTTATTCACTAGTTTCATCCTATACAAAAGAAAACATGTGTTATCTCTTAAAACACCATAAAATTCAGTTATAATTTTAATTTTGGGTGTGATAAATTCTTTCTTGCTTGCTTGTTTCTCTTTTTCTTTCCTTTCTCTCTCTCACAGTATTTTTTGGAGGGTGTTTGTAAACTCTTTGATAAAGTTTTAAATTTTTTTTTATAATTCTGATATATATTTGTCATTGCCTGGGGTATGGTACTATTTAAACTCTTTAAAAATACCTAAAATATGAATCCATGAGGGAACTTAAAAAAAAAAAAAAAAAAAAAAAGAGAGACACACACAAAAAAAAAAAAAGACACAAAGCACAATCAATAATATGAGGGTGAAAAAAGGGGTAAAACAATTCCATAGATATTCAGGCTGGAATGTGAGTGCTAAGAAAAGTCTTTGGACAAATTCAACACAGATTTGGCCTCCAGCTCTGAGCTGGCAATTCCAGTAGAAGACCAGACCTCTACCCTGTGGTAAAGAGGTACAGAATAATGCCTCTTTGAATTAGTTTCAAAACGTTGCTGTGATGCAGACGAATTGCTCCTCAATGCCGGAGTGCAGTGCACCAACATAATAGCATATTGTTAAGTCACACTGCCATTAAAGGATATAGTTATTAATCAAATTAAGTCAAAACACAAAGCAAGTACAAATTAGTATCAGATGACATGTCTCACTGTGAGCAGAGGAGAAGGGATGGAGGGGACCTGCCATTTTAAAAGAAAACAATCTTTCATAAAACTAAAACAGAAGGTGAGGGAATATCCCACCATGCTGTAACTGGCAGCTGGTGTGTGCTGTCTGGACAGTATTTGTCTTTAAATTCACATGACAATCCTAAAATTCTGCAGTGTATTTGGTGTCTTTCGGAAGCTTTGGCTAAACTCTGAGTAATGTTTGTTCCTGGAGATGTGGAATGTATTTACCAAGAAAGATAAAAGCACTTGAAATTTAAGGCATTTAATATTTTATTATTTTGTTCCATCCTGCTACAGATATTGTCAGTGTAATTTTTTAGCTTCAGAAGAAATGTTAGTTCTCATTGAAAGATGATTCGGGACTGGGGGGATTTAGTTTACTATTTCCATGAATTCTGTAGAAATGTGTCATTTGTGGGTGGTGAAACTTATCCAGATATTGTGATTTGTGCATGATCTAGGTAGCCTTTTCCAGAAAGGAACAATGCACTAGTTTTGTGCAACTGTGATAACTAATCACACATGAACACATGGATTTACCCATGGATACCTGGACACGCGTGTGGTGTTCCCAACAACCACAATATGTTTCAGCACTCCAAATTCTTCCAAGTACAGCTAAAATTAGTGAGCAGCTTATTGGAAACAGTGATACTTATGGTGCCTAAAGGTGAGGTTACAACATTTAGAAGTGTATAAGATTAGGATCCTGCATTATGATGTTTACCCTTGCAGTAAATTTAGTTTCTTTATGGATCATCAGAAACAGATACAAAACGGAAGCACAGCCTTCTGCACAGGAGAAAAGAGGCCTTTTCCTGCTCTGTTTAGAAGTTGTTGTGTCTGCTGGGCCATTATTTACTTGGCTATCACAGCATAAACTAACTTTAGAATTATTCTAAATTTTGCTTACACATAGGTTGGCACTCTTGCTGTCTGTAGGTTCAGTTTGGCACAGGGCTGGTCAGGTGGCTTTGCGAGTTACCTGTCAGCTCCGAAGTGTGTTTACTTCATTAATGATTCCTGAGTGTGAAAGTTTGTTTCCCTTCTGCTCCTGCTTCCTGAGTCTATGGTTTCCTCATCATCCTGACACTGCCAAGCGTGGTGCTAACGCACTTGTTCTGCACAAGAGAATGTCATCACACGGGATTACAACCTTAAACAAAAGTCACAGCAGCGAGGCACTCAATCTCAGGTGAATTGCTTAAACAGCTCGTGTTTGTATTAGCTCAAATGTTAATATAGGCTGCTCTCTGCCATTATGGGTTTGTTATGGGTGACAACACCTGGAGAATGTATCTTTCAGGAGTGGGTGAAGAATAAACACGGGTCTGACTCAGTTCCATGCTAATAAATGCGCTGAGATGCCACAGAGTTTGTAATTAGTCTCCTCACAAGGTAGATACTGATAGATGAAAGGGGTCTGCAAACAGGGACACAGCAGAAACTTCTGGAGGGATATTTGTACATGATGATAACTATTCCACCAAGTTGAGTGACTTTGTTGAATCACCAATGAATAACAAACCATCTCCTTCATGGCTCTTTGGTGGTAAGAAGTTAAAAGGGTGTACGTGTCATGATGAATGGAAAGAAAAAAAAATAGAGGATGGCATTTTGGGGAGATTTGAAATCTTGGAAAGACACAGTTCTAATAGGCTAAGATCTGGTAATCTTTGACCACACATTTTTATGTCCTATAAAGGTCAGGACATCATTTACTTATACTATGAGTAAGATACAGTGCAATGAGCAGGACTGGAAAGATGTTTCAAAGGTGTTACGTTGATAACAAAGATTTGGAAATCTGAAGAAACAAAAGGCAGAAGGTTCCTCTCAGATAGATGCAGATTTCAACACATAGGCTGCTGTGCTGGATGCTTTAAAAGAGACTGAAACCCAACATGTGCACTTCAATCTTTGCTCAATAGGAACGGGCTTTTAAAAAAAAACGACCCTTAAATTATTTTGCTTGTATGGGTGAGAAATCCAGCAATTATGGGGTGTTAAAAACAAATCAGCCCTCATGTAATAGGGCACAACTCCCCTGAAGCAAGTAGAGCTGCACCTGTTTCAATCAGGGCTTCATCTGGTCTGTTGAAGGTGAGTTTAAGGCCCACCAACACCTTTCAGATGGATCTACCATAAGTCAACAACAGATGATAACAACCTTCAACCCCACCATTCCAGAGGTGTTCAGAGAGCCACACGGGAATACGGGGAAATAAACCTGTTCTGGGAAAGAATGGGCTTTCCACAAGTAGCTGTGATTAGTTCTGAATGTTCACACCATCAGTGAGCATGGTAATGCAGCCATCTTTTCCTATTGTATCTACAGAGATATGGGGGAGATACCAGATGATTATACAAATTAAGGAGAATGAATGTATGGTCACATATTAAGGCGATAATAGATTCAAAGAGCTGTTCCTGACTGTGTCTAGATGAAGCAATTCTGATGATGAACCTTAGTTAAAAACAGTTATCGAGATACAATCAGCTTTACACATTAAATATTCCAAGCCCAAAAAGGAAACAAAACAGAATCAAAGCCTCTAATCAGTTTATGATCCAGAGATTTTTGCCAACCAAACTTATTGGGAGAAGTAATGTAAACAGAAAGATGCAAGCAAAGTCAGTTAAGTGGAATTTAAGCTGTCAAGCTACACTGTAGAACTCCATTACCATATCTCCTCGCTTTTTTTTAATAGTATTCTCTGAAAAGCACTAGATGTAATAAAGTCAATTTAAAATTTGTTCTACCAATCTTTTGCATCTGTAATTTTCCCATTAAATGTAAATGCCCATGAGGCATGCTATTTGCATTACATTGCATTTACAGTCTTTAAAACAAACTATAAATCCCCTCCTTGTTTCATGTGATTGATGCTGTGTGTATAAATACCACCATAAACCTCAAAGGGGGCTAACAGTGACAGTAAATTAAAGTTTTCAAGTCTGGCAGCATCTCAGCACTTCAGCCCTTGATCTTCAGCAGCGTTGTTAACCCCCACCTCATTGCCCTCCTGAACTCACCTTTTCCCTCCCCCTCTCTTTTTTTCCCACCCCTTTTTCCCTGTGCTGTCCTTACTCTGATTTCCTTGGGAAACACCTTTCCATCCTTGCAGGCTGAACAGAGTCAGGAATATGCTGTTAATTAAAAAGGAGCTGCAGCTGTTTGCCAGAGCCAGGCCTAAACTTTGCTGTCTTGGTGTATCTGAGTTTGAGACTCTCAGGCCATCTTGGCTTTGTAAACAATAGTCAGCCACAGCTCTCCTGATTATCCAGCACCATGCCAGTAATTAACTGGCTTTCAGAGTATTTATTATTTCTCTGATTTTTGGGAGGTTTTTTTGGTTCTTTTCTCCCCCTTCTCTTTCTCATTTCTGCTTGCCTTTCTCTTGATGTGCTTCCAGGCCATATGCAGAAGAAATTGAGAATTGAGAGAAATCTTCACCAAGATGGAGGAATGCATCTTGTCACTGTTCAGTTTTCTGCTTATATAGGTAACCCCACTATTCCTCATCAATTTTGCAATAAAATTGACCTTGATGTGATCCCATTGAATCTTGTCTTTGAAAGATATCAGCTTCTCTGATGGTATCTGCCACTGTTAAGTAGGAGACACAATTTATGCCAAAATTATCCAAAAGAATTCACGGTGGGCCAAACCCAACTTTATCATAGGTAAAGTGTATTGCAGGCTAATGCTTGCCTACCACCTCTATGGGTCTAGCTCTCTTTTTTTTTTCATTTCAGACCAAGAACTAACACCTTAGAACTCCATACTGTAGTGAGGAAAAAAAACCCAAAAACCCCAAAGATTGCTTTTTTCTTAGAAAGTAAAAATGAGAGAATACTGATGCTACCATAGAAGACGTGCTCAAATCTCCAGGGCAGAGAGAATTCTTTCCCAACCAGTGAAATGTTTGTTGGTAAGATTTTTAAAAATTATGGTTGAAGTGGAAAGGGGAGGGGTGGATGGGGGGAAACAGGTAAAATCTGAATGGCAATGAGGCTACCTAATTATTTTAGCCTACTGATCTCCACAAGAAATCTTCTGAGGATCCAAAAGCAGGCAGTGTTGCAGCTGGGTACTTGGTGGGATTTGCATAAATCTCAGGGGAAGGGAAGGTAGCTCTCCTATCACTTTTTTTTTCCTACCCTTCACACTCAAGTGGCTCTTCCACTTAGGAGTGAGATTTCTATCCTGTCTGTGGCTCTGTGAGGTGCCCTCTTCTGTAAGCCTCTCTCTGCTATAACCTTTAGAAGTCAGTGATATCCAAAGCCCTAAAAGGAGCACTGGAGAGAATGAAATGAAATGGAGAGAATTACAACCAAAATGCTTTTCCTGCAGTGTTTCTGAAGACCACCAGGATTTGGTAAAAATTAGGAATGTGAATGATTATTTGTATCACTACAATGTCTGGGATATGTATGGATATAGAGGGAATAGAAATTAACTGGAAGCTGTGTTGACAAATTTGAGACCTGAAACAAGAGATTTGGACTGAACTCCCATTAAAACAAATTTAAAAACTACAGAGGGTATATGCCATTGGTATTTTTTTCTGAGGAAAAGTATGATATGCATGTGTTGGGCATGGATAATGGTATTCAACAGTCTGCTTCAAACTATGCAGAGCAATGACACAACAGGTGAAAGCTGATAGCTCTTCACCTTCCTATAAACTGCTTCCCCTTGGGTTTTACCTTGGAATTCAGTTATCCACAAGTCTGACAGCACCCAAACAAAACCACAGTATGTCATGTATTTGGACATGAAAGAGATTTGAAGATGTCCAGATTACATAAAACAAACCCCAGGTTTATCCATGCTTTTGGCTGATATGAACATTTCACTAAACTTTGCCAAATCTAATTTGTACTAAGCCACCAAGCCAAGCCTGGCTGCCACAGCTTGGCCTTGAGGGCCATATCTTCTCAATATTGTCTTGGGACTGTTTTCTTTGGGCTGATAATTATCAGTTTGGGGTTTCCCATGCTTTTGCTGTGAAGGAATTCCCTTCAGCAGTATCATGAGAGCAAGGGACTCTGCACAAGTCTGGGTATGTGTGTGACACCCTGGCAGAGGAGCTGGCCAGCAGCCTGGACACAGAGAGGTGTCAGCCTGGGGACAATTCTATATATACTCCTTAAAATGGATGCTGATATGGAAAGGGTTTTTTGACTGAGTCTCTTTCTAAAACTGTTAGATTACTGGTCAGATATTAAAATTCATTTAAAATACCACTGTTTCCATTCTGAAGCATCCCCTTTTTAACCCTTTTTGAGGGATTCCTCTGCCCCCTCTGCCTGTTTTGCCCTTCACTGTTCCTTCAAGTTCCTTGGACAACCTGTCCTTTCAAAGTTATTACAGCAATTTGATTGCAGTCAGCTGTGTGATGCCTTCAGCAGTGGTCTGGGGACATGGTCCCTAATCTTATGAAGAAGTCACTGAATGGGTCTTTCAAACATCCCTTGATTTCCTTATTAGAGGGAGCTCACTCACAGGCAGAAGCTCAATGTGTGTCTTGCAGGTCATAGAAATAACTCAGGACATTCCTTCACCTAGAAACGAATCTCTTGAGAGCTCAGTTTACTGCAATCAGATTGAGATTTACAAAGCAAAATGAATAAAGCCCAATTTTGATACTACTAATATATAAACACTCACGCATCTATATATTTTAAATACACTTAAATTTCATTAGCAATGATTGTTTAGAGAAACATCATTACATTCCTGGGCTTGGGAGCCTTCTCCAGGGTTGTGAACAATCAAAGATTTATTTGAGCTTTCTGCACACTGGGAAATGAAGACACAGAATCTCATTATCATGTCTATTAAAAGGCAGAATCTGGGGTACATCTAAGAAAAGATGTATTACTTTTTAAACTGCACTGCAAACTGTGAAGTACTACAGGGACTTGAACTATTTAAAAATACTCTGGGCTTATGAGTAAGAAAAAATAGGGTCTCTTTCCCAAACAGTATAAAAATATCACACCATTAAATTCTGCTGTTATTACAGTCTTGGAAATATGATTGTATCTACTTTTGCTTGAAGCTGGTTGATCCCTGAGCTTGATGTTGGGGTCGGGGGACCATGGAGGGCTACCAGAGTGAGCTACTTAGGGGACAATGCAGTGGGGGGTATGAACAATGACCAGTTAAATTCTAGTTAACCCCAATTATAAACCTTCACCTTTGTTAATTAGATTAATTCATCAGCAGCCACTGTGCTTACAGTGTCTTGGAGGTGTGTGATCCAACATTCTCACCATTTAGTAAAAGTTAAAATCTTTCATGTCACCAGTCTGTTGCACACAAATGGCCACACAATATATTACTGTAAAGGTAAAACTGGGTTAAGTTTACCTATAAATTAGAAGGTAACATTTATTCTAAGGATCCCTCTTAGAAGTGAAAAATCTGCCTTGCAAGCACTTTCTGTAGTTATTAAAGATCTCCAAGCTATGAATCTGAGAGCTTAATTAAAAGCAGCAGAGACATGTCCAAAGAAGGGAAGAAAAGGGCTGAGCAGCAGCATAGGCAATTCTCCTAGATTTTCAACCTCCAAGCCTTTCCTTGATCAGTGTCCAAAATTTTGTGTGCATTGCTGCAGTGTCTTAACACACTGACCTCTGGAGACCTGGGTCCAGCCAAGGCCCCTCTTAAGGCCCCAGGTGATGGCAAATGTGTGGCCTTCCAGAGCTGAAAGGTTGGTTACATCTTTTGGTGCCCCGGTGGCCAAACTTCCATGTGGACTTCCCATCAGAGAAGCAAAGTTTATTTTACTGCAGGTGTGGAAAGCAAAGGGCAGCCTTGAACAGCACCTGTTTGGTCTTGTGTTGGCTTGATAAATCTTTTTCACAAATGTGAGAATGACTGGCCATTTTTCACGCCAGCAAACACCACACAGTTAGTTTGCATAAACAGAGACGAGTTTTTGCTCTCGGTCCCACATGTGCAATAAATTTACACTGCTCCTATTAAATACAATGGGGGGGATTTCTAATTTATATTTGTGAGAAGGCTGCATTTTGTCCGTGAAATACTTCCACCAGAATGACTCGATGTCATCTGCAGCTCTTTGTAAACTCTGTAACACCCCATAGGAGGCAGAGATATACAGAATGTATCTGGAATGCTGCACATACAAAATATATTGATATATTTCCAATATGCAGCGTGTAAACTGAGGCAGGAGAGCTCAGCTCCTGACAATGCCATTGCTTAACTTCCCATCTGAGTGAAAAATCTGCAGTGATAATATTAAAAGGAACCCTCAAGAAAAACCTTTACCAGTATGAGAATATTTTTAAACGTTGAGAAATGTTTAAGAGCTGGCTACAAAACAGTAAAAAAATAACACTGTGAATCATAAAACTGCTTTGCACTCTCCAGCAGTGTCCAGACACTTCCCTGTGTCTGTAAAGCTGGAGCTTCTCTTGACCCTGGTTCTTTTCTAATTGTGCACATGAATGTTGGATGGAAGTTTGCACTTTGGGGGAAGATCTTTTCTTGGCTCGCCACCTGGGTAAAAGAATACAGAAATTGCTGAGATTTGCTCAAGAAGCCACATTTTGTCTTTGAAAGAGGGTTTGAAATGTAAAATGTTTTGGTATATGTCTGTGAAAATGTGTATTTACCTAAGAGATTGCTGCAACACATTTCTGGGACTTTATTTTTCTATGTTTTAACAGCTACTTGGTTTGAGATGCCTGGACTAAATTGAAATTAAAGGAAAGAATATTATCCTCACTTCACCTGAGAGGCAGGGAGCAGCTGGACTGGAATAAATGCAGGAAGAACATCTTAAAATTGTTACTCAAGGTAAACAGGAAATGGGTTTAGTCTTAATTAAGAACTATGTGTTTGTAGCTGTTGCAATTGCTCTGTATCAAATATCCAGAACACTGCCCCCTTTTTCATAAGCTAAGTAGTGATATTGTTCTGTTACCCTCTCCTTGAAAACCAAAAGATCTGATGAGGCAAGCAAACAGAAATTCCAGATTATGGAAATTAATTAAAGCACACAATGCTGCCTTTCTCAACGTTCAGGCTCAGCTAATTAGGGATTAGATTATTCAAGAGCAGCAGATCAATTAGGATTCCTTTCTGTCAAAAAAAAAAAAAAAAAACCTCAGTGAAATATAGTTACCTGTTGAAAAGTGAAAGAAATTGTGCCCAAGTACAATGCAGGGATCAAGGCACAATGCTGCACGTTGACAAAATAAATTATGAAAACAATAATCATGTTTATCCAATCTCTTTGTGCAAAACTGTTATTTTGATTCTAGTGCCAGCTGTCTGAAACTTTAATTTAAGTGCTTGCTTGAGGCAAGACATTTGGGATACTAGTTTAGAATGTTTTATAGCCTAAGCAATATGTTTTACTAACATCAAATCCTATGATGATGATTTTAATGGTAACTATAATATGTTCGAGGGGGTTCCAGAGTGATCTTTGATTTTACCAGAATGCTTGCATGCCTAATGGACCCCGATATTTTTTGGCTTCATTAGCTGCCAGCTCCCCAGGAGACTTCTCTGCAGGAGGTGAGTACTTTGTATTTTAAAGGGAGACATGCCAAGCAACACACTGCACTTTACGTTGGTGTCAAATGTATGTGTGTGTAATCTGGGGAAATGGTAAATGAAAGAATTCTCTCCACGTTTCAGTAATACAAGAAGACTGATAAAGAGAAATACTTTGTGATTCTCTAGACTACCCATTTAGGTGGTTGGTGCCTGTTTATAGGCTTAGGAAGAATACATTATCCCTTGACTCGTGGTCTGAGACTCTTCAAAAATCTGGGCTTTTTTCTACTTGTTCCACAGAGGCAGCAGGGTTGCACTGCAAGGGAGAATCCTGCTGGACTCCATGGATAACCAGGATTCAATTATTTGTGCTGGAAGTGGTCTTTGGGAGAGGTCATTGCTCTTGAAACTCTGGCTCTTGTGTTGGCCCCCACACATCCCACAGACCCTGTGCCTCAGTTTCCAGCAGCACAACTGGGCTGAGGACACTTGCAGGGCACCTGGGACCCCTGTAACCACTGGGCTTGTTACCAGCATTGAGTGTTTACCAATTGATTTGGTGCAAATCAAGGTTTGGAAGTGGTGCCCAGAGAAGCTGTGGCTGCACCAGCCCTGGAAGTGTCCAAGGCCAGGCTGGACAGGGTTTGGGAGCAGCCTGGGCTCCAAGTGGAAGGTGGAAGGTATCCCTGCCCATGGCAGGGGGTGGAATGAGATGAGCTTTAAAGTCCTTTCCAACCCAAACCATCCCATCATGTTTCCATGATTTTATAATTCTTCATATATTCAGAGAGTTTTCTGAACCCACTGAAGGAGGTGATGGAAATTTTCTCACAGTGGGTTTGCCTGCTCTCTACTAAAAAGCAACACGTTGGGTAAAAAAAAGAAAAGATGTATATTTTTTTACTAAAGGGATTCCAATCCAGAGGGATTTTCAAATCAAAAGATTTCTTAAGGCTAGAGTTCTGTGCTTTCTTTATTTTTCTCAATTTTATTTTTCTTCTAAGTTTACTTGTTTTGAATGAAATATATCCCCTCCAATGAGGTATTTTGGCACTTTAACACATAGCCTAACCCAGAAGTTAATGACTTATAGAAATAACAGCTATGAAAGGGATTTTTTCAAGGAAGGAGAAGGATTTAATTTGCCACATGTTAACACTGATTCATTCATGTTTTATCAGAGCAAAACAACTATTTGCAATAATGTATATATTATAGATAATTATACTACATAGTGTTTTTCCCCTCAACAGATCACGTAATTTCACTGATTTGAATATAAAATTATTTAGTTGAAAATAATCAGTCCTGTCTTTTTTTTTTTTTTTTTTTTTTTTTTTTTTTTTTTTTTTTTTGAATATCCAGTTTGAAAAACTGTGCTTTTAAATCATTTTAAATGCAAAGCAATTCTGGGTAAGTCTTAATAAAAGGAAAGTTTGGGCCTAGATCTCCTGGGTCTAATGCATTACCTGCACGTGTAGCCTTCATGAAGCCATTAAGTTTTAAACTAATACTACATTCCACAACCTACAGCCTCTGGGCCATTTGCAACAATCTGGGATGATTTTTCTGGCCCATGACTTTCCTCTTCCTCTGTTTTTCCTGATGGCTCCTCGCAGATCAGCTCAGAGCTATTGTTTGATAGAATTAGCAGTCAGATCTCTGTTCCCAGCCAGCAGCCTTTTCTCTGTTTAACTGTTCCATTTTCTGACTAGGTTTTTAGCAGTTTCTTTCAAGTATTGCTTTTGAAACCTTTTTTTTTTTCACTCTAAAAAAATATTTGTCTTCATCTTTTTACATGTACAATATTTCATGGGTTATTTACTCATTGAATTTTGCTGTTACTGGTGGGCATTCTCTCAGAGAAATATTAAAATAGAGAGTTTAAAATACAGGTTATGTGGCTGCAACAGAATAATCCTAATTTGGAGTTAGTTAATGTAATTTCTTTTTTAAAAAAAATTAATTTATTTTCCCCCTTCTGATTTTGAGCACTGGACCTGAAACATGATCACACAGTTGAATGATTTCATTTGGAGAAAGTTAGGAAAGTGGTTTTGTACCATTTTATTTATTTATTTTTACTGCTGGTGACAAAAATATAGAACTGAATGAGAGCTTATTTCATTCAGCCAATTTGTTTTCTCTGATGGAAACTGAATGGTTCCAAGTCATCCTGGACTCCACTAGGTTTGACATCCATTGGACAACATGGGTCATTTTTATTCCATTAGTGTTTGTTTCCATTGCAAAGAATCCTTTTCCTGCTCAAATTTATGTCAGAGATAATAATCCATGTCTTGTCACTTTTCACTATTAAGGGGCTGAACCAGTTCTGATATTAGTAAACATTTGATGTTCTTGTGGTTACAACAAAGAAAGAGTTTATTCTATTTCCATCTAAGATTAGCAGATGCCATGTGGTTTTGAATATTTACTTTAAATGGATTGACATGGCTTTTACAGCTGTAACTCCCAACTCATGATCTGTGATAAGGAGAAAATCTGTGAGGTCACCAGAAAATCAGTCAAGATTTTTTCCACATCTAAGGCAAGGATGATACATACCAAGAAAAGACAATGGAGATGTGTTCACAGAGGATGTGGTTTAGTGGTGGGCTAGGCAGTGTCAAAATAATGGTTTAACTCAGTGATCTTAAAGGTCTGGTCCAACCTAAATGACTCTATGATTCTCTGTATTTTGGGACACAGTAAAGAAATTTGATGCAGCATAGAAAAGCTGTGCATGACAAGACCTGACAAAATGAGACAAAAAGCTCTGGTTGGATGTGATGCACTGGAGTTTAGACCCAAATGTACCAGCTCAGACCAGAAACACCTCTAGTTCTTTTGTGAAGGATTAAATTTTCCCTCCATCTAAGAAAAAAATAAGCAAAGAAGTCCCATCATAGTGGAAATCAGGGTGTGGGGAGAAAAGAACCTGGAAAGTCAGCAGCATTGTTTGGACAGTCATATTTGGCCTTAAAGTTATGACTTCCATTGAAAGCACCAAAAGCAGCAAAAAACCCCAGAACACCACATTCATTAGTTAGAAAACCTCCACTTGTGAACCTCTCTTGGTGAACACAAAAGGAAGTGCCATAGTTTTGGAAGATACCTTTTAGTGAAATTTGATTCGACACCTATTAAATCCGTGCGAGTAAATGACACAGCAGCAACTAATTGAGACATTATTAATAATGGTGAAATCCACGTACAGTAGTTCCTATTGCCTCTCAGTTACTGGATTTAGTGAGCATCCAGCATACAGGGAAAGAAGAGCAATAACTTTACAGGAAGTAAGGTGCAGATGTACCTGGAAATCCAAACAGTTCGATGCTGATATGAGTTGCAAGACCACCCACGAGCACTTGAGTACATATCCATCAGTATAGTACAGGTTCCTCATTACCCAATAAGACTTTTTGTTTCACTCCTGTAGATTCAGTAACTTTGCTTTTACAGTTTGCTTCACTGAACAGTGACAACAAATGTGTTGATTGTCCCAAAAAACATATATCTTAATATGCATTTTATTCTTTTGCCTATATATTTCTGCTGAAAATCCATAACAGATCATAAAACACACTTTTTAAATAAAAACACGTCTTAAAGGCACCCTGTGAGTGCAATTAGAAACATTTCCCATCACACAGCAAAGATAATGTATCCTAAATGCTTTTAATTTCATACATCTGTTATGCTCTGTCATGATTTTTTTTCCCCTCCCAAGACAATTTTTGAAGGTTTCTGCCAATTTAATTCAATTTAAAGCTTTTAATGTCAGCTCAGCAGGTCATGCCACTTTCTCCATGTTTGTATAAGGCTTAGGGAAGTCAGAAATACGACAAACACTTTTCATCAGTGCCCTATGTTCATGACAAATAGCATTGCATTTTCTCTCACTATTTGTTTAATAAATTTTGCAATTGTTGTTAATTTTTTGTCTCTTTAATGTACACACAACACACATGCATGTGCACACATAGGCGGTATCATTTTATCTGGTATTTTCTTAGGCCACAAGTCCTTTGTCTTTTTTTCAACACTGCAAAGTGTCTTCTTAATTCCCCTTCTTTCAAAATAGTTCTGCAACTATTTTTGAATGATTATTGAACAATAACAGTACGTTACTTTTTTACATTGTCTTGTAACTATGCTCAAAGGATCTGACTTGATATTATTATTCATTCTTTTAAGAGTTATCAATTCTGCTTGCTGAACAATTTTCAAGTTCTGGAGTATATTAGATAGCTTAGAGTTGTATGTGTCAGAAATCCATAATAACCTGGATATTACTATGTTTTGTTCTGCCTCTATTACACTGCTACTGTGAAATTTGAACTCATTCATTGTATCTGTATCTGAGTAGTTGCACTGTTACTGAACACCAGGAAAACGCCCAAAATGTTTCTTTTTTTACCTTTGTGTGGGAAGAGTGGAAGGATGGAGGGGGCATGCATATATGAGAAAAAATGCACTATTTGTAAATATGTGTATATCTTACTATCACTCTGTCTTTATTTGAGAGAAATTGTGTGAAGCTCAAGATTTCACTTGGAAAGGAAATCATCTGTCCTATGGGGTGATGTATTTAAAGAAACACTGCACTCTGATAGACCAGCTCCTGACAAACTTGAAGAGCCCTTGGATATTTCAGGCCTGGGAGAAAATTTTTATTCCAAGGAGGTGGTGACTCAGGATTGCCTGCTGCTGAAAAGCCAGGTTTCCTCAGAGTGGTCACCATTGTCTCCTGAGACAAGGGAACTCCAAGGCTGCTCCACTGGAAGTTCTTTGCAGCCTTTGTTGACTGAAATTGCACAAACACGAGGAGCTTTCCTTTGCTAAGCCCCTGGCTTGGGGTCACCACCTATCTACAGTGAACCTCCCCCATTATCCTCACTCACACCACCACAGCCAAACTGGTGTTACTCACAAGAACATGTTCTCCAAGATCACATTTCTCTCTTGACTGTGTGGATAAATATTCAGAGTCTAAATTATCAGTGATTCCTGGGACCCTACTGTAACACACTGCCCCAGCTTTGCTTGGGGGTTGCATTCCAAAGAGCTTCCCAAAATAAGTCTCAAAGTTTCCTGCAAAGGCCAAGACTCAGCTTGTCTTCCATTAGACCAGCTTTTTTTGGAGGGAGGACCATCATGCACTCCTGAAAACAGGCTTATCCTCAAGACCAGGTTCACAGACCTCACCTATCAGCCTCTCAGCTGTGTTTTTCTTTACTTGATTCTCAAAATGAATTTTCATTTGCAGTTCTGAGGTACTGCACCACTGGAGAACTGAGTTAACACAGGAACTGATTTATGGAGTCACAGTCAGCATCCAACATTTACCTTCACCCCCAGGTGGGATGTGGGGTCCTTTTTTTCCTCAGTGGCAGTTTGAAAAGTTGTGGAGATGTTTTGATTATATGTTGCCATTTGGAGCAAAACATTTTTACTTTCTTTAATATTTTTAATTCTTGTTGAAACAGAATTTCCAAGTTTGATTTTTCTGAGATGGCCTCAATCATTTCATTTTGTGACAATAAAATGTTGCACAGCAGTTTTCCTGGTAGTAAATAGTCAACAGAATTTTTAAGTGAGGGGTTTGAGGCTACATTTCTCCAAAAGGACTGAGAAAAATGGCAGAAATAAATCTTCAGCGTCCCTGAATTTTGTGACATGCCTCAGTAGAAAGTTTATACAGCTTTAGTGCTCCAGCTAAATTCAAATGGCTAAGTATCCTGATTGGGACAAGCCAACAAGACACATTGAGGTTTATATCTAATAATCTTCTCTGCATCTTCTCCTCCCCATCAGCATAGCCTTTCACCCACATGTTTTGATTTTATCAAGAGAAGAAAGTGATTTTCCAAAAGGGAATTCCAACACAGGTTTTGCTCTAAATTGTTTCACTCTCACCCTTTGTGGTATAAAGCAGCTGAAACACGCCAAGATCTGCTAGCAAAACAGTGAATCTGTTTTCCCAAGGGAATTAGGGTCCAGGGAAATAAAATCAAGGGTAGATTTTACATTTTCAAATACTGGGGAAAAATATCTCGGAAACAGTTAATTCCATTACAAGAGCTTGGCCTTGCAGTCTGGGGAGGTGGTCCTGTGCCTCATGACTGCACGCCAGCTCTAACACTGCTACAATTGATCAGGAAAGCAGATTTAAAATATCGGTCTAAGGCTTTTCTAATTATCTTAAAATAATCGTTTCACTGCTTGAAATGAATACAGCCACAGAGCAAACCTTCCAGGCTGCTCACCACACACTAACAGACACAGACTAATGACCCTAGAGAGCAGGCCAGCCCTTCTGATGCAGCATCCTCTGCTCTCAAAGACTAAAGTGACGTGTCCTCTGCTCCCCACGTGTTCCACGGACCGGGAGTGAAGCCACATCACTGCTAACACCACCCCGAAAATGACACCTGTTCAGCACAGCCACCACCCAGGGACTTGCACAGCCAGTCCCTTGCAGCTATGCAATCAAAGATCAGTTTTCAATGAAATATTACTTACTTGAATCAATGTTGTCTTGATTCTTCGTGAAGGGTGCAGCAGGCATAAAATGTGATATTGATTTCTGAGATGTAGCCTGGTCCTCTCTTCACGGCCATTTCAAAAAATGCAAAGTATTTCTTTTCTTTCACACCACAGATCACGTCATCTTTACAAACTGGAGATCAAGGCCCTTTTATGTTGCCTCATATTTATCTCCTGCCCTTTTTTTCCTGTCCTCCTCTCTTCATCTTGCAGTTTTTCTTTCTCCTCCTTGAGTTTTTATTGCCTCTTCGGCTCTCCTCTTAGCTCCTGTTCTAATTTCTGCCTTTTTCCCTGCTCTCCTGAGTGCTTTTAGATTCTGATCTAATTTCTCATGTCTTCTCCCAGTGCTGCTCTCTCTCCTTTCTATCTTTCTGACCCTCACCTGTTCTCCTTTCTGCATCTCTGACTCCAACTCCGCTGCTCCCCTTACGATGCTCCGGCTCTGGATTTTCCTCCTCGTCGTTCCCCACGTCGCTCCTGGGCTGTTTTTAGCACTCATTTCAATATAGTTTTCCCTTCTGTATGCACAAATACAATGTCCCAGCCTCTCATAATAATACATCTTTTTTCTAGGTTGCCTCCCATTTCCACGATTAGCATGCACATCTTTTTAATGAAAGCTGCAGAAACGACCAGGAACAAGGCTCCCTAAATATGTAATCTGTTGCTGCCAGCCTCCCCTAATAGATAAGGGTTACTTTTTTTTTTTTTCCTTTCCAGAAGCCAATATGAATTTAAGTCTATTGCACTGGTTTGGTTTAATTAATTTTGGAGCTTGAGAGGGGTCCAGACCAGAAATCATAAAGCTGAAACTGTCTCTCAGTGGTCTAGGGCATGAAAAAGGGAAGAATAAGTATATTTTCCAGTTATATTTTGGAGCAGCAATTTTAGGTAGAAAAACTACAATTTTCTGAATATAGTACAGGCTAGGTGACCAAAATTAATATTTTAGCTGTGAAAAGTGCCACAGAGGCTTTACCAACAGTTAAGACAGGCTGTGTCTGAGACGGCCTCCAAATCCAGCACTTCCCTGGTGCTCTGCAAGGTCTCAGAGGAAGTCTCACTATATCCTTGATGTCTCCAAACCATGTTACTAAGATTTGGAAACAATTCTTGCTTAGTTTTTGAGAGCTGAAAAGACTGCAGTGCATAATGACTTACCTACAAATATTCTGGCTGATGTGTTGACTGTCATCCCACACGCTTGGGGCTGATCGTATACATGGCAACGATTTGATACCATAATTGGATGAACCCAAAGCTTAGACTTAGGTCTACACTACAAATAGTTGTGGTTGCAAGCCTGAAATTCTCTTTCAATTACTTCATGTGTTGTTTACTTAGGACATACTTTGAAAATAGTTACCAGTAAATTATTTCACTAAGGTCGACTTAAAAAAGGGTTTGTCTGCCCTGTAAACATGGGTTTCTTTCAGATTAAAAAATAAGTAAACATGAAAGTACAACATCTGATAGACTATTTAAAAAAACATTTTGATATATTTATTTACATACCGGCCCCCTAAAACTAATATTAACCAATCTTCCTTGCTTTCATCTTAAAGTTCCATGATTCTATTTACGTCCCATTGTACAACACCAGTTCCATCCATCATGGTCCAAGGAGTTCTGACATCTTAATTTTGTACTCTGATTCCTTCTTGGTTCTGAGAGCAGAAACCTGTATTTTCTGTCAGGGTAGAGAATAATAAACTTGTTACCTTAGATACACTCCAGACATGGTTAAGACCGTGGACGAATTTCTTCTGTGCAGAGAAGAAGTCCTCTGCCAGGAAGAAATCCAGTATCCCATCGGAGAATCTGATCCAGAGCCAATTACAAATGCCATCTCAGGCCTGATTGCTCTCAGCTTGGCTTTGGCCCAGGAACATGCACTTCTTCTGAACAGGAAATCAAGTTTTGGAAACAGAATTAAAAGGATGACAAATTACTCTAGATTCTGCTAATTTACATTTCACACAAGTTCTGTGGAAATCATTAGAGCTGCTCCTAATCTCAGTAGCAAAACTTCAAATCTCACACAGTTCTCCTGGAGTTATCTGTGTTTAGACCAATGTGGCCTGACAATTTGGTTTAAGTTTTGTTTGCCTGAGTCACAGAAGTATTTAGCCCAAATTAGTACATCCTGCAAGATGAAATGTGAAACCACGGCACAACACAGACACATTTCTCTTTCAAAGCCGTGTTTGGAAGAACTTAAGAACTTTGAACACTTTAAAGCTATTAAGTGGTCAGCTTTTGAGTTAGATTTGCCTTAGTACTGACACTGATCTCACAGGAATGCAGCAGTCTTTACCACAAATCCTGTGCTAAGGCTTCCCCTCTGTTGTTCCATGATGTCCATGTCCAGTACATGATTTTCATGTGATTGACTGGGTGACAACACACCCAGCCCTGTGTCTCCAAACTGGAAGTTGTCTTCAGGAAGTTCTTGCTGAAAGAAATGTCACTTTTCAAGGAGTCTTCATTGGAAAATGTTTTATTTAGCTATAAATGCCTCGAAGGAAGAATTCAGATTCAGTAGAATCTAATATAACATGTCATTTTATATTCCAGCATTCCAGCAGGCAGAGGTAACATAGTTCAGTGAAAGCACAGGTTTCCTCCAACACGCCATTTAGATGAAATGGTGTGTATGTACATTTTATGCATTTTCTCCTTGGTTTGATCTTTAATTTATTTTTTTTTTCAATTTACAAGCTTTAATTTTTCATAAATGTAACCACTTTTGCCTGGCAAATAGAAGGCTGAATGAAATTTACTGTGGGAGTATTCCTAGATGTGTTAGGATCAATCAAATTGCTCAGGAAAATATTGTTGGAGCTTTTGTGGTTTGAGCTAATTGGTGGTATTAGTCATTAATATCAGCTTGATAATAATGTGTATCTTAGACATCTGGAACTATTTCTATGCCTTGGTAGGTAACCTGGGAGATTGGAACCTGGTATGTACCTGCAGACACCTTGAATTTAAGATAATATTGAACATTAGTCCAGGTTTCAGGTACAAGGATATCTGAATCAGATGATTCCTATGTGTTTAGTCAAAATAAATCCTGGGTCTGTACTAACTCAAACTAAGAGAAATCTGGAGATAGGCCATACATAAATACTTTATAGAGTGTTGTGTACACTAATTAATAAACACAATTTTCTAAGAGCTTTCTGAACCTTGAATAAACATTGCTTAAACAAATGGATGCAAATTATTAATAGAAACTGTAATCTCCCTCTCTAACTATTTTTCGTACTGGGCCCTAACTACTTTGAAATCAGAAGATTAGAGGAACAAAACCGAGTTAGCTTTGCCAAAAAGGAAAATAAAATATTCCAAAGCACGAAAGAAATAATCTCAAATCTGAGGCCCTGTACAAACCAAAGAATAACAAATCTTGTATTGCCCAAACCTTGTTGAACTTCCAGTGGTAAGATCTGTGCCTCCCACTAGCTGTTGGATATTCTTGCACGACTGCAGTGTTGTTTTATGTATGTGAGCCAACCTTGCAATATAAGGTGACAAACAAAAAAGATGGAAAAATATATAAAACGGTAAAAAAATAAATAAATAATAAAAAAAAAGTCTACTTGCCACCTCAGGCTTTAAAACTCTTCTTACACACTTCAGCACGAAGTCTATTAAAGCGGAATATAGTGGAAATACAATATACAGCAATGAATGTCTCCAAACCAGCAATTTAGCGCTAAAGCTGAGGGCAGTTCTTATGCACCGACTTTTAATACCGAGACGATTTGTGGTCTCACAAAGTTCCTGCCTTGGGCAAGAACTGTGCTGTGCTCTAATAGGTCTAGTTTGTTGACTGTCAGAATAATGGAGAAATTGGTAGCAGAGGGCCTGAGTGCTGTAAACAGCTGAGATAATTAGAAGGTCTGTCAGGAGGAGAGTGAGGCTAAAGCAGTTTACGTTCTGTCACAGGGAGGAAAGTATTCATTCAGAGAGCTGCTGGATAATGTGGGATGTGTTGCCTTGTGTCCTAGCAAGCTTGTCTGGAGATGGGGAAAAAGTGCTTCTCATCAACTCAGTTGGCTCTCCCTACCCTCTTTCTTACTGCAGGCTTGCAAGAGTTTATATTTCTTATTAATAAAATAATACATCTTGCAAGCAAAATGCTGACTTTCTGGTTTCTAAGCCAAGCTGCTGGGTTAATAGGATGCTCAGAGTCAGGCAGGGCAGTGCGGGGGGGCTGTGGAAGCTGCAAGGGTTGAAGGAAAGCATTTGTGAAGAGCAGATGTGAGAAGAACCCTCTCCATACCCCCCCACAAAAAACCAAAACAAAACAGCTGATTGTATGGTTATGTCACCACCTTAAAGAGGATGCTCCTGTATAGACAGAGAAGTGTTCCATAAGTTGTTAACATGAGAATTCTGGTGCCTTAGCCAAGAAACTAGACAGTGGGAAGTTTAGCAATCTAGAAATTGCTGTGACTAAGCCTTTTCTAGGCAACGACATGCCTAGGGATGGAGTAAGCCAAGGATTTCAGGACTGGTTTGTGGTTTTGGTTCTTAGTTTAGGGCCTGACTTCTGGAAAGATGGAGGTTGGCTGTCTTCCACATTAAAAAGTCTTAGAGTTCAAAACTGGTTAGTTAAGAAGACAATCACTTGAAATTGATGGTATTTCAGAAAATACAGAATTAGTATAGGAATATAACGTAGTGCTGAGCATTCAGAAGTGAGTTGGGAACGAGGCTGCTGAGGTTAAGATGTTAATGCTTAATAACAAGCAAATATTATTAAGTTTTGAGTTATAGTGAAACAGGGGGGGAGAGTGGAACAGGCACATGGCCAAGAGACCTTTGTCCTTCTCCTCGCTCTGCCTTTAACAAGTCACACATTAACTTTGCTCTCACATGAGGCTCTGTACCTCACCAAAGAGCCTTGGGGATCCGTAGGTGTCAGATGATTTTCAAGCTGCTGTTTATGGATGCTGCCATTGCTTCCATCTCACAGTGCAGAACGGGGAAAACAGATTCTTGCACGCTGTTTTAATTTAATGTGGATTTCTCCAAGGATTACCACATTTTCCTGGGTCTGTGGGAAAGAGAGAGGCCAAACAGAGGCGAGGAGTGGATATTTTTAAAACCTGGACAGTCTAAAGCCACCACAGTGAGGAATATAAGGGACCTGGATCCACTCAAACATTATAGTGGCACCGTTCAGACAGCAATATTTGGCATTGTTTCTCCTGCAACATCCACACCCCTCCTACTCCTCTGCAATTTAGGGTAAGGGGCAGATAACTCTTTGCCATCAGTTTCTGCCCCTGGTTCCCACAGTCCTTCTGAACACCTGAAGAGCTGCTGCTTTAATAATTCGGTTGTCTTTCTGACAGGACCAGAGGAGTCTTTTTTAAGCTCCTGCAGCACTGTGGAGCAGCAGGCAGCAGACAGTGCATGATTGCATTGGGACTTGAGAGCAAACTCCAGCTCGCTGTCAGTGGCTGTGTGCCAGACAGCTCCGCCTGCAGAGAGCAAAGCCTTCCAGAAGGCTGAGCATCCAAAAAGGAGACTGTCAACATCCCCCCGAACAGCGAGCGGGGGAATCGCCGCGGAAAAAGGGAGCGAGCTGGAAAACGGAGGTGTATGGGGAGGAGTGAGGTAAAAGGGCTAATTATCTTCCTATTCCCCTCTCGTGCCTCTTAGAGACCACCAAAAATAGCTCCTGCTAAAGGACGAGGATATATTTATTTTATTTTTTTTTCCCCCCGCCGGTTAAGTTAAATGGACATCCCACCTGTTGTTTGGTGAAGTGAGATCACTCAAGGAAGATGGAGTTGGCCAGAAGCCACCTCCTGACAGCGAGAGGCAGGTCTGAACAACAAAGTTTGGATCAAGATCTGAACTTCTCTCCCATCCAAATGTGTTTGGATCCGGAGGCTGGCTGACACCCATCTCTGCTACATCTACTCTGTGATTATGTGTGAATGGCCCTAGTGCTCCTCACTACACCCCATGTAATCACTTGCATTTGGGCATCGCTCTCCAAGAAAATCTGCTGTCGTGATGGCAAACGTGTGTGATACTTTGCTGGATAGAGATTCACCCCCAGCCCTCACAAGACATCAGTTTTCACCTGGGAACATGCTAACTGAGCTTTGCTGATGACAACTTCCATATTTACAGGTCTCATTATTAAGTCAGCCTGAACTCCAGGTTTAAATGGAGGCTCCCTTCCCAAACTGATACCAAAACCCTGCATGCTTGGCAGCCTGTGTGCATGTGCAGTGGGCCTGATTCTGACTCTTCACATCTGGGCTTCAGTGGGATTGTTCCTGATCAGAATTTGATGAGTACCATATTTTGCTGTGTATCACCCACAGATTATCTATTAAAACTGTGATTCGTCAGCAGTGTGGTTTACAGGCACATATAAGTTATGTGAGGGGAAGTTTACTCTGGGGCCCCCACTTTCCCAGTAGTCCCATTGCCGCTAATTCCTGCCCCATTTGCTTCCTTTACCCCCAAGTCCCACTGCTTCAAATCCCTCCCTACTTTTGGTTCTGCCCTGCCCTCTTCACCTCTGATTCTGTGTGGTTTGTGAGAAGCCATCTGGGGATGCATTTTCAAATGTCAGTGCTTTTTAAGGAATACTCAATAGATGCAAAAGAGCAAGCTAACTGATTTTTTTCCTTATTTTTTTCCTATTTTTTTTTCTTTTTTCTCTTTGCTCTTTGAAAAATAAAAGGAAAATAAATTGAAGAGAAATTTCAGTTTTCTGACTGAAATTGAATCTGGAAAACACCCCATACATTGCACAAAATTTTCATTTACTTGAAAGTTACTATTATTTTAATTTTTTAAAATGTAAGTTTGACTTTGTTTTAAAAATATCCTTCTGAAAAAAAAAATGTTTCAAGAACATTAAACCAGAAGATTCTGACTTTTTTTTTTCTGTGCCCCCAATAAGTTATTCAAAGTTTAACACATATTCTGGGAATATGTTTCTCAGAAAAAAAAAATGCCTTTAAAATCTACTCTTGATTAATATGAGGAAAGAGGTGAATCAGAGCCCCTGCCTTTGAGGAATCATTTGCTCACCCTTAAGGTGGGAAAAATGAACAGAGGTGAAATCCATAATAATTTTTGGCACAGAAGCTCTTTTTTTTCGGAAGTCACGTACGCAGCTGTGATGAACTGCAGATAATGTCATGTATCTCACCCAAAGTCATACAGCAAATCTCTGGCAGAACCAGGAGTACAAGTGCACTGCGTGTGGTTCCCTGCTATCTGTAGCAACCACTCGTAAATGGTTGTTTTATATAATTATGTGCAGATAGTCTATAACCAAAAGTATAATTTTCACTTTGTATGGTGTTCTTTCCACATTTTTTTTAAAAAAATGAGGACTGTATGTAGAAATCGTGGTTGATGCCCTCTGTTGACCTTCAACCAAAAATGTGGTTTTGTTGCTTTGGAAAAGCATCCAATAACTTCTGACCTCATATACACTTCAGCTACTGTCAGAAGAAAAAGGCAATAAATAGTGCTATGCAAAGAAAACAAAATGATTATCCTACAACCTAATAAGCAATTACAAAGGGCAAATTACTTTTACCCTCAGTAATTTTCTGCCATTAGATAATTAACATCAGAAGTATTAATGATCATTTTAACAAATTACCATATAATTATAATGCGTTTCTTCGTTTAGGCCTACATATTGTACAAATCTTTCTAAGATTTGTCTATTAATTGAAAATACATTATTTATTGGTTGTTAGCTGACTAACAACCCACACTGGTAACTAAACCCATTAAATAAATGCTGTACTGGTTGTAACTAGCTGTCACCCTGTGGCCACCAGAGCAATTCTTAGTGGGTGCAAGTGTCACTGACCAGGCTTAAATTAAGGATCAAATGGGAAAACTGTAATGGGTCACAATATTCACTGGGGTCACAGACCCAGAAATGTCACGTCTCTGACTCGTGCTGGCTTCAGCTGGAATGAAGGCTGAGAGTGGAACAAATGCACTCAGGAGTTTACAGGGCCAGCACATGCTGGTGGCAATGCTGCTTCTTAGATTAATTAATTTCATAACATTTCCATAATACAGTTTTACTTAGTGTACTTTTCATAATCTAATTTTAGTTGAATTGCTTTGCACAATCTGCTCAAAATGTGTTTACGATTCAGAATTGTTAGAGTCCCCTTTTCATTTTTTGCTTTGCTGCCTTTGTAAAATCTGCCTAAATTGGTGAAATAAATTAGGGAAATGCTGCCAAAACTGGGTTTTGTACTATCCTAACATTGAAACCAATTCACTTGGGCCAGGTTTTTCAGCACTTCCCATGAATCCTCTCTTAGATGTACATGAACAGGAACATGGCTGGAAAAGTGAGATTCAGGAGCATGATAGAGATTTTTCTGTGGGAAGAGGATTTTGGATGTGGGGGTGGGTTTGGGAAGCTGATTCCAAATCATCCGTTTCCAATTTGGGAACAGCTATGGCCCATGTGACCTAAGCATCTTGTCAAGACAGCTTGGATTTGAAATTGTGAATATGCATGTGGATGAGCTACAGACCCAAAAGGATTCACAGGGTGATGTGGCATATCTGTGTGAATAGCCTGGAATTCACCCTTGGGCAAAAGGCTGGGAGAATGCTTGGAAAACTTGGCTCATGTGACATACAAGTCCTACAGCTTTCCTATGACTCCCTTGGACAGTGTCTGTGGTATGTACAACATATACCTATAAAAAAATTCATGATCCCCTTCTGACAATTCCTGAAGAGGGAAATGATTTGGAATAAATTATTCATTACAGAACTACTCAGCTTTGGCAACAAATCTGCAGGTTAAGGGAGAAGGGGAGCAATCCTATCTGCAGTGGTGTGTTACAGGCATTCTCAATTTTGGAAGCTTTAGCTTTCTGAGCAGTTGATGATATCCTGCCTCTTTCTTAATTTCTGTGCCTTTTGGGAGCTCCTCTAAGATTCTTCCTCTTGAGAACCTTGTCCTTCACAGGACTCAGGATCCAGAGGGACAAAGACGGGTTATTGCTGTTTAAAAAAAAAAATATTGTGCTTCCTAGGAAGGACAGGTTCCAGCTCAGGTTTCCTCACACCTTGATAATCCTTGTACTAAAACAGTTTTCTGCCCCAGGTCCCTCATTCCTGAAGTGTGCTCTTCTGTGTGTAGGTAAAAGCAGAGAGAAATGAGCATCCAATGACTTTTCAACAGCACCTCGGAAATGATAATAATAAAATAACAAATTTCAGGAGTGGTTTTCTTGCTTCTAGGGTAAAAGACTTGAGCTCCTGCCATGCTTACAGTTAATAATATAGGGACACAAGGAATGAAGCTCAAGGCTGAACACATCAGCATGTGGTGTGTAATCCTTGTCCCACTAAGACCTCTGGCCCAACTTCCACTCTGTAGGCAGGGTAGGACAACACGCCAGGTATCACTGGCCATTCATTTTCATGGATATTGAACTTTTTTTAATTAAAAGGAATGATTTTTTTTTCCTCCTCCTGCCATCTCCAGCTGCCTGAACAGCTATGATGACACCTTACAAAGTTGCCATTACATTAGTGATATTAGTATTAATCACACGTTGCTTGATACTGTAATTGAATAGTTTTTACGCAGATGATATTAACTGATAAAATATGGCATCCTCATGAGAAAACATTACCTTGAAATATTAGTGTTATAATATGTTAATTTCTGTGGAGGATACGAGTGCAGATATATGAGGAGATGTAAATTTCCAGCACTTCTGCTGACAATTTCCATGTCAACATAATTCTCAGGAATTCATACTCACTAGTTTGTGATGACTTATATGATGATGTATAGCAACTTAAGGGGCTTTAAAATGCAGTATTTTGACTAATGCAGGTTGGTAAATAGCAGGCAGGACTGTTTCTTCCTCTCAGTTCTGGGAAGGCTGACGCAAGCCCTCGGTATCGCCAGGAAGTCACCAAACCTGGATGCTGAATCCCAAAGTGGGGGCTCAGATGGCTCTGGGCACTTTGCAGCTGCATTTAGCAGTGAGAGGAAAGGTCTCTATACCACAAACCGAGGGTGATACAGAATAATGATAAAGAAAATAAAAGGAGAAAATGGTCGGTGGTTAGTCCAGCATGTCTGGCAAAGCCGTCAGAAACTGGATTTTGGGTTGAAATCTGACTGGTAAAACGTAGTCCAGACAGTTTATCCCAGATGTAGACTCCTAATTCTGATATATCTTATGTCCTCTGTATGCTTACCCCCAAGAAAAGTTGAACCTGACAGTGTACCTATAAGGATAAACTAAAGAGAGCTGTGCCAGGGCCCTCAACTCCCAGACAGAAAACACAAGGCTCACAGCACATTGCCTCGTTAGTTACTCATTGCTAGGGCAGAGTTTACACCAAGACAGCTCCTCTTGCTCTGCTGGCTTCTCATTTAACACCACTGCTCCCCATGAGCTCCTCAAGAAAAATCTGGAATAACAAGACAAGAACCTGAGAGTGGAGAGGAGCACCCTGAAGACGGAGAGATGACAGCGACAGGGGTTCTTGCATCCATAAAGAGGCAGCTAACCTGGCTGCTTGCTCTCTCTTGGGCTAATCTGAATTAATTGGTGCTATTTGTGCCTTTGATACTCAAATGCAGAGCCTGGGGGTGGGAGTTCTCATGAAACAAGTGGCCACTTGGGAGAGCTGTCCCAGGTCCAATCATGTCATGGGCTCATTTGTCTCCCACAGTAATTCACTACTCACTTCAGTCACTTTAAATGTAAAACAGCTGCTGCTGCTTAGCCCTCTTTTAAGGTACCTAACCAGCAGCTTCAAACCAACCCTGAATGGGTCCCATCCCATAATAGTCTCCCTCACAGTGGTCATTTGGAAACAATTAACCCTTGATTCAAGATCCTCTTAAAGAATCCTTTTCCAGGCTCTTCTCTAGCCTGGCCCATTGCGTCCTTGCCTTGTCCCTTGCATGGGAACAGCTTTATCCTTTGGGATTGCTGTGGTCTGTGCAGCAGTAACCACCTCTGTGTACCTGCAAGGGTTGCTGCACGGATTTTGGGCCTGCATTGAAGAAAACTGAAGGTGTCACATAAAAAAAAGACTTTTTGCTTTATTACAAAGGAAAAAAAAAAAAAAAAAGAAGAAAAAGAAAATTATTTGTTTTCTCTTTTTGTTTCTCCTCCTGCCATACCTGGGGGTCTTGTTCACTTCACATGTGTTTGGCACGGCTGCTACCCCTCGCCTCGCTCAGTCTCTGGTGATATGATGAACTGGAGATTAATCTGTTTTAAGGGGAAGCATCTGGCTTTGAGCTAATAAAATATCAATTTGTAACAGGGAGGAAAAGGCTCAGCGAGAGGTCTGCATGCTTAGGGCTTTGAGACCCGATTTGATCCGGGAGTTTAATGCCACTTGTGAATTTTTAGGCTGTGCTCCGAGCACTTCAAAACCTTTCTCCATGCAGCGGTCTCAACTTTCCCCAGAAGTCCCGTGTTTTCAGTGGCCTGTCCTGTTGCTGGGGGTGTCTCCCAGCTCTGAATCTTGCAGGGCTGCCCCCTCCCAGGCTCCCCCCGCCCTCCCACCTTTCCCTTTTCCTAATGGCTCTGCGGCCAGATGTGGCGGCCCCTGGCTGGGATGTCAAGCTGGCAACACCCTTGATCCAGGCAGACAGACACTCCATAGCCAACTTCTGGAAAACCTCCCCCCGCACTGGCCGGCTCTGACACAAACCAGCTGAAGACATTGCAATGCCAGAAAGTGTTACAGCTGGGCTGCCTGACAGATTGGCAGCACACACGCTGATTTGGGGACTGCATTTGGGGGCCCGCGAAGTACTCACTGTCCAGGCACCGAGCCACTAATCACAGTTTACATTAGGCAATCAGATACTTTTCAACTACTGAATGATCTGCTCTTTCCCCTCACCGCTTTTTTTTTTTTTTTTTTTTTTTTTTTTTTTTTTTTTTTTTTTCACCTTACAGGACCCTGTGTGTATATACAGCACCTCGATGCTCCACATCTGCATCATGTTTTGAGCCGTGTCTAATGCACAGCCACCAACCCCAGCTCAGGCAGCCACGAGGAGCCCGAACCGCTGCTGCTCTCCTTCCTCCTCCCACTCCCCCAGCCCCACTTTTGCCTGGTTCTGTGCTGAATCACTTGATTAATTTAACCTGGGGGTTACCTAGTTATGGAAAAAAATCCTGCAGGACTTTGCATAAAGAGAAAGGCTTTGTGCCACTCTACAGGATTCTGTCAGCATTTAGAATCCTACCAGTGGCTTTAGATACAACTCCAGAGATCAGATCTTCCCTGAAAACAATAGATTTTAGAGTAATTTTTTTTTTTCTGGCACACTGCTGGCTTAATCACTTTTACGTTAGAAGTGTTTCATTAGGAATGAATCTATGTCAGCCCCATGTGCCAGCTCTGATCCCTGCCTTGGCCCAGCCACGATGCTGGAGATATATGTTCCTGCAAGATAAGTGTGCCATGGCTGGATGTCTAATGAATATGGCCTCATTTACAATAAGAAGGACTTAGACCTGGCTACGACCCAGAGGTTCTATTCCGGAGAAATGCTGACATTTCGGAAAAACCTGGGTCCCTGTCAGGATGAATAGCTGAAATTTTTATCTTTTCCAAGCCAAAAAAAAAAAAAAAAAAAAAAAAAAAAAAAAAAAAAAAAAAAAAAAAAAAAAAGTGCTCTGAAAAATCTGCACGGTATTAAAACATTAAAAACCAGTTAGTTGCCAATTTAAGGAAAATATATAAACACAATACATGAAAATTCGTATTTTAATATAAACATTTAAGTGAAATTAACAGAAATGTTTTGATGTTGGTGAAATGAGATATCAGAACTTCTTACCAAGTTTTTTTCTTTTTTTTCCACAGCTGATCTATTCCTATGGAAATGTTTTGATTTTGATGAAACTATATCGTTCCCACTGATAATTATTTTGTAAAAAGAAAGAAAACAAATTGCACCATGTGAGAGAGCCCCAGACTTTTACTAGTGAAGAGAAATTTATCACCAATAAATGATAAGCTCCCAACCCTCCCAAGTTTGACTGTGGAGAGTCAGCTCTTGGGGTTCAAGCAGAGCAGGAACATGCTTTAATGGTTTAACGAATGCTAAACTGTGCTTTGTTGGGTTAATATTGCCCTCTTCACTCTTCCTTCGCAGACATTGCAACCAATCTTTGCCAATTATAGCTCAATTTCCCTATGTAAAAGGTGCAAGTGCTGCTGCTTACTCACCTTTCTGAAGATCTCCTCTTACATAAAGCGCTGGTAAGCACCAATTAACCTTATTGCCCAATTCCTGTGTGCAAACACACCGCTGATGTGAAGTGGGCACCCACTGTACTGCTGATACACAAAAAAAATTTAAAAGAACAGGGTTTATTTTGGGCCCAGATTGTAGTTTTATGGTTCCAGGGTAGAGCTGAAGACCGTTTCTTTCCTTCCCTGGTGAATTTGGGATGCGACGACCAACAAGCATCCCTAATGACAAAATGGGAGAGGAAAAGGCTGTGGATGAGGTAAATATAGTGTATAACTGGGGAGGCACAGTGTGCAGGCACACTTAGAGTCTGAACTAGAGCAGAGTGGACTTGAACGATGTTATTACGCATTCAGGCAACTTCAATGTGCCACTAATAAAATTAAGTGTTGGAACATAAATGTTTTAATTTTAGTGCGAATGCTCCAAGCAATACCCCCTCCTGCACCCTTCTTTCCCACCCCCAGCCTCGACTAATCCATTTAGAGACAAATTTACATTTTATTTCTCCAAACCCTATTAGCATTAATATAAAGGTCAGCACTGAAAAGGCAGCTTCAGAAGCTAATGTGCCAGTGTGCTGTGCTCTGTGACCAGATGAGGGCACGTGGGTCTCTCACCCACTGAGTCTGACAAGAATTTGTAATTTAAGAGGGCGGTCCTCCTCTCCCAACATCCCCATAGCTCATGGAGATGATCAGGTCACCCTCTGGAAACCAAATGGGACTGCTTTTCCTGATATCAGAAGGGGCAAAGGGGAAGAAATCACTCTGTGAAAAACCTTTGATGCCATGGAAAAAGCTATATATTAGGTATGTTGACAATATTTAAAGGCTTTTGGGGAAAACAACATTAATTTTGGAAAAATTTCAACTTCAGCAGCGGCGTGCTTTGGGTGTCCCTTATTGGGGATTTTATTAAGGGATTATGTGGGGTGCAAACAGAGTAGTGCTGGTTTGGTTATTTGGCCTCAGCCCACCTTTGCTTCTGAAGGAGTCCAAAACCTCCATCAGGAGCATCCCTGCAGCTGAGTGGTGATGTCAGAAGTGCCTTGAAGAGAAAACTATTCTGGCTTCAGAAGTGCAAAATATCTGTACAACAACTCTATGAGCTTGATGTGGTTTGAGGTTTGGTTCCAACTGAGAACCCCGCCCTGGGAAAAAGCTGAATAACCCGGACTAATCCCATTGAATGTACTGGGCCTTCTTCTGTGGCTAAAATTACTCACGTGCTAATTTTTCAGAGGACCCGAGCCAAGGACATTGACCACGCATGCTGGACATCTAATTGACTCATGGCTCTGCCTCTAAATCAAGTGCATTTCATCTCAAGTTTCAAACAGATGTTTGGTCTGAAATCCTCTGACTTAAACAGGAATGAAGTCAGCTTCATGTCCTGGATCAAGATCCTGTGAAATTCCTGTTTTTGTATGATCACAAAGCAGATGCCAAGGTAAAGCCGAGTGGTCCAAATTAATGTCATTCCTCCAGGCAAACTACATCATCCATTACATTTGTTTTTCCCCCCTTATACTTGTGGGGTCTTCTTCCTCCTACTGCTACTACTATTACTACTAATCCGACACTAAAAGCTAAAGATTTCTTTTAAAAAAAAAAACCCTAAAAATAATAAATCTCAAGCCCCAAATAAACTCTCAAGCCACTCTAGGCCGAGCTGTCTCATTCAAGGATAAACTGATAGAGCAGGTGGAGATGCCAAACGTCATTAAGTTTGCCAGAGCCCAGTGCTGGGGAACACAAAGGTGAGAAGTATATTCCACAACAAATGACCCCTGACCGGGTGCTCCCTGCTACCAGTCCCCCTCGCTTTTAAATTAAACCAGTAAGCCTACTTGAGTGTCTAGCTTGTTTCATTTGATTCCACTCCAGGGGAAATGCAGCCTCTCAATTAAAGCTTTTAGAGTCTCACGTGTGAAACCGAGGCATGGAGGCTCCTGGAGCTCGTGTGGAGGGCTGAGGCAAGAGATTTGGGTTGGATTTCTGCCCCTGCTACAAGGAATGGTCATATTGTTTCACCTCATGCTTCAGATTCCTTTTCTTTTAAATGTGCACGCCCAAAAGGCACTTTTAAAGAATCCACGTGGAAATACGTGTAGTGTGTCTTTTGCTTGTAAGTTCTGACAGTGTTTCAGCATCTTCTTGAATTCTCAGGGTTGTATTAGTGATCTTCATTTAACTTGCTTTTCAAACAGAAAGCCGTAAATAAAGAATCAGTAGAAAAGCCCAGATGTGTCTCCATAGGTGAGGGCTGCAGGAATGCCATAGCTTTCATAGCATCACACAGGCAGACATTTGGAAGATTAGGGGCTGCTGAATGCATCGCTGGGGATCAGCAGGAAGTTATTTGCAGTTGTTTCTGTAATCGGGGAGAAAATTCACAGTATGTCTTGCTGCCTGCCCAGCTCCCTGGCACCCTGCTGGGGGGGTGCTAATGCCCTGTGCCATGCTAGGGGACATGCAAATTAATTAAGTGGCTAAACACTTGCTCTGTGCTTGTTTCTTTCCTGTTATAGTTTGGATTTTTAATTTTTTTTTTAAATTTTCAATCTATTAATGACTTTTTTTTGACAGGGCCACAAATAGTTTTCGTGCAGAGCAAATATAAAGCTGGGCATTTGTGGTTTCACTTTACATGAATTGGGATGGAAAGATAAGACAGAGATTAGGGTCACTAATTCATATATTCATATTAATTAAAACAAAGATCCTGTTTTCAGGGGACAGAAGTGAAGCTTTAGTGGTATGCATTTAATCCCATAGTCTCCAGGAAGGAATGGTTCTGCCCTTCCTTATCTAACTTCCAGGGTCAGGTGTATGATTTCTTCTCTTCTCATTTTTGGAGGAGAAAAAAAGGGACAACACAACTTTTCATTCTTAGCCTGGATTCTTACCGGAGTGACTTTTCCCTGATCTCCCATTGCCTACATGGTTGGATGGGCATTTCTGCTCGTCTGCCTGTCCATTCTTGGTAATTCTGAATCTGTCAGGAAATTTCAGGCAGGTTTAAAAGACAAAACTTTTTAAAATCCTTAAAATCTGATACAAACAGGTAGGCAGAGATGTGAGGCTCTGATAGGAAAGACCCCAACTTGTGGTCAGTACTGATCTACCACAGAATTCACATCAGGGAACCACTGCCAATGCTCTGCTCACAGGCAAAGCTTCAACAGGTATTTCCAGCTTCTTGGATGTCAAAGTCCCCAAGGACAGCCTTGGTTGCCACAGGAGACCAAGTGGTTCTACTTCTGTCAGCTACTGGCCTATTTGTTGCTTGGATGGAGAGTTTCAACCATCAAGAAAAAAAAAAAAACTGAAGAGGCTGATTCCAACTAAAAAGTTGTATTTTTTCAACAGATCACAGGAAAACAGCTCCATGAACTTCAGTGGTGACTGATTCACCTTGTCATTAACAACAAAATCAGATCTCCCCATACATCATCATGTAGTGAGGGCTGGAGGATTTTACTACTTTAAGCCTTGTGTTTTAAATCTTTGCTGATGTTCCTGTCCGAGCTGGAAGAGAAGTTTGCATTACTGATGGATAAATCTCATAAAGCATGAGGTAGGAGTGCTTGGTTTGATTAGGGAGTGTGCCCTACTCGTGTGCCAACATGATCAGAACTTCCTTGATTTTTAAAATGTTTAAATTTTGGATGGCAAACTCAAGAAATACGGATCTGCCTTGGAGATGCCATTCAGTTGTTATTTTCCTTTCAGCAGGCTGTGGGAAAGCACTTATCCCATGGATGTTTTTGTTTCTTTGGTTTTTTTTCTAAAGTTAATTGAGCCCAAGCCCCCAGTAGCGAGGTACCTGACTGTTGGTTTTATGGACCACATCTGCACAGTATGGGCAGAGCCCTCCAATCCTGTAGACCTTGTTCAGCTGTACAGAAGTCAACAGAGCCACAATAAACGTGGAGGCTCTGCTGTGAATGTGTCCCCTAACACCCACTACAGCTCCCAAAGCCTGGCCCAGCTTTACTGAGTGCAAAACTAGGAATGAGCACTTTTTTTAGGCAGCAGTTTATTAGCTGGCTGTTAAAAACCTGGTTGGGAATTTGGAGAGAGGAATCCGTGGGTTCTTAGAGTGAGAATGTTCAGAGGTGTCCTGAGGATTTCTTTTGACAGAGGTTTGAATTGCTCTTCACTGTAATTGAAACACCTAGAAGTGACTTTACATCTAATTTAGATCAGATGGGGAGAGTGCAAGGAGTAGGCCTCAGCAGTTCCAGACAAGGTGATTTTTGATTCAGTAAACCCAAACATGTACCTTTTAGTTTCACAGTGACCTACACTTCTCAAACACATGGGTCCCCACGATGACATCTGAACAGGGATAATGTGGCACTGGAGAAATAAAGAAAACCAGACACCCTGCAGCAAGGCAGCCATCAAATTAAAACTCTTTAAAGAAATCTCTCACTTCCTATTTGCTAAATCACTCATTTGGCAAATGTCTTTGCTGTTGATGCTACCACATTTAATATGATCAATAGTCTTACACTCTAGTGTTCCCCCAATTGACTGGTTGAAGATGCCAGAGAGGAGAAAAAGGGGGTGGGATGTGGAGTGAGGGGGCTGGGAGGAGGAAACTGTACTTGATCCTTATGGAAGTCAGTTAAAATTAATTGGAAAAAGCTTTTAAAGACCTAAGATGAAGACCAAATGTATCTCAGACCTGCGGCCTCATCCCCGACACTGAATGCGAAGGTCATTGCAAAGCTGTAGATTTATGCGGAAGGCTTGGGTGATGGAAAATGAGACAAAAGCATTTGGATTTTATTATTCCATTTACTCTGACCCTGGGCCATAAAGGGTTTGGAGAGCCTGTTTTATGTATTCAGCTGGTTGCCACACTGACAAGCATTTGGAGCCACTTAAATAAACCACCCCAACCCACAGCTGCAACAACACCATATCAAATACAGGTTAGAGTTGAAATGTAGAGCCAGCAGCACAGCGTCTCCAGCAGGTGCATGTGGAGTGTTTTTTAACCCCCTTGGTTTTGGAATAGTTCCCTTATTTATCTATCAGCTTTGATTTAAAGACCATTTAATCACCAGTGTAACTCCAGGTTAGAGCGTGCACACACACACAGACACGGACACGTGCAAGATGCTTTCTGCTGCTCTTCCTAATTCCTGGTTTTTCATGAGACTAACACAGAGTTTGAAAACCTCATGTTTTGGGCCCTAAACAGGCAATTCTGCCCTAAGTGCCCCTTTCCCAGGTCATTCTATGCACACACTGAATCTCTCTGATTCCTGGCAGGCATCACCGCTTTGGAGAAACAAGAGACAGGAAAGAGTAATGTATGGAGAGGGGGAAAGAGGATTTTGCTTAGAAAGAAGGCAAAATAGAGCATGTGTTTGGACTGATGACAGCAAAACTAGGTATCCAGGCGTGCTGGGAAAAGGGAAAAGGCAGACAGTCAACTGCACATCCAGTCACTCAGAAATCAGTGGGAAACCTAATATCGAGTTTCTTAATGTGTCTTGCATGCTGAATGTGGAAGGTGTTGAAACTCTCCTGTGGGCTACAGGATGTCTTGTGCCTATGTGAAGGTGTAGAGTTAAGCTTAAGTAATCCACAGACATTCAGATTTTCTAAAGAATTCGTTTTCACCCTGCCTGCCCCTCTTTTGTTCCAATTTTCCATTAATTTTGTGTGATTGTTCATGCTCTGGCTCTCAAATGGCAATATCACCGGTGTGGATGCAGGTTCTTCTGAAAACTGCTACATTTGCTCACACAAGCCAAGTTGCTCATTTATTAGATTTAAGGAAAGCAATTCACCTTTAAATAGGGATCACAACTACTCAGGGCAAAACATTGAGTAGCCAAGAGAGTTTAAAAAAATGGCAAAAGAGTATGTCAAATACATTTGAGTAACAAAGCAATTCCAATCTCCTCTCAATAACCCACTAGCTGGAGAAAGAGGCTAATTTATGTGCTGTGAATTTTGCACTCAGCCTCTTCCTAGAGGCTATTCTTTCAGGAGAGAGTTGAAACACATGATGGCTGAGATGAAATGTTGGAAAAGACTGCACTGCTGTAGTGGGTGCTTTCTAATCTTGCCTAGATGAGCACAAGACAACGGTTTATAGGACTTTTAATTCCTAAATTCACATTTTCTGTAGTTTATTTTCCTCCAGGTTTCCATAGGGATCAAACTGAATTCTTCTAACCAACACCTCTAGTCATGTATTACTAGGAAGATTATGACAAAAGCTAGGGTAGCCAGGACATCTTGCAGTCTTTTAATTTATTCTTACTTTGTGTTATTCATATTTAATTTTGAGTGTCAGGCATTGCCTAATCTACATATCAATCTAGAATAAAATAGGAACTGATAATGTTTAACAAAATTCAAGGCCTCTTTTCAAATTAAGTGTCTCTCGTGAGAGTGAAAGGACAATAATACCAATTCTCGCTTTCACAAAGCAAGAGAATGCAGTCAGCCCCATCTTAACCTTGAAGATAATGTTGCATGACAGACAGCTCTCCTTTGTAGCAGATGCAAACCCAAACCAGAAATCCCAACCTTTATTGCTCTCCTGCATCAGGAGGGAACGATAACCCGAAACTTTGCTTGGTTAAACCAACATGGATCTCTGCTGGCCTGAGAGCTGCTCTGTTTTGTAGGGCTTGTGGTGTGACCATGAAGGCTGAGGGTGTCCTTGCATGGCTCTCAGGTGCCTGGGCACACCTGAGGTGGTCACCCTTCAGTGGAAAGGGAGCACTGAGTCTCACCCTGTCACAGGCAGAGCAGATGAATTGAGATGAAATGCCCTTTTCTCTGACTGCAGCGGGGTGTGAGCATGATGAGATCAGATGTAGACATCCACCTTATAGACATGTAAAGCTCCAGGAGACAACTCCCAGGCGTGCTCACCTTTATCAGCTCTTTGCCACAGCAAGGGCTGGGTTTGCCTCTCCCTCCCACTCTCTGCCTAGAGCAGGCAACAGTTCTGTCTCTTGATTTCTGAAATGTTCTCATTTAATTAATGTCACCGGGCTCAGCGTAGAAATATGTGAGTGAAATATAATTGTGTGGGCTAGAAAGAGAGTCGAAGGAGATGAACTGAAGGTCTGTCCTGGCCTTCGACTCAGAGCAACTGAACCTGAGCCAAATGTTGTGCAGGGCTGTTATCTGTAACAGAGTGTGAGTGAACTCCTGATCCAAACTGTTCAGGGGAGCTCAAACCCCAGGGCTCAGCTTTTTATTCAGTAATTATTGATGCAGTCTCAATATTCAGTATTGTAGCAAACTAATTTGCAGGCCTAATCATCCTGGATGGAAATGGGAAATGAATTAAAAACAATTCCTATTTACTTATACATGATAATTAATCTTACTGGATTAAGAAGGCCTGATACCATAAGTGCTTCTCTGAGGAGATTCCTCTGTGTTTTATAGACATTTAATGTCAGGACTGAATGGAAACTAGAGGTGTTTTCCATCTTAAAATTTTCCAAATGTAAGTTGCAAAATGATCTGACAAACAAAAATTTGTAATCCTGAGCAAAAGCCACTCCAAACAGAATCATTGCTGGATCAGAGGCTTTCTCACTGAAATATTGAAAGCTCTCTATTTAAAGCTAATAGCTGCAGCATAAAAAAATGTACAAATCAAGTCTTCAATCAGATAATGTCTATGTTTCCATGATGCTTAGCAAGAGTTGGGACAAGTTGCTGAGGCTGATAACCTGCAGTCAGACCTGTGATACTAGAGAAAGAGAGCTGGAAATGTTTCCCTTTTTCTTTGGTTGCTAAAACTTGAAATCTTCCATAAGACACTTACATGGACCAAAGCAAAGAATGAAATGATAACCAAATCTGGATGGTTTCCAGCATCCAGAATTGGTTCCTTTCTGTCTAGCCTAATCCCATTTAGGCTACACTGATAGGGAATGTGCTGGTATATAACAAAACTGGCAGTCCCAGCCATGTCCCTTCAGCCAAATATTGCAGAGTTTCACTGTGATATCTCTAATGGTCACAGAAGCAGGTGAGAAAGATGGGAGGAATGAGCTGAGTCCAGCAATTCCCATCTTGTTGTGTGGAAAACCGGGGTCATTTGGCTCACAATCACTGCTGCTTGTCCAGGGTTACATGAGTCAGAAACACAATATCACAGAATATATTGGCCTGCTTAATTCAAAAGAAAAAAAAGTAATCACCACATGTATAGAGATTCCTGCTGATCAGTAACTTTCACTGAAATTGGGACAGTTGCATTTTAATTGACTTTTTCCCTTACAGCATTGCATTGGGAAATCAGCTCTGATATACTCATAGCAAGGTGGAAAACAGTTGAACTCTTGTCAGATTTCTGTAGAGATCAGATGGTATTTATTTGCTGGTGGTGCTCTCTTGGGCTAGATTCAAACTCAGGTTCTGCAGATTACAAGGAAAATCTTTGGAGCCTCAGATGGATTTTATGCTGACTAAATTTAGAAATATTAGCAATTAAACCTGAAGCTGGGCTCCTTTTTCTTGGCATTCCTATGAAATGTTACATTAAGGAGAGAACAGGGTGAAAATAAGAGCTGGTGGACTAAGGAGGAGGATAAAAGATTCATGAATATTTCTGCTAATAAAAAGTGCTGAGCTTGGCCTATTTGATTCATGGGGTCACATTATGCATTATTTTTGAGTATTCAGATGACCTCCAGGAATTTGTAAAGCTTTCATAAAAGTAGAGGATTTCTTGATATTTTAGCCCCAAGTATGCTTTTAAAGAGCACCAATCTCAGACACAACTTAATTCCAATTCTAGAGAAAATATTGTTGCTTCCAGTATTAAAATCATAGGCTATATTAACAGAGCAGATGCTTTTTTTCCTCTCTTTTCTAGGAGAAGGTGCAAGCACTTAATTTGTTTTGAGGATGTTTACTGTTTATTATCACAATTAATTTAAAAACTCTTTGTAGGCGTCTAAGAAGGAGGTGGAAGTGATCCATAGGAACTGGATAAGCAGTCACATCACTGACTCAATCAATAGCCACAGCCAAAATGGTTTGGAATTCCCCATCACCTGCATATCATTTCTGCCAAGTTTCCACGAATCTTTCAGAATAACAAAAACCTTTGTAGAAAATCAGAAGCTGTTTTCAAGGTGATTTTAAGTGAAAATAAAGGGGGAAAAAATAGTCACGAATATTACTGTGAAAAAGAAAGGCAAGGAGGAGGAAATCACAGCCTGACTGCCTGTCATAGAACTTTGTGAAATACTTTTGCTGTTTTTAGGTCCTCCGGGCAAAAGCAGGCCCTGAACAAAACCCAGCCCTGTTGAGCAAACTGCATCCTAGCTGCAAGCATGGCGACCATTCCTGCAAACAAAGAGAGAGGAAAATATGTAAATTTAAACAAATTCACAATTCTTTTTCCGCAGGAAAAAAAAAGAGCTTTCATGTTATTTGAAATAGCCAGACTGCTAGAGTAATGTTCTTACATATAAATGGAAATCCTTTTTGATATTTACACTACTGATTTCTGCACTTTCTTTAATCTCTGCTTTCAAATTAATAGACAATAACATCAGATTCCTTCCTTGGCTCACTCAGCACTTGTGCATATTTACCCAAGTGTCTAGAGTGGAGATTGTACACATATCTCTAATCCACCTGCCTATGTTAGTTAAAAGCCCAGATAAAATCAGCAGCACTTAAATCTTAACCTTTTAAGTCTGAAATGTTTTTAAAGTCTGGGCTCATGGCAACTCCAGTGAAGACGGGGGGGAGAGGTGGAAGTTGAATGTAAAACATTTCACAGCTAAAACTATTGTTTCTTTCCCATGAAAAGTAAGCTCAGGAGTCCCACAAGAGTGTTACCCTGAGAATATTAGTAATGCTGACCAGCTCATAAAGTTTGCAGCAGTGTTGAGTGCTCCAAGCCTCCTACAGTCAACTTCATTTTCTGTCTCGTCAATACACAGCTCCCGAAAACCTCAGCAAGCAAAAGAGAAACTCAAGGAGTGTGAGCTGTGATATCTGGCACTCTCCTTCCCCATCTTTGCCTTTTGTTTCAGTGTTTGGCTCTGGACCCTTCAGAGGCCACTGAGTGATTTAACACCTGGATGGCCCCGGGACAGCAAAGATACTCTAACAGTGTGTTGTGCTCCCTTCTTCCTTAAATAGTTTCAAGTCTCTTGTTGGCTTCCCTCAGGAGCTGGGCCTGAGCGAACAGATGCACCTATTCCTTAGGGAATGAATAGTTTGTTTATGTAGAAGAGATGAATGGGGCAGTAAGGGCGTCTAGGTCAGTTATTTAGCATGAAAAAAGCCATCAGGATCACCCCGCGGTATTGCCCTAGGAAGTTTGGAGCAGCTGAGTACAAAGGTGTACACACATCCTCCTCCATCGCCCCTCGGGGAGCACTTTAATTAGGAAGGAGGGCAAATTACTTGGGATGCTGTGTGTGGAGGTATGGAGACAGGCTGTCCCGGCTCCTTCTCCTGGGGGCACAGAGCAGGGGATGGCACTGCAAGCTGTGGGTGTTCGCTGGGCATCCCTTCAATCCGTTCCACTCCTCCCCGTGTCACACATCTCTCACATCTGGGCCCAAGCATTAGGGACATTTTTTTTTTTTTTTCCCTTCTTTTTTTTTTTTTTTTGGTGGGGTTTTTTGCTTACCCCCAAGCTAACACTGGGGGAAAGGGCTAGCTGGGAACATGGATGGGGAAAGTATGTGTGCATCTTTCTTTTTTGCCCATCTCTTTTTCTCTCAATCTACCCTCAACAAGGGTGCCTATAGAATATAGCATAATGCTGCATTGTTGGGTTAGGGATTTAATTTCACTCCATCACAAGCTACCATCGGAGCCCCTGTCATTGCAATTTGTCACACTTTTTTGTGTGCTATATCTCACTGAAGTCACATCTCCTCCTCAGCCCGTTGCATAATCTCCTGGTCTGGAACAAAGCTCTCCAACATAATGAAAGAGGTGAAATCAGGGAAGGGAAAGTCAATGGCTACTGTTATCACTATAGAACCCGCTCCCACTGGCTCTGCAGGTTCAGTCACACCACGCAAAACAGAGTAAGAAGGACATGCTGTGTGTGTGTGTGTCTTTTTTTTTTTTTTTTTTTTTTTTTTTTTTTTTTTTTTTTTTTTTTTTTTCCTAAAGCCTGTTTATTGAACCTACAGGCAGCACCATTGGCTGCTGAGAGATGTAATCCCATTCCCTCCTGCAGACCACCAGCCATAAAGAGGCTGCGGGATGTCCCACTGGCCCACCAGGGAGTTGAGAGCCTCCAAAATAGATATCACAGGGAAAGAAGTGAAGAAATCAGTTTGCCTTAAAGGAGGAGATTGACTCATGTCTCGGGCTAAACCCACAATAACGTTGTACTTAGGGAAAAGACCCTAAAAAGCCAGAAAGAAGACAGAATGGAGTGCTTGAAAGGAAAAAATGAACATCTGCCAAAATAAGCAGGGTTTTGTTTTCTATAGGAGGGTGGTCAAGGACTCTGTTATGTGTTGACGGCTGAATTTTGAAATCTAAGCTGCTTTAAGCTTGTGGGGAATGACACAGTGGTTTGAAAGGCTGACCATGTGCTCAGGGCTGCACACCTTGCTGCTCTGCTTCAACAAGGACCTCAGTGTCCTCCCTGCATTGCTCCTGGGGATCTTTAATGATGTCCTCATGTTCTCACTCAATTAAAATATTAGAAACTTGAATGAATTTAAGATTCACTTACTGTGACCTCACCATAAATGGCACGTTGATCCTGAAAAGGCCACTTGTGTATTTGGGGAAAGGGGCTTCATGAAGTCCTTTGTGCTAATCCTGTTGCTCTCCTGTTGAAGGGAAGGGAGCAGCCTGAGGTAGATTGGTTCACAGAACAATATTGGTTCTGGTTCACAGAACAATATATTTTTTGTTCTTCCTCACTGGTGTTGCCACTGTGCCTGCTCAGAATTGGTGCAAAATCTGGTCACTCCCGACCCCCAGATTTAAAATATTTGAGAAAACACTTTGTCAGGCTGGAGCTCACAGGCCAAATCCAGTGATTTGCTGTTGCAGCTTTCAAGACCTGGCAACGGAGTTATTTTGAAAATGTGTTTTGAGGGCTGCTTAGGAAATGTAAATAATGTCCTCTACCAGTAATTTAATTTTTTTTTCAAGAGGGTCAAAAGAAAAGAAAAATGTGAAACGTTTGTTTGTGGCCTTGGTTGAGCTCTTATAGTCTAACTTCTGTTAAAGGTTATTTTTTTTTTTTAATGGAAAAATCTCATTTTGGCTGAATCTTTGGCCCCAGTTTTTGATCAGTACTGAACACTGTTCTTTCAGGTTAAATAAAGAGAAAGTATAAAGTATTCACAAGACATGTATCAATTTGACATCGGTGTAACATTTCTTAAGTGGCCCATTCAGGAGTGAAGCCCATGACTAACAGGCAAATGGCAGCGAGATACAAGGAGAGATGGTTTTACAAAGGAGAGCAATAAGAAAGGAAAATGTTACACTGTTTGCACCGTGTGTTTTATAAGGAAGATCAGGGTAACAATGAGTCACTATGGAAAGGATTTATTGGGCTATGGAGCTAAAAGTCTGTAAAGATTAAAATTCTGATGGGGTTTGGATGGGGAATTGTTTCTGAGGTTAGTTTTATCCCGCACACTGTCCAAGTTATTAATCCCCTTGTGTTCCCTAAGCTGGGGAGCTGGTGTCGATATGCTCCCCGGGCCAATTTCAGGCACGCCGGCCCACAGGCTGGTGTAATATTTCTCCAGGCGAATCTCTGGGTGGTCTTGTCTTGTCTTGTGAAGAGTGAGAAGCAGATAGCAGGAGACTTTCAAGATTGCTGTTGCAGGCATCAGTCTTTGAGTGGAAAATAATCCACCTGGAAGGCCAGCGCCTTGGCGAGGAGGGGCGGGCGGCCCTCTCTGATTTGGGAGATAAGTTACACGCTGAAATGTTTGCGGGGAAGGTGCAATTTGTCAGGGAGAGGCGAGGCTGGCGATCCCGGCTCTCTGGTGTCTGTTAGCATCTGCCACTCGCATCCACTCGCAGCTTCCCCCGAGCTGCTGAGCCCTGGCAAGCAGCACACTTCACTGCCTGGACAGCAGGTGACTGGCGTCAGCCCGCAGCTAACCCTCCGTGACAAAGCCCAGCGATGTGATGACTAGCTGCAGAAGGTGTCTAGTGTCCAGCTTTCCTCAGGGATGGCCCGAGGGTGTCTTGCAGCTTAAAACACAAAGGGAGTGAAATTGGGACGGTCCCAAGTGAAAAAATGAAGTGGGCAGGGGAAGCGTGTTGTGATAGTCCCACCTCCAGGGTTGGTATCAACCACTTTTTCCCCACGTTGTGGATGCTGAGATGCTCTTTTAGTTTGGTGTTTCAGTTTGGGCAGTGTGTTCCTGCAGGCAGCAGGGAGGAGCGCTGCTGCAGAGTTTTGCATGGGGCTGTGAAGAAGCCAGGGGAGCCCCTTCGTGCTAATCCCATGGTGTGTCTGAACTCCCAAGGAGACTGATCTTAGGTCTGGCCCCTAAAGACAGATGCTTCAAGTCAGATTCACCGTGGCTGAAAGTTTTTCCAAGGATGTTCCCCCCTGGTGCTTTGTAAACCAGGAGAGAATATCGTGTTTCATGGAGAAGAGCATGATATTATCACCAGGCATTAGTTTTAACAAAGAGGAATTTGGTGAATTTGTCACTCCCCTGCATAGTTCCTCTGTTTTTGCTTTTGTTATAGCAGTTTACATAGAGTAAGGAGATAGGATGGAACTGAAATCCCCTTTTTATTTTTATTGTTGGAAGTCTTTTTTTACAAGGGAAGGGCTCAAGATGTCCATAGCTCAAGCCTGATTTGGATAAAGCAGCCCACTGTCTAAAGTTATCCAAATTACATCTGCTTCTGTTAGGACAATGAGTCAGGAGATTTATAACATGTCTATTTCTCATCCCAGCTGGAACTACCACTGGAAGATTTTTGTGTGTGGGTCTGGCATAGTCAGCTCTGATCCCATCTGGAGTGAGTGAGTAAAATGCACCTGAGTGGGAAACAATTTTACTGAACTTTTCAAAACACTGAACCAAAACACCAGAGACTGAGACTTAAGGGTTCTCAAGAACAAACTTGTATTTGCTCCCATAAAGGCAGTCCTGGACTTTGAAGATCCAGGCATAGAGAAGTTGTATTGACTACCCTAGAATTCAAAGGACAGAGAGAACTTTATTAAGTTTTGCATAACAATGAGCACATGCCTGAATACCTTTATTTTCCATCTTTAGGCAAGTGCAGCTCACACAAAAATGTATGGATCTTCCACAGAAGAGTTGCTTTTCTTAATTCTTGTTATGCATGTGCATTAACCTCAATTTACAGATCTAAATTAGGCAGTCTGACAAATGTGCTGCCATTAGCTACAGCCCTTCAAAGACTACTTGTAAATTGGAATATCAAATGTTGTTCTACCAAGATCATCTCAAATAATCCCATACTCTGTTAAAATCCCTCCCTGGCAAGGATTCTCCAGTAACTTAGAGCCAAACACTGTCTTTTTATACTGCCTGGGTAGTATTCACTAACAAGAAGTCATGGAAAAAAAATCTGGGCCTTTACTACAAAACAGTCTCTAACAATTTGAAAAATCATGTCAAAGAGAAAGTTTGAAGCCTGATTTATCAGCATCTTGTAATGACTGTTGCATAGCTTTAAAAACAGATTGTTGTCTCTGTTTTCTGTTGTCTCTGTAACAACATCATTCTGCCTTCTTCTGGATGGGCAAACCAAAATGGTTTGAGCTGAGCTTTGTGTACGGGATTCACTTCAGAAAACCAGAAAAATAAAGGATGGCAGAAAACTTCACAATAATGTGTTCCTTTTTCTAGAAGTCTTATGTAGTAAAAATGATGAGGATTTTTTCAGGAGCTTGGTTGGGTCCTAATGGCACCTATCAGGATTTTAGGACATGGATTCCTCCCCTGCAAAAACCAGTTGATATGACCTAGGCAAATCACTTCTGATCAGGTTTTCAGTAGCTCTTCAGCAAGTCCTTGTAAGTGCTTAAGCAGGTTAAATGCCCAAATCCTATTAATTTAGTTTTGAAAAGCTGGCCTTTAGTCTCTCTAGCACATATTTTCATAGGTATTTATGATCCCAGCTACCTCTGAGGACTTGCCCCTCTGTGCCTTCAGGAAAAGATGGATAATAGCACAACTCTACCTTACCAGGGATGTTGGCAGGACATGTACATTAAAGATGACATAGAAATAATTTAGGCTGGTTAATCTCACAGCCGTATTTACATGGCCTAATTCTCTTCCCATGAAGTCTTTTGAAATAAATGGAAATGCGGTGGTCATAAAACTGGTGTCACCAGAGAATGAATCTTATGATGTGATATGATGCTCAGAGGAGAAATGGGTGCAGAACCTGAGGGACCTCTTATTCAGTGAGGGCTTTTTTTTTTCTGTTGGACAAGTGTTGAGGTACATGAGGATGGAACTCCTTCTTCCTTCTCTTTTGCCATGACTGTGGAAACCAATGGAGGCTGGATTTTGCAGAAACACTTCCAAAGCCACTGCGTAAACCAGTTTAAATACCAAAACGAATCTGGTATTCCTCTTACCTACCCCTCTACTCTTGAGGCAAAATGAGCACAAGCCCTTCAGTTGTGAAAGGTGGGAATTTGCACTCCAGGAAATAGCTGAACGTTAATGACATTCAGCCTGTATGGAAGCATATATTTTATAGGAAACCACATTGGTTATGCTTGAGAAATCTTTCTAGGACAGCCATTGCCCTGAGACTTATGCATCTGCATAAAGTCTGCTACATTAGAAACTGAACAGAATGGCCCGTCTCTCCCACGGTCTTAAGTTAACACTTTTCCTTTTGTCTGGGGCACCCTTTTCTAAACTTGAAATCCAATTGGCCAACAATTAAAGCCAATTAGCACGTGAGGAAAATAAACGGCAGAGCCCGCTTCTATGTGTCTCCCGGGCTGTTAGAAAGCCCAGTTAGCTCAAGGCATTAGCATAGTTCAGGATCGGGCGAGGCACACAGCACAGAGTAGTTGGCTTAAAGTATTAGACGCCTGCGATAGCGCCCTGGCTGAGCGGCACTGTTATTCTGGGCTCACAGCTGCCAAACATTCTTGACAGGAGATGAGGCAGATGTCCAAGGACAATCAAAGAGAGAAGAAAGTTTAAGCCAACGTTTGCCTATCTCATATTCTCTACTTGATCCTCTCCTCAAAGACAAGGCACAGCTGTTGCACTTCAAGGTCTATCTGGCTGAACCCAGCAACTCCTCCCTTTCTCCCTCCTGGCCTGCCTGAGCTTTCTATGTGCTGGACTTTGGCAACCTACCAGACCTCATTAACTCCTAACAGGACAATTCATGACATTAAATGGGTTTTATTTAATCTTTTTGTGTGTCTGTGAGTATCCGAGAACAATTCTGCCGCATACTAATTGCATGAAAACGCGGCGGATTATAATTATGTGCACATTGCCCACCAGTCTACATGGGATCACCCTGGGCCACAGGAACAAGCACTGTAACATTAACAAGGTGATTTGTTATAGCTGCGATGGCAAAGGTGATACAAAAACAGCAGACAAAGGTGTTTCGCAGACAAAGGCATCAAGAAGCTCGGTCATTTTGCTCTGGCTGATGAATAAAAATACAAGAAGCACAAGAAGCGTTGTGATAATGAACACAGTGAATGATGGCAGGTGTATTAGTAAAAACACAAGTGTCATATCTGTTGCTTTTCAGCCCATCACAACAATTTACCCCACTCAGACCCTGCTCTCTTCAGCCCTCATTTCTGCCTGATATTTTGATTTGGGCAGGGAGCGAGTTGTTGGCCAGGTTTTGTGATGATCAGTAGATTCTTACATTTGTTTCTTTTTTTTTTCCCCCGAGTCCCACAGCAGTTACTGCCTCACATGATGTGGAACACCCATCTGCCATGTGGCCCCATCAGATGGAGATACCTCCAGTTCAATTCCATAGTATCCATGTGACAGTGTGAATAGTATTAAAATGCCCCCTTACGGGAATATATGGCATTTTAGGAGGCCCAAACTGGATCTCATTGGCCTACAGGAATAGATTAGGACATGGAAAACTAAGGCTCTGCCACTAGTTCACTCTGTAGACTTCAGCAAATCATTTATTTCACGGTTTATTCTGAGCCAATACATGGGAATAACAACATCTAGATCCATTTCAAAAACACTGTGAGACTGTTAGAGGAAAGGAGTTGACTGACTTCAAAGTACTACTATTATTAACTGAATACAGGTCTGTGGAAAAGATGTAGCTGTCCAGTTTAATTCAAGTAGCCAGCTGAAGTTTCTGGTCCTAAAATATGGAGCGTTTGGTTTAGATTTTCCCAGTTTTAGATTAAGTAATGCAAGTTTCTCAAAAAATGTAACTTCATATTTTCAGTTTTTAAAAATATTTTACACATGGAAAATTTTATTTTGTACAGGCAGAGTTGCAATCATTTGAGCAAATAAAGGCAAAGACTTTGCTCCCCAAAACAAAACTGGAGTGAGTTTGAAGGAGCAGTCCTACAGTATGTATGTCCACAGTGGAGTGGTTCTTCCTCAAATTTAGTAAAGGATCCCAAGTCTGAGCACCCAGCAGTTGTAGAAAAATGGTTTTTTTACCTATTGTTCTTCCTACCCAGTACTGTTGCTGCCTTCTGCCCTTCACCCACTGGTCTGTTCCTTCGCCCTGCTGCTCTTGCTGTCGGCATCGTGAGCTGCACATCCAGAGCCACAGCAGACCGAGGCCACCACAGGCTTGAAGCTTGGCAGTGCTGTCTGACAGGAGAAATGTGTCCTCTCCATGAGAGACAGGCACGTGGCTGAGAGGGTTGAAAATGACTCTGCTCCACCAGCAGCCTTCCACAGACTGACCACAGCAACCCGTGCATGTTCTTGAAGCACCACAGCTTGGGAGTTGACACATTTGCTTAGAACATGACCGTGGCCCCTGTGCCTCGTCTGGCAGGCAGCAACTGGTTAAATTGTGGCAAAGGGATCACTTTCAATTCTGTGACTATATCCATAACATAATCTGGGATTTCAAAGGAGCCTTGGGCAATCGGCGTCTCCCACTGCTTTACTGTGGGCTTTGCATGTCTCCATCCCTTGGGGTCTCAGTTATAATTCCTAGAATAAAATAATGTCAAAAACTATTTTGAATGTCTCCTAAATGTAATAAAAATCTATCCCTGAAGAGTCATCAGTGACTGGTCTCTGTGTGCCAAATTTAATTTTCAGTGTAAGGAGGAGAGGAATGAAAACAAACAACCCCTTAAACAATGACATTGGGATCTGAATGTGCTGTGCCTCCCAAACCATCCAAAATCAAACACAAAAGGATGCAATGCATTCCCAAATGCCTTCCCTTCACTTCTCTTCTCACAGCAACTCCAGTGGACTAAAGTCTTTGACTGAGAACAAACTTATGACCACAGCAGTGATTTGGCTGCTCTTTCTCACTCCAGCAGCCCTCCTCCATGTCTCTCCAATGTCTGCTTGCAGCAGCTTGGATTTATTTTTTTGGCTATTTCAAGTCCATCAGGAGCTTAAGGGAGGCCTGTGTGAAGAAGGAACCTTGTTTGGCAGGGTTTTAGGGGCCAGGCTGTGGTTTGCTCTGTGTGACACAGCATGTCAGACATCGGTGCCACCTTCCTCAGAGGCAGCTGGGGTTGCTGCATGCTCAGGACCCCGGGGGAAAACAAAAAAAAGAAAAATGCATCAGGAGACCTCACCAAATAAGAGCAGCAAGAGCAGCACTGCAATAAAACTGATGCATGTGCTACCAGCAGGCTGAGAGAATTAGGGTGCAGCATTTTTGCACGATTTTTAGCTGGCTGAGGGAGGGCCAGCTTCACAGCTACTGCCACTCTTTGCTCAAGGCTAAGAGGAATTTGGCAGCTGAAGCCCCATCCTCTCACATTCATTAAAAACCCCATTTATTCTGTGTGATTTAGTGCTATGAGAGACATTAGGAAGCAGAAGCTAACTAGTACTTGAAAAGTTGCTTAGGTCTATGCTGCTAAAGATATTTAGACACCTAAGCTGCTTCAGAAAGATTTTTCAAAAACGCCAGGATGATTCATTTCTATTAATTTCAATAAGAGGCAGTTAAATGGTGCATTTATTTGTCACTGCCTAACTGCTTAAAAATTGGATGGTGCTGACTCTGAAGATTTAGGAGCCCTGGCTCTTCACCAGAGCCAAAATCCCATGAAGCAACCATCATTTTCCCTGTCCAAACCTCCCTGTGTTTTGGGGGCCGTTTGCTTTTACTGCTGTTTCCACTTTAAAGGCGGCTGTATTTTAGTGCCTGGGGAAGGATTTGCTGCATACACATGGCCAGACCACGCTTAAGGCTTTTTAAATATTAAAGAAATGGAGGAGCTGAAGTTACCCTGCAGCTTCGTGTCCACCATCTCTCAGCCCAGGTGTGAGTCCCCACGAGTCCCCGCAGTAAGGGTGGCCTGAGGAAGTGCTGATTTTGACGACATATGTTTTAAGAAGTAAAAGTTAAATACTGACACTTTTGACGCTCAGACGGAGCGCCTGGGTTTGCCCGACGCATTTTCTCGTGGTTTTTTGGGCTGTGCTTTCAAGGCCTGAGCAAGTGCCCGGAATGCAGAGATGGCTCTGGAAAGGGCAGAGCTCCCCACACACTGTGGCAGACTGGAACGGATCAGGAGGAATCTCAGCTGCTGACTTGGCTGGGAAACACCAGTTGAGGGTTGCAATTCTGTCTCTAGATAGTGTCCCAGGGCCGGGAGCCAACAGCCTGGGGTGGGGAGCTGCTAAGTTGTGTCACTCTTGTCTTGTGAGGGCATGACATGAAATTGATGCTTTCTGCACCCGAGAGGAGGAAAACACAGTGGCAGTCACTGTGGGAGGGCACACATCGCAGTCCACCGGCAGACAGGCTGTCTCAGGTGTCTCTCCTCTCTGCAGAGACAGCAGGGAAGGCAGCCAGGGTGGCTCAGATCGACATTCGGTCGCACAGAGTCGGTCAAGCAGAGCAAAACACAAGGAAAATCTTTCTCCGGGTCCCCAGCTGGGTTTGCCCTGACACTACCCCACCTTGTTTGAGGAAGGCAAGAGTCTGGTTACTACGTGCACTTTTTGTTCATTAAACCTGAGCTGCAAGAACTAATTTGCCTTTTGGGCAAGGTTGCTGAATACAAAGCTGTGCCTTGTCCCGCTGGCACGACGCGTCTGTGCGGGCGCTGGCCCAGCGCGTCCGGCGCTGCCGCGCTTCCAGCACCTCAGAGGTGGCAAAGGCCTTGCCTTGACTGGTGTGCAAAGCAAGATCCTGATTGTCCTGGCCCGCTGTGGGAAATCTTTTGTTTGGAGCACAGCAGAGCTTCACGTTTGCTCCCTCACCTGAATTTTGCTGGCGTGGTACCGGTGAAGCACAGAGTGTTTTATCATGACAGTCCTGCTGCTCCTCTCCATGTGGAAGCCTTGGGATGACCCTTCCCAAGGAAGCAAAGCAGCCCACACTGCTGCCTCCATAAGGGCTTGCACCTACCATGGGGTACAGAACTACCCTGGCAGTGAAAGCCACTTTTTGCTGGGGAGGCCACTCTCAGGCAGACCTGGCCTTTCAAACCCAGATGGCAACAACTTTGAGGCTGAAATCTCTTGCTGCCCCATAGAGAAAGAGCAAAGGGAAGTTTACAAAAGGCCCATATGTGTCTGAGTCATTTTGAGCAGCTCAGGTACCGACACACCTCTTCCTTATCCAGAAACCTCCTCAGGGAAAGAAGGAGAGACATATGTTTGGCCTCTGCAGCAAGCTCTTATCTTGGCAGGAGAAAGCTATTGATGTTCATGTTTCACATTTCTGGCGCCCAAAACAGGTTCTGATGTTTAAAATGAGGCAGCGGTGGAACCTGTTTTAAATATGTAACAGTCTCGGAAAGGAGCAGTCTAATCACTTCATTATCCAACACAGCAGAAAATGGTTTCAAACCCAAACTTGGGAGAGGGGGGCTTAGAGAAACCTTCCCCAACAAGACATTGCCAGCATTAACCCTGGTATTTATTGCTCATTTTAACTATGGTGCACAGCAAGCATTTTCTCAGCCTCGCATTGCAAGAATATATAATTCATATGCTTAATATTTAGTCTCAGCTCTCCTTGCATATGTTACAGAGCTGGAGACTGTTTGTGTGTTTGCTATATATCAGTTGACACCTCTGTAAAATCTTTATATTGAATGCCTTTGGCAACTATATGCCAAATAATAGCATTACCATTTGTAATTTTCTTAGCTGCAGCTTTCCTGTAAGCTTTGCTCTATGCATTACAAGTAGGAAGGATTTAAAGAGCTTTATTGGTTCTCAAGTCTTCCTAATGACCTTTCCACGCTTTTGTAAGTCAAAATAACTTTTTTTTTTCCTTGTCTCCTTGTGCATTTTCAAGTAAAACTGCAAGAGCTCTTAAGTAAATAAGTAAGAAAAGCAGGTAACCAGTGTCTCTGCCCCAGCTTTAACTCTCTGCTCCTCCTCTCTTACTTCACAATCAGAATCCCCTGGTGTCACTCACAGATTCTGTTGACTCTTGTCTTGCAGATGCTTTTCTTCCCCCACTCTCGTCTTCAGATCTGCTCATTATATTAGCTGTGCTGGAAAAAAGAAATAGAAAAGACCCCGTGAAAGATCGGGGCCCAGCGGTGCTAAGCACTGTACAAATAACACAAAGGCTGTCCTTGCCTCGGGACTCGCCGTGCAGGATTTAGACAATATGCCACCGGGGAATAAATCAATAAATGGAAAGGAGAGGAGATATGTTTATACCTGTTAATGATTATGTGGAGTTTCAGCAGCTGTATTATTTTCTTCTTTTATAAATTCTTGCTTGTTTTCACCAAAAAAATATCTCGGTGCTTCCCTGAATTGTCGGCTTTTGTTGTGTCTTCTCCGTTATGGGCTGTGAACTTCTCAGACCTGGGACTGTGTGCTGTTCTTGTTTAGTTAGCACCAGGTACATTTACAGGGTTGTGTATTTGCTTAATAAAAATAAATAACCAGCAGAAGTCCCAAGCTCAGAATTACTCCAGACACAGCATTTTCCTTATTGCTTTGTCTTGTGGAAAACAAAGTACATTTTATCCTACGTTTATCATGTAGCTTATGTGGTACTTTTCATTTTGATGTATGGCACACTTTCTAATGTGTCTCCCCTCATGTCTCTTTATTACTAAAGTGTTTCGGTGGAAAAGTATATTACAAACAAATAAATAACTTTCAACTACTGTCACTAGTCTAGAGAGAGAGCCACAGGCAAGGGCTAGTTGGGTCCATTCATTACAAAGCCTTATTCATGACTTTATGGATATCTTTTTCTTTTTATTTTAATGAATGCCTCTCTCACAGCTTTGTCCTAGCAAATATTCCTTTCCAGCTTTTATTTTCATCTATCCTTCCAAAGGGATATTCAACCCAGTTCAACACACCTCAGAAACAAAAGCAAAATCCAGGCTAGTCTCCCCACAAATAAAATGTTAGGACTCGTTGAGGGTAGGGGAAAGGAGAAGGAGCAGAGAGGCCACGAATGGGAAATGGGCTGCTGGCTTCAATCTCTTGCTTTTTTTCCAGGAAGGGATGGGAACAGTGACCACTGCTGTTGCAATGAGCCCCTTTTTATTCCCATGGTATTTTCCACTCTGGACAGCAACTGCTGCCTTTGTCACATCATCAGTGAACCTTGCTTTCCAGGGCTCTGAGGCACACCACCCATCAGCCATGGTGCAGGGTGGCACCTTAGCCCAGGCTCAACCTGTACTGATCTTACAGAAACCCATATTTAGGCTCAGTTTTGAAACAAGGTGAGAACCAAGAGTTTGGCAATCAAGGAATTGTAGACCATGGTTTGTTGGGGTGGGCAGCTGGATTGGCAGCCTTGACTGGTGTAATTTGCAGTCTGGTTGGGGCATGACAGTGAGCTGGCCACTGGCAGCCAGGACCTAAACCTAATGAAAATGAGTTTGAATGCATGAGACTCTCTTTGTCCAGTTAGGAATGAAAGAGAAAATCACAGCTCAAACACAGCACCTGCAAACCTTCATTAGTAGCACAAACCTGTTCTTGGTAACACAATAAAGGAGCAGGGGCAGGAGGGTGCAGGTTGCACACACAGGCAAGCTCTGTACTCAGCAGGGACAGGATCCCACCCCACCCCTGCTCTCCACCATCACCTTCCTGCTCTGAAGCCACAAATGTGCCTGAGGTTGTTTTACATGGGGCAGGTTGTACATGCAAAACTCCACGACAAGCCTATTAAAAGTGTGTTAAATTTCAATGCTCCTGTTTAGGCTCCTTCACCAAGATGTGGGCACTAATTTATGGCAGCTGCTGGATCACAAACCTATGGATAAATTGGAGAAGGAGCTAGGCAAAGGAAAACAGAGAGTGTGGCATGGCAATTCCTTTGGACTGGTCTGAAGCCTAGGAATATCTATCTGTTTGTTTGGTTTTGAGCACATTCTATGAAAATACATTTAGAAAGTAGATCTTTTAGCTCCATCCTCTCTGCTCCCTGCCCTAGCCCAATTGTGTGAAAAAGCAGCTTTACCATAAACAGATTTTACTATATCAGAGTCAAATTTTACTACATCATTATAGGAGTGTTCCACTGGGTAATATGACTGGCCGCCCTATCAGAAGACCAGTGCTAATGCCACAGTGAAAACATGCCATCACACTTCCCCAATAAAAACTTTTATTGTATCCCAGCGCACATTAAAAACAACACTAACTGCATTAATACATTGTAATTTACTTTTGTATTATGGAGCAAATGACAAACCTGGTGCTAATGAGGTCATATTTTCCATTACCCCAATGCAAAGTCTTGGTTAATCCAGTCCTGGGAGATTTCCACGTGGAACTCAGAAACACTTGTGTGTGCACACACATGCACAGGCATACACAGTGTGCACGTGCTGGTAAGGGATGATTTCATTGTCAAATAGGGTGGCAGAATATGATTTTATTTTAAACTACTGCTTTTGAAACAAACACTTAATTTTAATTGCTCTGACATTTGCATTTTGTTCACAAGGCAGTCTTTTACAACAACAAAAAATACAAGCGATCCCATCACCGATGGTGCCTTTTTCAAGTGAAGCCTCTTTCACACTGTGGTGAACAGAAATGCAATTCTTCTGTGCTGCAGAAGATGAGGCTGAATGGATTCTTTAGGGATTGCTTATATTTCAAGTGCAATTATTTAGGAAGCTGTAAGCTTTCCATTTTATTTTGTCATGAGCGGAATGTTAGAAGAAAACTCATTTCTCAGGAGATATGGATGATTCTTTATTTCTAAACTTCCTGTGGTGTTTTCTTAATGATGCTATTAAATGATTAAGCTTTTCTTTTATAAATTAAATCACCAAAATGAAATCATTAAGGCTCTCTCAGTTTTATTAAGCATAGTTATTTGCCATCATGTGTAAATTCACTTAAGTAATCATCTACACTATCTGCTTTAAAATTGCGTTGGCAGCACCATGGGGAAAGTCAGTTCAGCATGGTGGATGGAGATATCCGGCTCTCCTCATTTCAGAGGGCTCAAAATACACTGATGAGGGAGAAGAATGTGTTTATATGAGGAAGGCAAAGCAATGGCAAGGGTTTAGTGAATGACAGATCCCAATTCCTGGCACTGCAGCCAGTCTCTGGTAGGCTTTACCTCTGGGGCTTATGCTATGCAAATAGTAATGTGGGGCTGCACAGAGGTGTAGCCTTCTCCCTTCCTGGGGACACAGAATTGGGGGCTCCATCGAGTCACATGAGTTAGCAAATTACTTTGTCTTCATTTTCCCTCCAGTATCTTCTCTTCCTTTCTCTCTGTTTCTCTTCTCTGCTCTCTGCTATTTGTTCTTGCCACGTCTTAGTCTCTGCTGATGAATTAGTCTGTTGCTCAGGGAGAAAATTGATCTTCACTCTTACAGAAGTTGCAAGACAAGTTATGCTTAGTTCAGGCTGTGGTATTTTGCCAGCCTGTGTTAGGATGAGAAATAGTTGGTGCTGAGTATATAGACATGAACTGCAGCTGCAGAACCTGAAACAGAGACTCTCACTGGTATTTACATTTAAAGCCTTCCCTTTAGCTCTTAAAACCGCTGTTCATTTTTAGTGATGTTTTACCAGGGAGGTCTTCCTTGTGGAAAGATTAAAAGGAGAAAGGATGGGAGATGCTTTCAGAGGAGAGGGGAAAACTGTATTTTTGTCACCTTGCACTGCAGCCTGTGGATGTTGTCAGGACAGAAGTGGTGAGGCAAACTCATGGGACAACACCAGTATCCAGTATCCCAAGTACTGTTCCAAGTGCCTAGGACAGGTAGGAACTATCCACAGTGAAGCAGCTGAGGGAGGTGTAGTTTGCTCTGCTGCAATGGGACAGATTGTCTTCTCTTAGAGCTGTCAAAGGCCAGACTCCTGCCCTGGCTTCACATGGAGCAGGCTTTGCTTTTGGCTGTCCCTCCTCACTGCAGAGGGTGGAGATGATGGGGAGGTTCAGTACTCGAGTTTGGCACATGCTCAGAGGTTCACAGTCACAGGGACAATGTCCCTCTAGAGCAATCACACCTCTTCAGCTGTGGCAAAGGTTGTGGATTTCATTTTTATTTTTTAAAACCTTTAATTTTTAAATGAAATTCTGAAATACAAAAATAGGGAGTAGTGATTTTCCCCCTCATGTTGCTTTCAAACTTCATTAGTAAGTATGCTCAAAATCCATTCTGCATGTGGTCACTTTACCACTTTCCTAACAAATAAATAAGTAAATATTTTCTATTTACTTAAAATATTTTCAGAAAGGTACATGGTAAGTGATTCCATGGAAGCATTCCTGAGGTGATTATATCCATTTACCTACATTTTCAATTGCAGAGGATAATAAAAGAATTTCAGAATGAAAAAATCCCTCTGAACAAAAAGTAGGTGTTTAGTATCTAATGAGTGCAACTTTTGGTATCCTCAGATTAATCTTTCTGTGGTTCTTTCTTCTCTTGATCATTAGTTTGACAAACCTGAGAGACATTTACAGAATAATTTTATATGGAGGAACTCCATTATTTTTTGCTATTACTGTTGACCTATTTTGTTATTCCTGATGAGGAATTTTTGGGTCTAATATGCCTCATCAACTGAAGATTCTTCACCTGAGCTTTGCCTCTTTTCCTTCAGAAAGTCACTTATTTACTCAGATTTCTCTCTAAGCCAAACATTCAGAAGCAAATAAATAGTTCTCAGTTGATGGTAGTGTTAATAAATAAAACCTAATTTACATTATAAATCTGCTTATGTATATATGTATTTATTTATATACTTATAAACAAATACTTATATGTTGTTAACACGTATCTGTTAGAACTTTAAAATACTCTGAAATATATGAAGTGCTTTTAAATTTGATGTGGAAGCATATTAAAACAAATGAAAGTCAGTAGTAAATCTGGGACAACATTATTGCAAACCTGATGCAGATATCTCTGTTTTTTGCAGAGAAGCCTTTCTGTCAGAGTAGTTCTGGCTGAATTTTCAATGAAAGAATTTAAACTACAGGAACAGTAAATTTTTTGACTTGACAGAAAACATTGTTATATAGACAAATAACTGGCATGCCAGTAAATAAATGGAGCACATTTTCCAAACATCAATAGATGCCTGGGCAAAAGCTATTTTAACAGCAACAGATTTTTTTTGTGTGTGTGCAGTGGCTCCTGTATAGTGTTTGGAAAATGTACCCATATGTCTACTCACAAATAATGTTCACCTGTAAGGAAATGCACACCAGGTTTATGGATGCTATTGAGTATTCCCAGTCCTACCACTATGAATAATGATGCTTACATGCCCTCAAACATGAAAAATGCTCATCTGAATGCACTGAAATAGCCTGACATACAGAGCCTTGGCATTATTTTTTAAAGAAGTATTCACATGTGGGGTTGATGGCACTACCCCAGCCATGTGCCAGTGGAAGGAAGAGTTTTGGGAACTTAGCAGAAAACCAGCTGTCAAGGCTGGCTAAACCTGGGAGTCTGCTCCAAAGCACTCAGGGGAGAGCAGCAAGGCTGAGGATTCGGATTCCCCAGGGTGGGCAATTGCTCACTGCCTGTGAGACAGGCTGCAGGGCCTTAGGCAAATAACTTTGCTGCCTGTTGCCTCTTTTACCCCATTTGTAAGAGCTGACTGGGTATAATTATGTATCTGTTGCTTGAGAAGATAAATTAGTTCGCATTTGCAAAGCAGGTGGAAGGAGGGGAAAAAAAAGAAAAAAAAGAAAAAAAAGAAAAAAAAAAGCAAAAAAAAAAAAAAAAAAAAAAAAGCGAGCAAGTTACCTCTGGTCTTTTCACTCCCAACTGCCCCTTGCAATTGCTTTCCATTGCTGGGAGGAGATTAAGAAATGCAAGCTGGTGCTCCTTCCTGACATGCAATGTTCCTCTGAGCACTGTTAAAATGCACTGACCTTTTTTTAGCAAGGTTGGCTGCTGTAAGCCAGAGCCATACAGGGGAGGCAGTGGGCAAGTTCTGCACTGGCTACAACAGGTAGCAATTTGGCTTGCTGTGCGTGCCTCCAAATTTTGTCTGTGGATTCGAGCCCTGGATCCGCGTGTTGCTAGGCGGATACTATTTTCAAACGTTTAAGGAGAGCTTTTGAGTGTAATTTGCACTTCTCTCCTTCAACATTTAAAGACTGCAGCAGTGGGAGAGGCATGCGGCATATCTGTAAAAGCCTGAAAGCTGATGAAATCTCAGTTAGATCTGTTATCTCCCAATGCTTTAAAGGTCTTCAGCTGGGAGATTAAAGAACAAGGTTACTGTGACAATTTGTTTACACGCAGGGAGAGATTAAGATCTCGTTGAAAAGGAATAAAAATAACATCATCTTGAGCTGTCACAGCATGAAACCCATTGTAATCAACACTGGTCTGATTTCAGGGATAATTTAAGACCAATTTATTATCTTAATTAAAAATAAGAAGAAGGGAGAATTCAGTGTTTCAGAAGCCAGTTGGACTGCTAAACCAGATGCCTCTGGAGTATCTACATTTTAAACAGTCAGAAACTTTAAAGGTGTTCTAAAAGGGAAGCCAAAACCAGATGATACAAGCATTTCAGCCTGTCTTAATAAACATTGAATTAATCACACAGTTAACCATGGAAAAACAAAATTCCCAAGCACACTAAAAAAAATGAACACGGAAGGCATCTCTTTGCAAAGTCTGTTCTGATCCTGTGTGAAGCAGGTGAAAACAAAATAAACACATAACATAGAATCCCCTTTGATTATGTTTCATGCATGTATTTTAGCTGCTTAGTTACAATAATAAGATCATGCTGAATATTCCTCATAACTGCTCTTATCTTGAAATTTAAAATCCATGAGTTTCTGGTATCCAAATAAATGCACAAGCAATTCAGAGTTCAAAGAAGAGCTTGCTGTGTTTCACAGGCATTTGGTATCAACCACTACTCAAAAAAGAAAAAAAAAAAAAGCTGTTTCTACTTTCTAATTGTTTAAAGTATAAAAATCCTTAGCTCTCCAAACACAATGGAGGGGAGGGAAAAAAAAAAAAAGATGACTAAACAGATTTGTCTGGACTGTTTTGGTGGTGCTTTTGCACTTGTTTATAGCAAACATTCATATGGTTATTTCTATCTTGCATGCTCGCAAAAAGCAACTTTAAATTTGTTTTTCACGATCATTCGCCCTTGGAAGCTGACGATACAAGTTGCTATATGCTCACCCAGCTGGTGGAAGAAGATCAGGTGACTCAAATGGCAGAGCTCCTGGCACAAATAACAAATTTTAAAGGCAACTAGGGAGAAGGAAATTTACCACAAGTGCATCTCTTATGTGGAATTTGAATGAAATCTGACAGTGTTTGCAGATATCTCCCTCGGAGAAAAAGGTGGGATGGGCCAGATAAATCAGCCACTGCAATTTTTCCAGATTGCCTGTCCCCTCAGGTCTAACCCACTGGACAATCCTTGGAGGTTTTGTGAACCATTGCAAGGCTCTGAAACAGACTCAGACTTGGGTCGAGTAGAAAGCCGAATCCAGGATTACCACAGCCAGAAAAAGGGGGTTTGCTGGAGAATTCTCACCTCAATAAAAAATAAGAAGGACTTGAGGTGGTTTTGACGGGAATCTGCTGGATCCCAGTGCACCAAGGCTGGCAGACTGTCCTGTCTGCTTCCAAAGAGGAAGGCTTTAGAGCCAGCTGCTGCTCCAGTGTTTCATTACCCATAGCTAAAAGTTTTACCTAGGGAATGATTCAGATGCCAAAACAGGGATCTCCACTGCCATCTAAAATCTCTTACCATACTTCACCAAATCTGGAGCCTCATCTCAGTGGGAAAAAGCCTCCCACAGGTCCCTTAGTATATTTGTCAGCCTGCCTTGGATGTCCTTGGGTCCCTAAATTGACAGTAAATATTTATATGCAGGCACCTGAGTATTCCCCCTAACCTGAATCCTTCTTGTTACACTTTCTAGCCTAGCCAGTAGCACTTTGGAGGGCAGATTTTTTTCCATCTTTCATCTTTTAAATTTCTGAACACCCTCAGTTAAAACGACTGTGCTCATTTGGTCTCTTTCTACAGGTCAGAGCTTTGCTGTCTCTCTAAACCTGTCCCCAGCCAGCGCTGCATGGGCTGCAGGTCACCCAGGAGTCTGGCAGGCAGAACTCCCTCTTGTATGTGCTAAAGTCACTTTTGCTTTGTCCACAGCATCATAACAGTATTCCCTTCTCTTTAATTTGGGATCTGCCCAGCTACTCACAAACTTTAATGAGGAACCACCACTTTCCTTGACTCACTCTGCATTTGTGCACCTTGCTCCTGCTCAGACCTGGACTGTGAAACTGCCCATAGGGACTGGCACACTGTTTCCCCCCACCCCACCTCCAGCTTATCAATAACTCTTTGAATTTCTCTCCTTCTTTCCAGTGAGCTTGCTGCCCTCCCCAGCCCCCGTGCTCTGAGCAGTTTAATGCACAAATTCTTTATTTCACCGACTTTAACGAACACGGTCCGAGGACAGAGCCCAGGGGACCCTGCTCAGTATCACTTTTCATTTTGACCCCTGATACATTACCTCTGCAATCCCCATGCTTCAGATATGCTTTTCTACATGGTCCTTTCATCCACTTGCCCCTCTCAGAGAGGAATTTTCCTGGAGATTTGGGGTGTGGTGGAAAGGCACAGTTTTCAAAGCCACAGGTCACTTTACCCTAGCAGACGATCTGCCTGTTTATTTCCCCTCTCCCATTGAATTCCTTTGTGCTGGTGCCCTGTGCATAAAGGCAATATGAATAACCCTGAGCCATGTGGAGGGGGAGGTTTCTGTGACTCACACTACCATGCTTTTTTCTTCCCCCTTTGGTGCTCTATTTCCTAGTGCATGTCCTCACTCCTGGCTCTCACCACAAAAGGCAGCAACAATCAACCAAACCTCCAAGTGAGTAATCTGCTCACAAAGAGCCCTTTGAGCACACAAAGTAGTTGCAGGAGGAAACGTCCCACTGGGGAACCAGGTGGACAGCAAACATTCGCTTTCCATTACAAATGAGTTCAAGGGAAATGGAGGCACCCCAGCATGGGATGCCAAATCCGTATCCAAAGCTGCTTCCCACCATCCACGCTAAACGTGCTTCCCTTTCTGTCGCTCCCCATCTCCCCTCCTTGTTTACAAACACGTTTACAAGTACTTGATAGGTGACCTTATTTACTTAGTAACCTGTGGATTCATTTATCTTGAAATTAGCAGGTAATGAACTGGAAACCCTCAACAACCCTCCCACTAATTAACATGATAATAAGATTGTTTTGCTACAGAGGTACAATTAGCATGTATGAGCTAGAGGGGGAGAAAGATCAATAAAATGTCTGAAGGGTACTAGGAACCAGTCTCCAGAAGAGAACAAAAGAAAAGAGCTTTATGGGGTTACAACAGCAGCAACGACTTACAGACCTGGTGCTTTAAAGATATCCAGAGCAGTGGTCCTCTTGCCACTAGATTGCCTGAAAGCAGGCTGGGAGGAGCTACCTGTATCTCATCCTGCTTACCATTCAGAATAGATTAGGGATGTATCAAGAGTATTCCAGTCAAAAGGTTAAAATTTGTGGATGGGGAAAAAAAAATAAAGTTTGGGAAAAGTCCAAAATATATATGTGGCATGTGTGCATAAACCAACGCAGGTGTTATGTGGTGAAAGGGTGATCTAGAGTCTTTTAGTGCCCATAATCATGAAAAAGGGCTCCAGCACTTTGTGCTGAGAAGCCCCTCTTTGCCATTCAATTGACTTCAAGGAGATTACTTGGGTTAGTAATGCTTAAAGATAAATCTTTGCAGGATCATGCCTTTACACAGGGAACTGGATCGGAAATGGTGACAAAAAAAATTGCAAAAGAGTTTTAATGGGCTCTTTTGGCTAAGTCAGATCAGACTGAGTGAAGGGAGTTAGGGAGAGCTCACGTGAGAGGGTGATGTGCAGTTAGAGATCCAACTTTGAATGCCAGGGATATCTGTCTCCTAAAATTCCTGGTTAGCAAAGAGAAAGGTGCACCAAAGCAGGGCTACTCCTTTCCAGAGCAAGGAATATGAAGGAAATGGAAGGATTTTTTCCTCTCCTACATTCATAGCTGCTTGTCTGAAAATGTATTTCCATCTACATGGACTGGATCCATGGCTGTGTTGAGAGAGGAGAGAAGAGATGCACATCTGAGGTGTAGGATATGGACAGAGGCAAACAGAATTTAATGGGCTAATGGGGAAGAAAGAGTATTGGGCTACAATCATGTTAGTCTCTCTATATATGAGTAAATCTGTGTGTGAGTAAATCCACACCTAAATACTGAGAATAATGTATAAACTAAGTGTTGAAAATAAAGTTTAAACCAGCTCTCCAGCACTTGGTGCAAGTGATGTCAAGCTGAAGAGCCAGCAACCTGTGTTAGTGCCCTTTTATTCAGGTACTACTGGATAAACAAGGAACTCGGTCTTTCAGCTTGAAGGAGCTTGGTTTAAAGCTCTTCAGGTCTTAGTTAAGTTCAGCCTTTTTTGTAAGTTCCCATAGGTATTGGCTCCTCTTCACGAAGCCATATTTTGCCCCAGATGACTTGGGAAATGAGATCATTCACAGTTGCTTGACGTAAATGAGAGGTGCTGAAGGCTCAAATCTGCCCCCAAGCTCTTTCCCTCACATCTGGCTTAACCCCACATCTGTCCTCCCCATCTGTACTGACGCCTTCTGTCACCTCCCGGAGCTTACACTGCGCAGCACATTTCAGCACAGAAACTGAAGAGGAATTTGGGACAGTCGTGTGTCTGGAATACAAGTCTTCAGGTACCACTGACAACCCCCGAGAATATTTTACCATGCGTGTGTGATTTTTGAGTGAATGTTATTCATCAGTCATTTGAGCTCGCAGAATATTGTCTGATGGCATTCTTTGGAGTGCGAAAGAGGAAGGAAAACTATTAATTACTTTTGATTGACATTTTCCATTTGTGTGTGTGTGTGGAGGGGGGGGTTGTTGTGCATTTTTTTTTTTTCATAGAACCTCAGGTTTGAATTGGGTAAACTGACACCTTGCAATCTGATCTGACAGCCCTGCTTTGTGTGGGAGTTTGTACGACTCCAAAATTTCAGCTGTGAGACTTTCTGCGTGAGCAGTCATTTTATTAGAAGTTTTGACACCTCTCCTAGCAGGGATCAGTGCCCGCTGTGTGAACGGAAACACCAAAAAGAGCATTGTGTGATGCAGAGAGGGAAGGGAATAAAAGAACTTCTGTACCCAGTAGATGAAATTAGCTCAGATAAAGATCTTTGAGGACCATCAAAGTAATAATGGTGAGACATTAGGGCCATCCTACTGTAATTATTGTCATGGGTTTGTATTATAGTTTGAAAATCACAGATGCCCCACGCAGTTTTGTTGGATTTTGTTTCTCTCTTTGAATCTGCCCGTTTTCTGTGATTTTGGGTTTAACTGTTAATTATTTTTTCTTGTAAGAGGACGGAACATCTTTGGTCTGTTCCTACTTTTGTGGATTGAAATTTGCCACTGATTTGCTAGTGCCCAGCTCTGAAACTCTCGTCTGTCCCTGAATGGGATACAAGCAGCAGCCTCAAGTGGCCCAGTGCTCACTGGTACTGTGGATTGTGTCCACTTCTGTTCCAGCTGAAAGGACAGATGAAAGAAGAACTGAAAAGACACTGTTGACTACAGGATTTTGCATTTCTGAAATAAATAACTTCCCAAGTGTCCTGCATCCATGTGGGGTGCAGCTGGGTAGAGGGAGTTGCTCAAGTGAAAAACACACCCAGCAGAGACAGGCTGAAGTAAACAATGTGAAATGCAGGGATGTGGATCAGAAGTGCAAAGGGGCTGCACCTCAAGAGACTGATGCAGGCCTGGGAGTAACGCACAGACAGCCCCTGCAAACCCTCTCTTATTGTTTTTACTTTGTCCACCTTAGCTAAAAGGTTGTTTTTGTGTTTGCTTGAACATGATCTTGTGTGGGAAAGTCAGGAGAATTAGTTACATCTGAAATTTCCTGTCTTTCTGCCGTGTCTCTGACATACCCTTCCCATTAACTGGGGGCTTTTTGGACAAATTTTGAACAGGGGAAATGCAAAACAAACCATGATTCATTGTGGAAACTAGACTGAGGGTTTTGTGGGGAGAAAGCAGGCTGACTTTTTTTCCTGCTCCCACTCACCTGCCCTCAGCTAGGTTGATAAATACCTGTGAAGCATTTGCTCGAAAAGTTCCTAGGAGTTCATTGTAATGAGCAATCCTTCTGGCCTAGATTTGTATCTTCCTTGAGAATAGGTGTAATTTTAGATCTGCTTTGCAAGCTCTTTTTTTTCTTTTCCCCCTTTTCTTTCCAATACTCCTCAGTACAATAGGAATCTTGTCCCATGGTGTGAAGCCCCTGCAGAGTTATAAAATTGTGTCACCTTCCCTGCCTCCCTTATAAGTTACTCTAAGTGACACTATTAAAAAGAAAAACCACAGGATCTCCTGGGATCAAAACAATGTCCTGTTGTTATCTTAACACAACTCCGTTTGGCTTTTTTGGCTTTTACCTTTCATTTCCTACAGCTCCGTGCAAGCAGAGCTTGCCTTGCATTGTGCTCCATTCCATGCATGCATTTTCTCAGAGAAGATGCTTTTATTTCTGAAGGATATGCTGGGTGGCCAGAGGTTTCAGATTTCTTCAGCAGGGATTCATCTCTTCCAGGAAGGGGGAGGATGGAGTGAACAGGCCAGCGGAGAAACTTTCATCTCTGTGCAAGAAGGGAGGAGAGACTTAGATGCTCATCACTTCCTCAGACGAAGATTTAAGCTCAAGTATTAACTAATAAACTCCCTATCCCATAGGAGTTGAGACACGGGGGTGTGGGGGAGGGAATGGATTGAACATGTGCGAGTTTCCCACTTTGAGCAGGAGTTTTGGTGGCCTGGAAAATGTAATGTGTTTTCCCTTGCAGATGCTCTGGAGTGTGACTCACAAGCCTTTGCGGCTCAGACAGCTTTGCAGAATGAGCTACCAGCAACCTCTTTGTCCTTCAGGTTACAACACTGAGTAAACTCAAGGTAACTCATTCCTCAGAGCAATCAGCCATTGTCAGTAAGTCGCTGCAATTGGTGTTTTCACACTTTTTTTACCCATCTGTTAACAACAACAGAAGTTACCTATGCACGATCAGGTGTAAAACCCCAGCTCCAGAAAGCACCCACATTTTACACACCCTGAAGTCTACTTGCATGTGTGATATGTCAAGTCACATTTTCTATGTTAAACATTCCTGTAATCTGATTTTGTAGCTCAAAGATCCTGCTATTATACATTATTATAACTTGGGGATGAAACTCTTCCTAATACTACCTTGCACTTATTGTTTTTGACCCAAAAGCCCACAAAGTGCCTGATGAATGCTAAATGGTTTTACCAGAGACCCTGGAGGTCATGAATTATAGTTATATTCATTTTGCACACATGCTAAGTGGGGGTTTCAGTAGTTTGTACTAGAGCCTGTGGTGACTTGCTGGAGTCAAGTGGAGTGAAGTAGAGATAAGCCTCAAAGTTTTCTGTTAACCTACAAAATTTCCCTGTGAGACATCTAATGTGAGCCATTCAGCTCATGTACTTGGGGACCGGCCATGGAGCAAAGAACTAATTTTCTCGGGAAAAGAAAGTTTATTTTTTCCCAATTTTCTTATGAGAGACCTGCAATGACATAGCTAAGAGTCTGTCAGCACCCTGGAGCTGCACAAAGCTGCCCAGCATTCCCTTGATCCCATCCCTCAGTGCCTGTTCAGCACTGCTCTTTTTGTGAGGAATGCACTGAGTTGTGAGCAGGAGCAGCTGCCAAAATTAGGTGCAAAAGGGTCTTTGAAATGAGAAGGAGAAGGCAGGCTCAGCACTATTTGCACTTTGGGTGTTGAGATGAGGTTTTCAGACCTGGAAGGAGAAGAGCTGTAGAACTGCAGCATCCCCTATTTTCATGGAATCACAGAGTGAGTTTGGTTTGGAAGGGACTTGAAAGATCATCTGGGCCCAACCCATCTGCCAGGGATGGTGCATCCACAGCTTCTCTGGGCTACCTGCTTCAGTGTCTCACCACTCTCTGAGTAAAAAACATCCTACCATCTAATCTAAACTAATTCTGTCTTCTTTTAGCTTAAAACCATTCCCCTTGTTCTATCACAGTCTGTAAAAAGTCTCTCTCTCTCTTTTTTTTTTTTTTTTTTTTTTTTTTTTTTTTTTTTTTTTTTTTTTTTTTTTGGTACTGGAAGGCCACAGTAAGATCTGCCCAGAGTCTTCTCATCTCCGTACTGAACAAATCCACCTTTTTGTCTGGATGTGTTGTCCAGATACTGGAAAAGGCAACAACCTGAAGAAACAGTTTCTTGCAGGCAATCTCATCTCTTCTTGTTACAGAGAGTTTTACCCTCCTAATTTCCAGTGGTCACTGGAAATCCTTGCTGTCCTGGGCAGTTGCTGGCTCCTGGCTGGACACCACCATGTCAGACCAGCCTTTGCAGCAGCCAAGGCAGAGAGGGGAGCACAGTCTGGCCTCCTGTTTGCACACAAAATCTTATCTTGGTATGTGTCTCTACCATTGTCCCTTTTACCTTTCTGTGACATTTCTGAATGTTTTGAGGGTTTTTTTATTTTTTTTTATTGTTTATTTTAATTAAACATGACTAAACAATGATTCTCTGAGTGGGAATCATTCTTCCTAATAACCACAGTGTGCATGCTAACTATAGTAAAAATAAATCTTGTCTCTGACTAGTTAAAAATTGCAGTGATTTGTTGATGCTTTTTACCTGTCACTAGTAAGATATAAATATAAATAAGTAGAATTACATTTAAAATATCCATCACTTCACATATGGAGAGTGGCAATGAGTGGGCTGTAATAATAAAATATACTTTATAAGTGTCATAATCATTCAGACACCAGGAACTTATAAGCCACAGATCTGACGTTCAGATGATGAATTGTGATTTTGTTTTAAAAGCCAGACATGTCAACTCCATGTGCATATTGGGAATTGTAGTTCAAGTGACCTCTGCTAAAACGCTGACCTCAACAATGACTTTGTTTTACATTTCCCAGAAACTTTTTAAAGTAGGTGTGATACTTTCCAAATGCAGTTGTTGCACTAATGCTCATATAAAGTAATTTAAAATATATTTGACACCTTTGTTGTGCTCATATATTATATGGCACAGAAAATGAGATTCAGTGAATGGCTTAAAATTAATTCCAGTTTGGGGTTTTGGTAACATCGTAAACCCCTTGAGGTTCACCTGTTTGACATATGATATCACTGATAAGATGATATTCTTCTACAACTCTACAGCTCATCCATTCTTGCATGCAATAAATAAATACATTAGGTATACATACGGATGAGTGTTTGTATTGGTGCATATGAAAGTGGATTAGAAAACACTCAAGGGAGACTCCATGGACTGCAGGGATCTTAAAGCTGATGGAGGAAGGTTGATTCAGTGGACTTCAGAGACCTGGATTCTGCTCCCCTCTCTGCTGCAAGTTCCTCCTGTGTGACCTTGGACATGCTGTTTAAACCCAAATCCTAAAAGTATTTGGTCTCTTGATTCCTGACGAGGTGCCTGATTCATGCTGATTTCAGCAGGAATTTAAGATCTGAAAGGGAACTGAGCACTAAAATCCCTCCAAAGATCAGGGTTAAGTTTCTCGGGGGCTTAACCAAGATGGAGATCCTGCTATTTCACAGGGACTTGGCTTGGCTGAGAGCATAAAGGATCATAAGGCAGCATGGTCCTGGTAGTTGTACAAATGTGTGAAGTGCTGTTTCTGATTCCCTATGAATAGCTGCATGCACTGTATAGATGTAATTATAGTCATATCAAATGAAAACACAATTAAGTTCCAGAATTGGAGCTGATTGGCATAACAAAGCTGAGATTTACTGCTTCCTTCACCAGACCAGCGCAGGTTCTAACACAAATCATGCCTCTTAGCCTTCAATTTGATAAACTTTCAGCTATTTTGACATGTAGAGCCAACTGCAGCCTACTCCATCCTGACAAAAAGAGCCTAACAAATGGATTTTCAGTCACCCACTGAACAGAGCTAGATGACAGATCTACATGAAATCCTTTTTGGAGAGAAGGCAGCCTTTTAACTTGATTGATGAAATTATATCTAAATCTAGTAGATTTGGGACTTCAAAGGCATTTTTGCCTACTTAGGGCATCCCAGATGAAGGGAGTATGCTATTTGTACCAAACTCCCATGCTCAAGTGGTTTGCAAATTGACCCCTTTGTAATAGGTTAAAGGTTCCGCGCAAGATAACGGTGGTTCATTTTGATTAATTATGTCAGGGAATTAATGTATGATTACTAACTTTTAGCAGACCCTGCTCTTTCTGACCTCGAGCTGCTTGTTTGTGTGGCTGGTTGTAATTTTCGACCAATGGGTTACGAGAGGTCACTGTGTGGTCAGCATATTTTAAACAAAGAAAAGGGGGGGGTGGGGAAGGGGGAGCAGAGAAACAGCAACCTCAGATCAGAGTGGGTGGACTACAGTTTACTGGCCTGACAGGGGAGATTTGTTGAGTGTTTTAACAGTAGATTTTTATACATTTACCCTTTCCAATAAAATATTCTTCTGAAGAGCTAAGAGAGTGGCCTGGAAAGATGTTGGGAGGATAATTTAACAGTTGAATGTTAAGCCCATAATTGCACTTCATACTGGTTTCAATAGTAGAGAACCTTGTTAAAAAATAAATTGGTCAGTGTTGTGTTTAGCGCTTGGATTGGCTGGGAGTGAGGCTGAAAGCTTCTGATTAAGCCAATGCCTGGGAAATGCTGCTTACAAATTTCTTAACCAATCACTGAGGGGATAGCAAAGGTTGATAAAACAAGGGTTTGTGGGGATTGAGCTACATTTCATATTTTAAACCCTTGGCTGAGTATGTGAAGCCACCTGAGAGCTTCTAAAGACTAGAAAGGAAATATGTGAGACCCAATCCTGTACAAATCTCAGCCCGCTGAATCAACTGTATTCACTGTGTTCAGCATGGTATTGAATGGAATTGCTCATGCTGAAAGAGGAGACTGTGCCTAGGTCTTCACAGGACATTAGCTATACTATGAAAATCATGGGTAGATGAAGGGTGTAGGAGCCTTAAATTCCTCCAGTCCTTGCACAAATGTGTGGTCTGTTTCTGGCAGAGATCTGCAGACAGCAGGGTATCAGCAGGTACTTTTAAAGCAACTAAAGCAGGACTTGAGTTTGAGAGCTGCTGCATGCTAAGAGCCATTGAAACCCAGGATGTTTATCACTTGTGAAAATCAAGTAATATTGCAGGGCCTAAATGGACATAAAATTAAGCAACCAACAGCAAATGTTAAAAGAAAATTGCTATTATCTTACCTGGGTCTCACTCCTCTGTTAAAAATGGGTCTAAAATGCCATTGTTGTTTATAGGAACACCGAGAGGCTTTTCATTCATGTTGGCACTGTGCTTTATGGTCCTTAGATGAAAGGCACTACTGATGCTTAAAGAATGATTATTATTGTAATACTTACTCTAAGAACAATAGGCACATTTGTTTTATTTTCCACCAAGCCCCTTCAAACACCAGGGTGTCCAATTAAGAATAAAGGCTGGGACTTTGATGAAACTTTTCCAGTTTGTTTTGGAAACTCCAATTTTGCTGTGCTGTTGGTTGTACCTCTTCGCCTACATGGGGTTTTGTATTTGGCTTTGGATTTCCTTCATTTTGTTATTCCTTGCAAAAATGTGCTCTTGCCAAACTGTCTTTTGCATTTTAAGTGAGAACACTATAAACAAGTTTTGTAAGAGGAGAAACAGATATTATCTGAATAAAAATGTGTGGTGTCAGTTGGGCCAGGAAAGTACATTTAGACCTAAAAAGATGTGAAAATTTTAGGGAGGAAGAATTTGAAGGAATAAAAGAGATGGGAAAGGTAAGGATAGTGAATATGTTGATAATACTGTGTACAGACTTAGACATAGAAGTGGCGTCAAAGGAAAAGAGAAGATAAAGAAAAGAGAAAAAGAAACATTTGAAGTTTTTATATATTTACACATAAATATATGTCTGTTATGGTTTGCTAGAATTGCCTAGGTCTTCTGAAAATCGCCCCATACAAAAAGGAAGACAAGCAATAAGGCTCAATAAGATTTGTTTTACAGGCAGTGGGAAAACAAATCTCAGACAGGACTTGAAGGCTGAGCTGTTATAATCAGTTGGCAGAGAACTGATCATTGCTGATTGCCCTGCAGCTTTTTCCAGCCAACCCACGCTAAGCATAATTCAAACTGGTGTCTTTTGCCACTTAGCAAAGAAAGGAAAAGCTTATGCCAGGCTGAGAATTCCTTAATCCAGTGTCCTGTTCACAGAGGCAGCAAGGAACTGATACTTTAGGCATCCTGACCCTACTCCATGTGTGACAACCAGAAATTCAGTTTCCTGGTCCCTGCTTTGACTATTAGTTGCAATTGCCTCTTGAGCTCTTAATTTAGTGGAAAGTCTCACAGCTGCTGTCAGAGCATGGATGCCACTATTATTTACTTAGTAATTTTGCAGTAGGGTTGGGGATGTCAGGCAGATCATTGTACACACATTTAATAAATTACAATCCCGCCTCAAATTATTTCCAATCAAAACTGTTGATTCAGGGAAGTGCTTGTACATATGTGCTCTTCCAGGAATCACAAAAGCACGAGTTAATTTGCTGTCATAGATGTCGTAGATGAGAACTTCTTCCAGTGCTCTGTGTCCAGGATTAGGTCCTGAGCTGAAATCATAACAAGCTCTGGGAAAATAAAGTAGCAGAAGTAAGGATTTTGGGATGTACTAGCAGCGTTGGAACACTTTCAGCAGGGTTTTATAAGAAAATGAGATTTATGCAATCGTGTTTTCTGTCAATGTACCAGTAATAACACTTAAACTTGGACAATTTTAACCACCCTTGGCAGAAGGATGGGCAGCTCTGGATTAAACATAGGTCTGTGGGCAGAAACACAAGCCTGCAGTTTATCCAGTTCCCAAAATGCCTCCAGTGCTGGAGCTTTCATGGTAGCCAGCTGCTCGCGGTGGAGCGCTGGGGTAAAACAACACAGGCACAACCATGCTTTTAGCCACACAAGCACCTACCCTGCAGAAAGGTCAAATATCAGGTTTTAGAAATTCCACTTCCCAGGGAACCACTGGCATATTTGTTCCTGAGCATAAGGGAGTGAGTTTTTCAGCCCTTTGAAAAGTGAGGGAAACTTGGTGCTGCTTCCTATGGAGAAAGGATCATACCCTGTTACACAGCCTATAGGGACAGAAAATATTTGTTTCCTTTGCTAATAAGGGAAAATAAAGCAAATTAGAAGCAACAATCTTTGGGTCTGGCAGAGAATATGCCAGGTATTAGTTACTTTTTACATGTTTGTACATCAGAGACTTGCATTTTCCTGCTCCTGTGTGTGCCTGGGGTTTTGGTGCTTGTACATGCTCTGATTAAAGACCAATTCTGAACAATGCTCTTTAATTTAATGATCTTAATAAGCACATGGGGGGATTGTCTTTACTGTATAGACACAAACAATGCTACATGCTTCAACATGAAACATAATTAGGGTGTGCAGTAAAATAACGGGGTGAGGGGGAAGGGGACATTTTTTAAAAAATGAGCACAGAGGTGACTTCCAACAAAACTTCAAAACCAGCTTGGCTAACAATGAACATAGCCCCATTCTTTTTAATCATCAACAAAATCTATCACACATGTTCTTTCAAGTAAAGTTTATTAGAAAGAAATTGCTACTAGAGAACCACATGTGAGCTCTGACTTGGCAAGGTCAGGCCAGGGCAATAAACCCTTGAACTTTACAAATATGCAAAGCTGACATAAATAACAAATTAAACCCAGCCAGGTGTAGAGCTGCAGTGAGCTGCTTGCCAGAAAGATTCAAACTCTGGCCAGCTTGACCTCTGTTAGCTTGTGTGGAAAGCAGGGGCTTATCTCCTCGGCTTGCTGTCCATTAGGGTTCATACCTGTGGGCTCAGGTCACCTTCTTCTCATTAGCTTAGAAAAATTATATCACTTCATTAGAGGTGCTTGTTCAGCTTCTGAGTGTCCCCAGGCATTTGGATGTGTTGCTGGGTGAGTGCTGATTTTGTCAGAGCTGCAAGCTCTGGGTGTTTTGGGTCCTCTTTTAGGGATAAGTCCAGACTCAACTAGCAAGAGGGAGTGTGGAGATTCCTCTGCTGCAGGATTTGGTGAGGTAGGATAGGCAGGAGAGGACTGGGGTCTTTGTTCACTCTATGTGAAATACAAAATAGGGTGCAAAATGCCTGGTTAGAAGAAGCCTGGCCAATAATAAACACAAATGAACCACAAGCTGGCTGGCTGGCCCTGTGAGCCCTCTGAGAGTGGCTGCTGGTGTCGCTCACAGAATCACACAGCACCCGAGAGCTATTTTGGATCGAGCTCTAAGTGGTGCTTTAGAGAAAGGAGCCGATCCTTGCACCAATTTTAGACATATCTGTTGTAAATTCTCCGTGTAATCAGGACTTCATTAGAGGTGTAATTGTCACTGCAATCAATCACTGCATCATTCTGAGCATCACTGACAGATTTCCAGAGGCATTCAGCTGCAGATACACCATCTCAGTGGGATTTTCAAATGTCTCTTAAGCGCATTAAGCACCTAACTCCCACTGAATGCTCAAGGGGTTTTTAAAATCCCACTATGTGTATCTCTATATCTTGCCCTTAAACAAGTGCTTAATTTTAAGTGCAGGTAGTTTCATTGATGTGTGCAGCGCTGCTCGTGTGGTTAAACATGTGCTAAATGTGCAGTTAAACCGTGGCCATAATGGGTGGGGGAGGAATTTGGTGAAAACATTCAGTGCTTTGAATATAAATGTTTCACTATCACACCTTAATTTTTGGATACTGGTTTGAGGCAGAAGCAGTGAAAAAAAAAAAAGTCTCTTTAGACTGGAAAATTGAGGAAATTTGTTCTGAGAATCACAAAAAGGGAATAATATAGCACACTGGGGCATGATGTTCTACAGAATCCCTTTACAAGTGTAACCAGACTTGACAATCTTTGCCGTGAGAATTGCTTTGACTTTTTTTTTTTTTTCAAATGCAAAGCCAGACCTCTTACAAAAACACTCACCCTGAGAGGCAATACTCTGTAGTGACTACTGAGCTGTCCTGTCCTCTTGAACAACACGTTTCACCTCTCTGTGCTTCTCTTTTCCCTCCCACTGTCTTTACTATTTATATTACAAGAACTCTGGTGCAGGGACAGTCTCTGTGTTTGCATAGCTCTCTCCATAATGGTGTTGTCTCTCTGCTGGGACCGCCCAGTGCTGTCGTTAGTAAAATCTAGTGACTATCTTGCATAATAAAAAAAAAAAAAAACCAAAAAACAAACAAACCAAAACCCTGTAGGAATAGGAAATTGGAAAAAAGCCCCGACCCTTGCTCTTAGTTGTTCAGGTTTTAGGTTTGTCCCTGAGTCACAGGTTATGGCTCTTCAACACGTGAGGTTTATATAGACTTGCTAAAGAGATCTGTCCTGATAAATGGGTCGGATGCTTTTTATAGAGCTCTCCACTGGGCCCACTCCATCATAATGAAGCTTCAACACAGGCCTCCACAGAGCTCCAGGAGAGAAATCTGGGAAGGAGAAAGTGAAGGGAGATTGGGTGAGTTTACACTACGTGTTAAGTGGAAGAGCTGCAAAGAGGTTGGGAGACTTGTCATGACATGCAATTAAAGGCTCCTCTGGGAGTGTCTGTATAAACTCTACATGTAGCAGAAAGAAAACAGACAGCTGACAGTTGTACTGTGAAGTCTTAGAAGAATATACAGTGTTCACTGCTGACACTCAAAGGCAATTTTGCTGAGTTCTGTGAAGTCTAAACACTTTTACTTAAGAGTTAGGGACAATTCCTGTCAAAGAGCTGGAATTTCTGCCCTAGCTGCTATGAGTTAGCTTCCAGGAACCTCTCTTGAACTGAACCTGACACATATTTTGTTTGTTTTAGTTATGCTTCCATTTGATGAGGGCTCTTGCTGGTGCTCTTTTGCCTCTGCTATTGATGGTGGCTGGAGCATGTGACAGGTATCCCACTCGCCTGGGTTCCTGTTTGGGGCACACCCTGGGATCCTTGGGTCAGGCTGTTTGTTGTGTCTCCCAGATTTTCTAGCAGGAGTGTGTGTGCATGTGTGACACATCCAGAAGTGCAAATGGGGGAGATGCAGGGGAAGGAGTAAATAAATCTGGGAAGGACCCTGTCTTTATGTGCCTTGAGAATTGTGTTGATGGTTGAGCCTGCTGGTTGGGAGGGGAAGGATAAAAGAAAACCTCTGATCTACCAAGTCCTTTAACCCCCTTTTTCTTCATAGTTCTGAGAAGCCTGAATGAGGATCTGCATTGGTTTGAGGCTGTGACTACTTGATATATTAAATTGCAAGGAAATCTTCCAGGTCTGCAGTGGAACTGAAATGGGAACCAGCTTGGCATGGCCATGGAGGCAGAGGCCCAAACCTCCATCAGGCTCACTCAAAGCAAGAGCTTTATGCTTCTCTTAGGGACCTGGGTGAGGTCCCCAAGTAACAGGTTGTTGGCTGATTTGGTCAAGGCCCACATTTCCCATAACACATCATTGGGTCAGTGCTGTAAAGTGATTTCTATTTGCTCCATGGAAGTCTCCATTCTGTATTGGGGAGCCTGTTGTTTTTCTTGCTTCTTACCACAACCAGAGGGAGGAAGTCACTGGGCCAAGAGACATCACCCTTTCTTTATTTTCTTCTAGCATTCCACATGCAGGTCCCTAATAAAAAAGAGGGAAGATGTAGAGAACCTGAGCATCATTCAAATCATCAGAGACATTACCACCAGCTGTCATGGCTATTTATTTTTGGGATGGGATGTCTTTACTTTACAAAGAACTTAGAAGTCCTCTAGGAGGAACTCAAGTAGATTTTTACTTCTTTCTAGATATAAGGGAATGGCAAATGAGAAGCAAACAACTTGAAATTCAACAGAGAATTTGGAGTGCAGATTTAATTTGTATGAGAAGGCTGTGGTAATGGGAAATATAGAAAACTCTAAGTTTTGATGGTTGGACCAGGCTTAGAGCCTAAAGGCATATATCACTGAAGGGTATTAAATATTTAAAAGAAGGTTTATTTAGAGTCCTCAAAACTGACAGGATCTTAAATACAAGATCATATGGCAAGAAAGCTCAACATCATTCTTGTCAGGGTGAATTAACTGTGGTGTATAGCCCTGTATAAATAAGCAGCCATGGAAACTCCCAGCTTCATTTAAAGTCCTGGAAAACCAAATTATCTTCATTCAGAAGAAAAAAGAATAAGACCAGGGTAGGAAGAAAGCAGATGAACCCAAGCTTTCTGCGGAGTTTTATAAGCACATATTTCTCAGGTAATTCTTCAATTATTTTAAAAGAATACAGAAAATGATTGTGTTTCCAGGGTCCAGTTGTGTTTCCAATTGTTTATTGGCAGGTACAACTTGAATTGGTTGGAAGGAATTACACTTATAGTGCATTTCATGATACAATTCTTCAGTTAAATCTTTCCCTTCTGGGTGTTTCTTCAAGCTTCTGGGGAAGTGCTCCTCCTCAGGGGAGGAAGTTGCTATTATTATTGCAAGGAGATTCAGCCAGGCTGTAGCTGAGGGACTCATTGAGAGTGTTCATCTGTGTCTCTCTTTATTTAATCCTCCTCAGTACTGCAGCCCCTCCTGCCTCAAAAAAATAGCTCCCCTTGCTTAGAATGTTGAAACTTGTGGCCTAACAGAAAACAGTTTGGTCCAGTAAATGACAATGAATTCCAGTGTGTTGGCCATGCTGATGGAAAGGATGGAAATGGAAAGGAGCCTTGGCCAAGAGCTAGGGTGGTGCCCATGCTGTGTTACAGCAATGTGCACCTCCTTCTACCTTATCTGTGCACCAAAACATGCCTTGGGAACATTTTAAGCATCTCCACCATGCTAGAATTTCTCTTCCTAGGCTGCAGCAGATAGCTGCCAACGTGGTGTTTGCACTGCTGTGGGAGCCTTTCTGCAGAAGGTCAGTGGGGGAGTGTAATCAGTTTAGAACTGGATGTTGTAACTTACTTGAATGAAAGATTTTTTTCTAAAGGTGACATTAAGATGAAATATTTAAGATAAACCAGAAGATTTGAGTGGAAATTCACAACGTCCCTCTGAAACAGTCCATGCTGATTTACTGATCTTCCACTTTCAATTTATGAGCTGAGACCAGAGTATACCACTGGAGGATGAGAATAGAGTAGTCATATTAGAGCCAGCTCATATATCCTACGGACAGACTTTGGAAGAATTAGAAAGTATAATAAAGTGCTTGTCCCTTTAAGACACTGCTTGGATCCTTGCCAATTTAGATCCCAGAGCATTAGATATTTTAAAAGCCCTTAAAACTGTCTCTCTTCTTTTTTCCTTGGTGTGGTGGTTTTTTCTTTTTTTTTTCTCCCTTGTTGTCTGAGGTTTTCACCTTTTAACAATGCAGACACAATGGTAGGAGCATCCTTTGCTTTACAGCTTTCTCCCCCTACAGCTTATTGAGGGTGGAATTCTGTTCCCCATCCCATTATTTTAAACACGAAATAACTCTTTAGAAGGCAGAGCATGTATGTGACATGCACAAGAGAGAGAAAACATACCTTGTTTTAAAAAGGCAAATCCTTGGTTTTACATAGGAGCAGTAACACTGGGATACACAAGGGCATCCAGGTACTTTTCAAGCAAATAAATACTGCCAGGGCACTGCAGTGACCTTTGCTCTCTGACATTTTCAGCTAATGGTCACCGTATGTGCCAAAAAAAAGCTGACCCTGCTATTGCTGGGGGACCTGCCTGGAGGTTTGGATGTCTCCTTGGAGAGCAGCCACCTTATCAGTGAGCTCAGCAGCCTGTGGGTCAAACAAAAGTCCAGTTTGGGCTCTGCTGCAGCCCCAGTGTCTCACACCCGATACAGCCACTCCTCCCAGGGAGAGCAAGGGGCCTTCAAAGGGGTCACAATCATTCTGGAAGTGTTTCTGAAGTGAATTTTCTTCAAAAAGAACCACTCTGCTAATGGTTAGAGTGCCTAAAAAAGGATTTTGTTTGAAGATACTGTCCCAAGAAGGTTTGTGGAGAGTTCTCTTTGGGCTGGGCTCTGAAACATAGTTTGATGCAAGATAAAAGGAACTTGGGTAAAGAGGAAAGGTAGTCTAGGACTAGAATAAACAAAAAGTGAATTAATTGGCCATCAATCTGGGTCCATGTTTTGAGCAATACAGAACAGAGGAGGGACCCAGGGATTTTTGTGCCATAGCACATGAATGGAAAATTGTGATTCATTCCCCTGTTTGCTATTTCTTCAGATCTGATTTTTCTTCTGGTAAGGCAAAGATCCCCTCCAGTTTTAGGCAGCAATTTCATCTCATGCAATGGGGAGATTAAGCCTGCTGAAAGACCTCTTTTAAGGAGGATTCAATATTCCCTTCTCTCTTCATGGAGATTATAAGATAATGCATCTGGAACAACATTAGCTCATCCAGGTCTGTGGTTTTATTCTTGATAATCAAATACCAGAAATCTCATGCTCTCATCTGCCTGAACATATTTTTGGGTAAGGAGTAGGCTTCAGCTACCACACATGGCTGTGGTCAGATATTGTGAGATCTCCTAAACACGAACAGAAAATTTCTATCCTCTAAGTCATATCTAAACATTCCTCTTTCTCTTATATTTTCTTTCTGCAGCTGAGAGAGTTATGGTAGTTCAGGCCAAGAGAACATGTTTATTTCTCCTTTGGTAGTGTTTACTCGGCAGACTCCCAAACTTGGGTTCAGGCTGCATTTGCTTTCAAATGAGAATTATTTTGATGGCCTCAGCCTTATTCTATATAGTGCAGTTGTGTCAAGAGCTAGCATTAAGTCACTGTCTGTCTGGATTAAGTTTTAAGGGTACAATGAAGAGTCTGTAGATGTTCTGTTGGGAGACAGCTGGCCAAATGGACACAGACTTCCTTCTGAGTCTCAGCAACAGCTACATTCTTAAACAACAAGATTTGTTTTGTCAGTTCTTACAAAACCAAGTGGGTTTCCTGTTAAGTTTAGCCTAGAAGTGAGACAATTATAGGGAAAAAAAAAAAAAAAAAAAAGCTGAAGCACATCTTGGGAGCTTTTAGGAGCTTATGACACTTTGTTTGGCCTTTTGAGACAGCTATTAGTCATTTATCCCCTTTCAACTGCAGAGCACTGGAGTGCAACATCTGTGCTCTGCTTCACCTTCCTCAGGACCATTCAGCAGAGATGGAGCAGATCTTCCCACCAGCATCAGTCTCCTGTCTCAGGCATCTGGCTCTCTCTGTCTCACAAAATTTTGCATTTTGTCAGTGGAGACATTACATTTTTAGTGACTTATGCAAAAGCAATTTTCTTATAATGTTAATTGTTACATTGTAAAAGCATACATTATACATTAATTCTAGTCTTGCAACTTCTCTAATTATTAATCATACATCTAGTAAACCAATCCATACAGGGAACTAGTTTCAATTACACTGATATAAATGATGAAGATGCATAAGATTTGTGCTGTATTGTGGATCAGTGATGATGCTTTGATTTTTAACATTATCTGAAACTCTGTCCATAGAATTTTTATAAAGCAGGTGATAACCTAAGAACCCTTCAAGATCACTCAGTCCTGTAGAAGACATTCTCAATGCAGCTTTAATGTTGTCCAAACAGCCACAAATATATTTATTCTTGAAAGAATTCTAAGGGAGATTTTTTTTTTTGTAAAAGATTGAATTTTATTCATATTTGAGAATTATAATGTGAAAGAATAGTGATTTCCTTAGTAAATGAGCAAAATTTCAAAGTTTTGTTTTTTAGCTTTATGAAGTTTTTATTTTCTCAGTTCATATTTTGCTCAGAATTATTACTTAACAAATTAATCTCCAGAAGTTGCCTGGATTCACTCTGGTGTTAGAAACAATTCAGCTTCTTCTTCTGCCCAACTTTTTTTCCATAAAATTTGCACATATCCATGAGATGACGATAAGCAGACTGGGGAGGGATCTGAAGAAATTGCCCTGCATTTTAGCCTTCAATTATGCAAGGTGATCTTAAGAAAACAAGAAGTCAAGTCCTGAAAGGTCTCTGAATAGCAGTGGAAAATAATTCATGCCAGATTGTTCCTTGTTAGTAGTAAAGAGAGACTGTTATAAATTGATTAACACAGAGAGCTGATGGATATTCTTCACGCCTAAAGAGTAGTTTCTTTGGTTTTACAAACTGATAAAAACAGGTGAGTTAGAAGCCTAAATGACAGTGAAAGTCAATGAACAAAATACTTGGGTCACAAAGCATTTGAAAATGCCCTGGTGGGGCAGTGAATCCTGACTTTGTAGCATCAACCAAGCAAATGAAAGGTCTTCAAAGTTATGAAGTCTGTTATCTTTCAAAGGGTGAGATGAGAGAAATCAAAATGACTTCATGGCAATTAATCTGATAGTCTGATGGTCTAAATATCTGCTTTATAAACTGCAACAAGATGTGTGTCAGGGCCTTTGCCACCTCAGAGCTGTAGAGCATGGAAAGATACCATAGCAAGTCATCATAATAATATTTTTCATTCATAAATATTTCCAGCAAGTCCACAGATGCAACAAAGTGAAAAATGGAAGGTGTCTGGTCAGACCTATCTACCTTTGCAAATGAAGTCTAGTGCTGAAATTGCTTCATTTGAAAGCAACTACTTTGTTTGAAATTCTACCAGTTTGGGTAGAATTCTACCAGAAAGTGAAGAAGTTACTTCTGCTCTTGGTGAAAGCACATGGTTGGTGTTTGGGAGGCTGTACCAGTTCAGGCACCTGCAAAACTGAGTCATTTTGCAAATTGGTGCATATTCATAGTAGCACAAATAGTTTAAAATGGAATCTGGAAAGGAAATGCTTTTTTTTTGTTTTTTTTTCATCATTGACTTCTTGCCACATCATATGGTCTACACAGCTTCAGGCAGCTCTGGACTAACATCAACACCCTGCAGCCCAGGTGACTCCCTCACACTCAGGTAGTGACCAGAATAGTCATCTCCTTGAGATTCAATATTCCTTGAGAGAAGCATTTGCAAACAGCTGTAGGCTGCCAATTGATCATATAGGCTGTTGGCAAATATTTATGGTTAAAAAAGGCACGGACAGGATGCCTGCCTTGATTCACAAATGCTTTTTGGCACAGAAAAAATTACCCAAATACTCAGTGAGTCATATTTGAAGGGAATAATTAGAACAGTTCTTAGGCTGTCTGAAAACCTCATTGTCTGAATCAAGGAAGCGAGCTAAGGTGTTCAGTTTTACCTACACAAACACAAGCTTTATGTAATTGAAAAAAACCCAAAAGGTGAAAAACCCCTGAAGAATAATTTCATAGAGTCATAAATGTTTTGGATTGGAAGGGACCTTAAAGCTCATCTAGTTACAACTCCCCTGCCTTGGGCAAGAACACCTTCCACTGGACCAGGGTATTCCAAGCCGCATCCAACCTGGCCTTGGACACTTCCAGGGATGGAATTTAAATGATTCAAGCAGGCCAGGTGAATTTGAATTTGGTCTAAATGAGGCCTGCACATTATTTCACTAAAAGTTCTCAAGTAGGACACAAGATCCCAAAGAATGAATTAATGGAAGGGGACTTGCTCTTTTCCTCTCTCCTGTGTGAGGTTACTCCTCTTCTCCACAGTTCCTGCTCTGCCAGCTCATTCCTGCCTCAGGGGAAGGCCATTATTTAATAAATCTGTTCTGGGTTTTAAATAGGAGGTTTTGCATTGAAATAGATATCTGAGCCAACCCAGCAGAATCTGTGAGATGTGACAGGAGCAGAGTGGCAGTGGTAGACCAGAATGGCTGCCCTCAAAAAACAGGAGATAAATATTACAACTCAGAGGAAACCTCATTCCCTGCATTTGTGTGTTTCAGTATGTAACATTCATGTAGTATAAGTACTTGGTGACAGGCTCTAAACCCCCGCCAACTTTGGGGTTCTGTTCACTGTTTTAATCATAATTTAGGTGTGGGGGTTAGGATTAACAGCAGGCAAACATTAACCACGGCTGCTGGACCTCAGTGAGCCTACCAAAAATGGGGAGTGGGTTAGCTGAGAGAGTAGTCACTGGGAAAAGATGAAACTCAGATGTATTGAAAATGTAAAAGAAAATTGCGAGCAGCACAGGGAAGAAAGTTGATTGGAAAAAATAGGGAACCTTTACAGCTCTTGATAGAAAAGGTGAAATTCAGTGAAAAAAGCAATAGTGAGCAGGAATAGGCGACCAGAAAATAATGATATGTCAAAAGGATGCTTATGCTCTACACAGAAGGTTCTGAACCCATGAAACAGGGAAAGAATTAATATCACCCTCTTTGGCTTTGGTGACTTGCACTGTGGCAGAGGAGTAAAACTCAGGGATACACTGGAAGGTTATAATGTTGTGTAGGTTTGTCCAGAAGGGCAAACAGAAGGAATGTAGAGAGGTCTGTGTGTTATTTGTTAGAGAAAAGGAGTTATTACTGCTTTGCCAGGTGGGTTGAGGCAGAAATCTCATACCTCTGAAAGTAATACCAGATCCCAAGGGCTGGCTACATGGAAATCTCCTCTATCCACAGTGTTCATTAGGCCATTTGCCTCTATAAAGATCAGACAAATTTATGTTGAGCTAGGTCACATGAGGCCAAAACCTCACCTGCTTCAGGCTTTCAGGACTGTACTTTAATGACAATTTAGGATCTAATGGAAGGCCAGGAAAAGGGTCATTTTATATCTGGAATATACTAGCATCTAACGCCAAAATGATGTAATATATCTGATTGCACATTATGTATAAATCAGGACAGCTCTTTAGTAGAAAGACCATATGTTTTCCACGCCAATGGAGATTTACACAGATTCCTGGGGCTACCTGCCCGGGTTAAGGCACTGTGACTCTCCCTTCCCAAAAAAAGCTTGGCCAAAGCGCTACGGCCAAGCTGGCCCTTAAAATAACAAGCCACGACAGCAAGAATGACAAAAAAAAACACAAGCCCCCAAAGCCATCAAGTGTGTAGTCAGGCTTGGCTGCCATAAAGCTCAGTGCTGGCATTCTTTGGGAGCGTGGGGCGGGGTGGGGGGGGAGTTGCTGCATTCCCCTGGAATGCGGCGAATGGCTTGTAAATTAGAGCCCCTAATGAAACCGCGCTGGTGTCCAACTGCAGCAATCATCTGGTTAAAATCAGGCAGTAATTCCACTAATTTTACTGCCCTTCTCCCAGCCCTCAACGCCTCATTTAGGAAAAAATGTTTATGTTCCCCTCAAAACACCTGCATTTTAACTTGGGTCCCCGAAGCAATTATTTTTATTTTATTTTATTTTTTAAGACTTTCTGTTGTGAAATGCAACATCCCTCCGTTTTCTGAGCCGAAGCACATGAACGCCCTGGGATTCCCAATCTTCAGGCATGTTTAACTAGCACTATTTTTCTTGCACACTTCACAAGCTTCGCCATCCTATATATTTTCCACCCACAGCTGCTGTCCAGAAGTGTTTAGGATATATTTTTTTCCCCCCGTCTCAGTAAATGATGAAATAAAACTGCGTGGAGCTGTTTGCATTGTGACTAAGGAAGTTAAGGTTGATGGAGGTGATAGTGACTGACACTTATCCAATTTCAGGCTTTCCAAAACGTCTGTGGTTCTTATCATGATTTAGTCTCTACTAGACCTTGTAGACATTAAACAACAAGAATGAGCACTATTCTCACTCAGGAGAAGAAACATTATATAGTGGATGCTGGAACACTACCACGATGTGCTGTGAGATCTTACCATCTGCTATTCCATTAGGGTGAGTTATTCATTTTGTCTCCTTGGTTTCATGTTCATTTAAAGCTTTGATAGATTATGACTAAAGATCTCCTTCAAAAGTTGTAAGCAGATATCCCCAGCCCGTGATGATACCATTTCTTGAAGCACAGACATCCCAAACAAGGGAAATAGCCTTCCCATAAACAGTCAGAAGTCTTCCTTTCTCTCCAGTCCATACAATCCTGAAATACTTAGACTGTCAACAAATTCTTTGAGAAAACAGATAAATTTCCCATTCCCCAATCACCTGCAAATATCTCCATCCAATTTTCTGAATTCCTACAGTCATTCCCATCAGGGCAAACCTCAGCCAGGCCAAGGTGTGCCAGTGCTGGAGTGCAGATCCTGGCAGTTCAGGTTGGCAAAACTAGGTGCAGCATCAAACTCCCTCCCTATTTCACCTCAGAAAACAAAGAACCAGGGCTATGTAAAATATTATAGCTATCCATATGAGTGTTACTTCTGCAGTTATGATTGGGTGGAATGGGAATTTCCCATGCTAAGCCAATTCCATGGGGAACACTAATTTGTTGAAGCTGAAAATTAAGCTTTCTCTAGCTAGCAAGGAAAATGCTGGCCATGATTTCTGAAGAAGCAGATCTGGGAAATCTGTAGCTTGAAGAATTCAACTCAAGACTGAGGAGGCATCTCCAAATTCTTACTTTCTTTAACTCACACTAGTGTAGCATACTCACTGTTAGTAAACCTGGAGTCAAGCACACCTAAAGAAGGGAAAGAGTGATTTGTTTTGCTTTCTGCATCACCTGGAAAATGGCACAACCTTTGATACTCTCACAGTTGAGAAAACAGATAGAAATCTTTGCTCCTACAACACCAGAAAGAAATTTTCTTCCTTCTGCTGCTGGTTTGATAAACAAGTTATTCTGGACACATGGTAAAATATTTAAGTGGGAAGACAGTGTGCTGATTGCAGTTAAGGGCTGATGGACATCCAGCATCCTACTGGCAGAGAGGCTCTGCCACCTCTTGGGATTTCTCTCTGAGCTCAAGGGTAAGAACAGAGCTTGGTTATGTCCATCAAGGGCTGAAAAGCCCACAATGAGACCAGGGAAAAGGAGCAAACTCAACTTCTAGACACACCTAGTCACAAGAGGAGATTAAGGAAAAAGAAAGACGTATTTGACAGCACCCAGAAACACTGTGGGGGGAGGCAGTAGCTCAGGCAAAGCAGCAAAACCAGAGCTATGCTTAATCTCAAACTTCAAAGAAGAAAATTCCTCAGAGCTAATAGGTCCCAAACCAAAATATGGTCAGGTATGGAACATGTGGTCACCACAGCATCCTGGAGGCTGCGAGAGGCTTACAAAAGCAACTGGGAATCTCCCTTTTTTTTTTTTTTTTTTTTTTTTTTTTTTTTTTTTTTTTCCTTCCTTTTTATTTCTCCTTCCCCCAATATTTTCTGCTTGCCTGCCTCCTTTAAGTCTTTGTTTTGCGCTAACTGCATCTGAACTCCCTTGGACTTGGTGGTGCAGGCCTACAACAGAGCAGAATACACAAATGTAATCCCAATAATGAACAAGAATGAAGGAAATATTGAGCACTGTATCACATCCAGTTTTAATTAAAAGTATCACAAGCAGATTTATGTCCGGCATAACTTCTCCTGCTGTTTCCAGGTTGTATTTATCTTCTAATTTAATTGTTTTTCAGTGCCTTTTATGAAAGCTGCCTCCTGACCAGTGATAATGCTGCATTTTAATACTTTATCTGAGTTTGCTTTCAAGGAGTTTCCCGCTTTTTGGATTTTTACTCAATTTGACATCTTTCCGAGAGCTGGCAGAAGCAATGTGCAGCTTGATGCTTCAAAATATGAAATCATTGGAAGGTAGGGAAAGAGCCTTTCTTCAGCTGACTCTTATTATGAACTCACTGCTGGGGCTGAGACTCCAAATCAGCAAATAGCATCCCATTAAGGTCAAAGAGCCTGTTGAAGAGTGTGAGGCTGGATGAGAAAAAGACAAAGTAGGGGACCTTCCCCTCTAAGGTGTTGCAGAAAACCTATTTGAAAGTCTAATATTTGAATTTGTTTGAGAATACAGTTATTTTTTTTTAATTTGGATGAACTTAAAGCTTCAATCTTCCAGCATTTCTTCCAATGTTCAGCCAAAATATACCAGAAGTGATAACGGTTCCCTTTTACCACTGAGAGATTAATAATCTCCTAATTTCTATGTTTTCCTTTCTTTCTGTCTTCAGGGATCTCTGGAAGCTAAATAAGAAAAAAGGTATTTTACTGTAAGCTTTTCTGCAGTTTGACAGGTGGGAAGTAGGGAAAGAAACTGCTTTTCATAAGAAAACAGCAGAGCTAAAATTAAAAGTAGGACTTGGCTCTTAACAACTCTAAATTACTAGACAATTTGAAACCCACATTTCACTGCTTGACTTTTTGCTTGGGGAAGTCAAACCAGAACCCCAAACACATCCATTCTCAAACCTTGGGAGATTTCACATCCCGATCTGAGCTTTCCAACATGCTCCCAGTTCTGATTAATGCATACCAAACCTACTCTGTTATAAAGTCAAATCAATGCCAAATGTGGTGGTGATTTTTTGATAGGGAACAAGCGACATCCACCAATATATTTAACACAGGTCAGTAGACAGCCTACAGTCATGACAGTCTTGAACTAGTGACCTAGAAATGAAAGACTCCTTAATCCCTTTACCAAATCCTAAACCACTCAATTCCTGCCCCACCTCAGCAGCCAAGGTCTTTTATAGATGTGCTGGAGGGTAATATGTAAGCCAGCAGAGTGTAAATTAAAGAGGAAAAAAAAAAATGCTCTACTTGCAATAACATCGTAATTGTGGAATTTGAGAAAATAAGGGACTCAGGAGAGGTCTTCAGTCAGCTTGTCTCAAATTCAGTGCAAATTTATTCTGAGAATATTTTGGCACCTGCAAGCAGCCCAAAACTTTTATAAGCATCATAGCAAGGGAAAAGTGATGCAAGTGAAAGACTGCAGATAGACTCAGAAAAAGGTCTTGATTGTTCATCTGACCTGTTGGCTTCCTCTGCTGCTGCATGAGTTTACTTCTATGACTAACTCCACTGATTCCCATGACGACATTAGGAAGTCTCAGTGGCATACAACTGGAGGGTTTAATCTACAGGGATGAGACTCATGCCTCAGAAAAAGAAGAACAGAAGCCACAGACATCCATCTCATAAATCCTGTGTTGTTTAATCTGGTTTCTTCATCTTTGTCTTGGGATTGTCATAAGAAGAGGTTCTTGTGTTTTCTTACTCCTTCTCACAGGTCCTGACAAGAGGAACCATGAGAAAAATATTCATTTCGGAAGCTGTTTCCAGTAACATAACAGAAACTTAAAAAAGGAGTGGGTTTGAATTCTAATTGAATTCAAAGCTACACAGCACAGACCAACAACAGCAAACTCTGTGCCTGTACAGTTGGAATTTTGCTGCCAAATGTGGTTAAACAGTTTTTCACTTTTCCCCAAAACATGAACATTGTCTAAGTAGAAAAGTATTTCCATTTGTAGAAGGGACTTTTTTTCATTTTGTACATCTGCAGGCATAAAAGGACCATAATAGACCACAAATTAGATCCGGGAACTGAAATAAGCTCAGCTTGTAACTGAGACCACAGGTCTGTAAAAAAAACTATAGCATCATTTTTGGGTGAGCTCTTTTTTTCTTTTCTTGTTTGTTTGCGTTATTTTTTTTTTATGGCAAAGCAAATGAAAACTCATTTTATATTCAAATATGACACCATCTGTTCCCTGAGTTAGAAAAACTGGGTGAACTGATCCAATATACATTGTGCTAGAAGGAGGGGAACAAATGCAGAAATATCTCTTTCTCTCATCTCCTGTTTTGTGTCCCACTGTTCCATGACTTGACCACAAAGGACTTGCAGATGGCACATGGAGATATTTTTTTTTTCTTCCTCTGTTTGATCTGGTCCTCCCATTCTTCTGGGCTAGAATTTTCCCTTTCTCAATGTGATCTGCTGTCTGTCTCCTTTCCCCCCTCCCCCAAAAAAGCCTTGTTAATGCTTTTCCCCTGAGGTGATGGAGAGCAGATCAGTAGGACCTATTGCCACAGTCCTGTGGCAGGCTTAGTCTGAGAGAGGTGATGCTGTTGGGCATGAAGGAGAGGTGGTTGGTCGCTGGAGACACATCTCACTGCTGTTTGTGTTCACGTCCCCCACTCCTCACATGCTCCTATGTAATGTAGGCACTACCTCCAGGAATGGCTTGGACCAGGACAGTGACCAGATGCTGAAAGTCCCACCCCCCCCATGTCTTCTGGATCAGTCCTATGAACAACCTTTTTATATTTAACTCTTTATTTGTAACCATGAAAAGAACAGAGCAGCTCCCTTACAATCACCTGAAGCACTGGACAACAACGGGTGATAATTAAATAAATGGAGGAAAAGTCCAAGCAAAAAACTGCCATGTATGGAAATCCCTGGGAATGTGGAAAATATTCTAGATTGCTTTAAAGCTCATCAGTTGAAACAGCATGAAGAAAAGTTCCTGCAAAAACCTCTACCCCCTACTCCCCTCTACAATGAGCCAGAAAAAGAAGAGTCCCTTAGCTAACCTGAGCCTGACAATGGCTGGTTGTGAGGCATATGTTAAACAATTTTGGGTTAACATGGGCAAAGGAAATCAGCTATGAAACTGTATTAAGGAAACATGAGACCACTGTAATCTGCATAAAAATAAATTTGGGTATATTCCCAACACACAATCGCACTGTGGAATTGCAGGAAGTGGGCTAACGGGAGGGAAACTTTGCTTTCCCTAAAGAAAACCTACTTGGGATTATTTTTTTTGTGTGTGTGGAAATAAAGCTACTTTCATATTCCTCTCATATTGCTGTCCTGTTTTTGGAGTTGAGTGAATAGTTTGGATTAAATAATTTCCTCCATGAAATGAACCTTCTATTATTATTGCTCAAAGACTGTTCATAACATGCTGAGGTTTCCTGTGTTTACTCTTAATTTCTAATTGTTCAACAGCTTGAAATTATATGTGTGTATTCCTCTAAGGATTGATGAGGGTTTGGGTTGAGTGTTTATGGCATTGGAGCTCTATCAGTTATTGTAACAAGCTCCTTCACTTTTCACCTTTTCCATGGCCCCTTCTGGAAGGGCTGTGCCACTGGAGATCCCAGAAACAGAGCAAATCCAATAATAATTCCTGTTGGGGTGGGCTCTGGAGAAGGTGATGCAAAGAAGAAAAAGGCTGTGTGAGCTTTCTCCTTAGCTCACTGGAGTGGGGAACACTTCCTTTGAGCAGGGACCATCACCCAAGGGGACCTTTTGTCCCTCTCCAGGGCTGTCCCCTGGCTGGAAGGCAGCAGGCTGCTGCAACACAGGTTTCCCAGTTTGCAGGAAACAGGTTTGGTTTTTGTTATCCTTTTGGCTTTACTCCCACTTGAACAGCAACCAACATTTTTTAAAACTTGGAGCAAGGCAAGGCCTCCTATGTTTCCTCCTGGGAAAACCTTGGGGCTAATGGGGTGGTCATGCTGGGTGCCACCACTGCTGGCCAGGCTCTGGTAGCATGGGACACTGCCATGGGACACTGTGGGGACCACCTGGGCTCTTGGGGACTTTGCCTGGGCCATCCCTTGCTCCAGCCATGTAGTTCAGATCCTGGCTGACTGGCTAATTCATCATTATTTTTGCCCTGACAAAATTCCCATCAGGAAAAAAAAGGAGCTCCATGGGTTCAGTAGCTTGGTGGCACATCAGGTGCTCAAGAAAACTGAGATTTTGCTAGTTTTGCTGCTAAAATCAAAGTTCTTTGAACAGTTCCAGAGTGCTCTTTTAGGTACACCTCTGATCCCACCTGCCAAGGATTCAGGCAGGGCTCCTATGGTATCCCACCTTGAAGAAGAAGAGAACTTATCTCAAAAAATATATTCCCACTGCAGCTGTGCAAAAGCAGGCATGAGCCCTATCACCCTTCTGGGAGCAGTTATTTCACACAGGGGAAAAAAGAGGGAGCAGAGGGAAATTATTATTTCAGCAAGAAATGTGTCTAATACTTTTGGTCCTTGAGTCACTGAGGTTGCCAGCTGGGTGTTTGCTGAAGGAAGAGAACAGTAAAATACAGAGCAGGACAAGGAAGGACAAAACTTGGCTAAAAGCAAATCCAAGCTTTTCATGTTGTAAATTTGGAGGAAGGCATGCAGTCCCCTCCTTCCTTCCCCACCACTCACACACACAAAACAACCTGAAGCTTGTAGTTAAGAAAATAAACTGCAGAGAAAGCCCCTGAAGGGCCTTGGCAGCAAACTGTTCCCACTAAACTGGGAATCTGCACACTCATAGTCTGAAATAAATTAAGATACTGGGGGGTGGAGGGGAGGAAGAAAGGAAGGGAGGGGGAGAAGACAGGGGAAAATCAACAGCTCTGGGGTGAAACACAGGTTGATGCTGCCTCATCATTTTTAAACCTAAAATAAAACAAGCAAATTTTCTTTAACTGCAGGTCAAAATAAAAGGGGAAAAAAAGTTTCTTCCCTCATCTGTTCACGGTAATTACTAACAGAACTCAGCCCCTGCCAGCTGCAGAGTTCATGGATAAATGGAGGGACACATTATTCTCTCTCTCTGGGATCAAAAAACTCAAACTTTGTATCTCAATTTGCCAGTGGTATGTCTTTCATATACTCCTGCAAAGTCATTTCACTGGGCTGTTCAGTCGGGACTTTTTCATCAGACAAAAATTGTGATGTTTGCAGGCTTTCAAGTTTATTTTAAGTTTGCTTCTGAATGAGAAACATGACTCCTGCAATTTCCCAAACTTTTATTATGTCATTATAGCGCATTTATTATTGGATCTATCCACTTTCCTTGTTAGCAGCCAGTCCCAGCAGGGCGGGTTCATGCTCTAACCCACAGACACTGGCTGCTCTGGATGCAATGGGGTGTGGAAGCCCTCTGGAGGTACCAAACCATGTGAATATTTGGGAAGAATGAGATGATATTCACCAGGATACCTCAGCTATTCACTCTGTGATCCCAGTGCAGATTAGTAGGTGATTTTCCTGCATAAGTCACTTGTCCCATGGTGTGGCATTCCCTGGTTCATGAGCTGTTGGAGTGACAGTGGTGACAGACCTTGCTGAGCACGGTGTGCATCAACAAAGGGGAAAGTGACCATATCCTACTCCTGATATTTGCCATTGACTGTTTCTCAAGGCAGCTTTAGGGCCCCTTGCCAAGCACTTTGCCAACCTTTGCCTTGAAGTTTATTGAAGCTGACACAAATAAATTAATTGGGTGAAACAAAGTTTGCTTGAAAGCCCCTGTGATTCAACAAGTTGATCGCACAGAAGAATCCACACCATCATACTGCTGAATATCTCCATGGATCAAAAAGTCCTTCCCTCACAGACAGCAATAGGTAATTCAGAGTCACAGGCTGTGCATGTGTGTGCAGGCACTGTTTCAGGCAAGGCAATGATGGGGTGTGTATTTGTGCTCTTTGTGAAGTTAAAGGATCACCCATGTCCCTTACAGGCTGTTTAGCAAGACCCAGAGACATGTGATTTCATCATGATCTGGTGGTAAAACAGATGATTTGCAGTGCTTTTTGAACCTCTCTGATGTGTGAGCAGGGAGGGCTTTTCTGCTGTAAAAGTAGTGGAGAGTGATGAATGAGAATTATGAGAATTTTTTAAGAAAACCGTTACAGCATTTTTCAAAGCTGAAAGAAAAAGAAGGAGTAAGCACAGGAGTAGAGATCAAATCTAACTATTACCTGTCTCACACTTGCTACATGCCCTTGGTCAGGGCCCCATGTGTTGGTTTCCTTACCATAAACCAGACAGGGTTATCTTCTTTCACTACCTTTCAGGACACTGGGAGGTTTAATTCATGTCTCCTTGCAAAACACTTTGACATCCTGGGGCAGAAATGCAAAGCCTTTTTATGATTCAGGGTTTTATTCATTTTAGTGTTGAGGTGTTTTTTTGTGACACGTGCTAAAGACATGGCACTGTGGCTGGAAAGTGAACTCTCTCTGTCCCAGGAAGTCAGTCTGATGGACTGCAGCATTTCATTGATGCATTTTAATGTATACCTTTTATACCTTCACCACTCTGAAGTGGAAAACTGACATTATCTGGTCCGATCTCCTGCTTTCTTACTGGCTGATTACACAACAGAAGAGGCTAGGCCTGGGGCAGATCTGTTTTCTACACCTATTATACTGTTGCACAGTTGAAGTTCAGTTGTTAGCTGCTTTTAAAAACGACAAATGTGCTCTAATTTTAGAGCATCATAGCAATCATTGTTTTTATTTCAGTAGAGAGGAAAAGTGGAGGAAAAAAACAGCTTGGGACTTAATAAACACCTTAGCCTGCAGCCTTCGACTTTATTCATGAGGTTTTTTATCTTCTCTTCCAATCTCCATGCACTCACTGCATCTTCTTTACTGCATAGTCTTAAATTACCATTGCAAAGGTTATATGTTTATTTACAAAGAGCTGGCTATGAATGGTGATCCTAAAGGCGAGGAGGGTGTCTCATGGCAATAAACATCTCTTGCTCTCTTAAACACCAAGGCCAAATGAATAAGGTGATGTTTAGTGCCTCAGACATATTATGGTTTATGGCTTCATTAACTACCTGACCTGTATTGTGTGCAAATTTCATCAAAGTGAGATGCATATTTATTCCCTGAGGTGGGCTGCCTGATAATGTTCTTATTCTTAAAGGAACAGCACAAGTAATTACTTACAATTAGTGTTGTGAAAGTAAGGGAATTTTGTGAGGCAAGGTAATTTCACATACCTGAAATTTCACTTAACAGAAAGAAGACAGTAGCTGCACAATGAATATTTATACTTGGGTGAAATTGAAAGTACATGTATATGGCTTTTCTTGATTCTTTGCAGCATAAGGGATAATTCTAGTTATTTAAGTAACTAAAAAAAAAAACCCAAAACCAGCCCTTTTTGGATAAATTTTTTTGGGGTGCGTGTAGTTCTCTTTGCCAGAGCTGAATCAGGTATTTAGGATCAACTGAATGTGAAGTTTAAAGTGTTCAAATTTCTTGCCCCATCCCATGCCCTCTCCTTTGCCTTTTGCTCCATACAGTTTTAGTTTATCCTAGGAGCTGTATTTAATTTCCCTACAGGGTGCTGGGGATATTATTATCATTGTGGGTTTTTAAAAGTATAATTGTAGAACACAGATCCGCAGCAGACTGTGGTTACACTGGAAACCTGAATTTCAGTCTACCATCTGACTGGAGGCCAGTTTTCCTGGAGCACAAAGTGCATCTTGGGGTGGTTTCAAACAGAGATGTTGGGATGAGGGTTTCCATGTTATAAGAGGGATTATTGCTCATGAAACAACTGCAGCCAATGCAAAGAGCTCTGTGTGCCTCAGAAGTGAGTGCACTGCCTTCTCTGCACGTGTGGAAGATACCCCATGGCCACAGTAGTGTTTGTTTGCAGGGTTAATAAAAACACAGCTTTGTATTCATCTGTCTTACTGCAATGGAGGTGTTTCCTAAAGCCTTGAAGGATGCTTCTGGTGTTTGCAATGACCAGCTTTGACTTTGCTGGTGGGTCAAAGGTAGCTGGAATATACGTGGCCCTTCGGTAGCTTTATGTGGCCTTTCCACTCCAGGATCAGCCAAAACAACATGTGCTGTCTGTCCAGTAACATGATCACAGCTCTCAGCCCTTACATTTCCATCAGGCCTGAGCCTACTCTTCTTGTTGTTCCAGGTTGCATTTCTAATTCTATCAGACCAGGAAAAAAAGACACTGGAAACAACCATGCTCAGAGGAGAAGTTGGTGGCTGACTGACTGCAGGAGACAGCTCCATGGAGTCCTGCTGAAAGGACTTCTTGAGAGTTGCATTTAAAGTTTAACCATAAATATATGATGTATTTTGCCATGTGCACTGACTTAACCAGAGAATGTCATGGAGATAATTCTGAGCAATTGGATGTCTGTGGTCTAACCACCAGCAATAGCTGAGCACATGATGAATGGCCTATGGTCAAAGTACATATCCTGAACATGGGGAAGCACAGTTTAAGCTGCTGTTCCTCTGTGGTAAAGTTGTTCTGTGGCACAAGAAAGTTTCCTTGTTCTGTGAATGTTTGCTTTCCAGCTACTGTAGAAAGAAAACTTTAGCAATTAAGTCGAGGGGGGGAAAAATTTTCTTTCTCATGTGCACAGATTTCCCAGATGGCAACTTGAGCTTCAGCCTAGGACAGGATAGTGATCCCTACAATCCATGACACCCTCTCAGCAAAGCAGCTCACCCATCTTTCAGATGGAAGGGACCCATCTCTCTTGCAACAGGGTCAGAACATGCTTTTTAGCAAAGGCAGGATGAAAATTCCTGCAGGCATTCACTGCAAGCGAGCTGAGGCTCCAGTGACTGTTTGCTGGATGCTTGGCATTCTTCGTATTTGACATCCCCTGACAGTTTTCCAGGGGTCAAGCACAGCATGTGCTTGGCCTCATGTGTCCATTTGGTCTCTTGCTAGTTTCTTCCTGGGAATAAGCTCTGGATCTCATGTAGGAGGTTTTTGATTTGGTAGTTGGCTCTAAACACCATTTGTTTCTGGTAGCAGTGGCCAGACTGTCTCCATTCCTCCAAGGGGTTGAAATGTGATTGCTAGGCAATGAGCATGCCATAGGGGAAAACAAAATGAAAGAGGGAGGCCTGCAGATGGAAATTTTCCCTGGATATCTTGGAACCAAAAGCAACTCCAAGCCACCTTGCCTCAGTATCTATCTGTCTTCAGTGACTACTGCTTCATCACTCCCTTCTTTCTGGCAAAGGACTTCAACAGATAATAGTCCTGGCCTGGAGAGAAAAAATACTTGCCCCAATCCTGCTGATACATATGGAACCAGCTTTTCACAATTTTATCATGCATCTAGGAAACTTCCTGTATTTTTGGTGCTGCTACTTTAACTCTATCTGAATAATTTTTTTTTTTTTTGCGCAATTTCCTAAAATGCATGAAATTGAATAAAAAACCTCTAAACAATTAGCTAGGTCAGATGCAGTATCTATAATAGACATAGAAATAATTCAGAACTTTCTCTATTCCTTATAGCTGAAATGATATTTTTTCTCATTTTGTTAACAAATAAACACAACAAGAAAGACAGAGCCATACAGAGAACAGAAAAGCTCCTTGTTTGGACAGAAATTTATAGCATTTTCTCACAGTTAACATCCAAACTGGGAAAATTTGCTTTATTTTTTCTACTGCCATCAGTTTCAAAAACGATCTAAATTGTGAAGCTAAGGGAAGTTTTTTTTTTAAGGACTCAGAACAGATTTTAAACTTCAGTGTGCTCTGCCTTAGTGTAGCTTCTCCCAGTACAGCTGAATATTGGCACCAGTATTGCAGATACTAAATAACCCCCAATACTTTTTTAGCATTCAAAAGTACATAAAAGGCAAAAGCAAAAAGAGGGGGGAAACCCCAACCCCCCAAAAACCAAACAAAAGAAAAGGGAAGGACAAACAGCAAAGGAAGGAATGAGAAGAGTGATATGCCTCAGTAAGAGATAAAGGTTTACAAGGGCAAGGACAAATTTAGACAGACAGTGTAGAAAGCCAATGAAAGAAAAAACATGTGATCATCAAAACTGTAATGTCAGCATTGACCTGGCCAAGTAAGTAGAGAAAACAGCTTGTGAGTGTTTGAGAAGTCCCAAACCTGTTAAACTTCTTCCTCGAAAAGTGCACTTTCTGACTTTCAAGTTATTCAACCTTTCACCTGTTAGGCTTTTGCCCTCAACCTTGACTCCTGCTATTTGTGTAGTGTGTTAGTAACTGAGGTTAGAAATCTAAAAGAGGCTAAGTAAACGTGGAGGAAGAAAACTCCAGAAGTCTGCAAAAATTCAGAAACTTGAATTACATGCAGCTTTTATTTTCCCATAAGTGTTATTCAATCTGTGGGAAAAAAAGGTTTGTCATTCCTTAGCAGCTTTGTTCAATCTAATTTAATGGGTTTTCAGTTAATAAAAATGGTCTAGGCATGAGATTTGGGCAAAATAAATAAATCAGACCTTGGGGGCTATGTTGCAAAAAGTAACAGAGAAAAAAGCAGGAAACAAGTTTGAAACCATGTTATGGTAAGAAATTACACTGATGGGAAGATTCTGATTTCCAAAGACCAACTTTTGATGTGGGGAGAGCCCACAGGATCTGGATCTCAGCTGTTTTAAATGGTTACATGTAGGGGACCTGTTGCACTCTGTCCACTGACCTGGGGACAATCCTCAAAGTTGTGCCTTACGCCACCACAGTGTCTGAGGGAGCAGATCTGTAGAACCAGACCCACAAATGACATTTTTCGCCACAATTTGCTGTCATTCTGCCTTCTGTTATGCCACAGGGGGTCACCCAGGACAAATGTACCTGTCTTTCACGAGTTCCCCACAGGCTCATATGTAGTCAGAGATGTGCACGCAGCAGCAAATGTACTTAGAAAGTATTTCTAAACCTAAGTCTGTGGTGGAGGCAAACAAAATTTCTCATCAGAGGAGGTTTGTCAGCATCTCATCTCCCAGTTAACAGTGCTTCTTCCCTGAGATGCCAAATTCTTCAAAAAAAAAAGGGTTGATGAAACTGGTACACTGCTCTACTTCAATACTTTCCAAAAACTCTTATGTTGCCTGGAACAAACTTTGTTGTTTTGTTTGTAATGTAAGTTAAGTTAAGGAAAATTTCATGTGGTAAAAAAACATACAGAATTAGAAGGGAAGCTAAATCCTCTTCTCCTTAGTGAATGTGTGGAATTTTGGTGTCTAAAAATATTGGCTATTTAACCTTTAGTCTTGGCTTGAGGTAGGAAAGCTTTTCTAAATGTCATATTTACACATGGAATGGAAAAAACATTTCCTGTCTTGATCTAAATTGTGAGTTATGTGTACGGAAATGTTGTGGGTACTTTTGTGGATTCTCTCTCCATTAGAGCTTGTATGCAGTTTTGACATTACATCAGGGGCTGGACTGAGCACAGACTAAACCAATCCCAGGAAAACAAATGCTACTGGACCATCTGAAGATTTTATAAAGTGATAAAATGCCCCTGGAGGGATAATGAGTCTTGAGAAAATTCATTTCTACTAAGATTTCAAAGTCAGACTACCAGAAAATAACCTCCAGTCCACTGAACTCCGAGATTTTCATTCTCTTTCTGATGTTTATGCAAACAAATTATTTTTGACCATGCTGAGACCAAATATTCTCCTATTCTACTTACTGTATTCCCCTAGACACTTGTTTTATTTCTTTATTTACACTGAACGGTGAAGATTTGAAGTATAAATCACTTGCTGATCTAGTACATGATGATGGAGTTCTTAATAGATGGTTTGCAGATAAGCATAGGCACCTATCTGGACAAAATAGGGTCATCTCAAGGATAACCATCAGGGCTTGTATATCAAGACAGTCCAGGTAAGGATAAGTGTACTTGTGGGGAGACCCACAGTAAGTGCAACCTTTGTGGCAGGGAGAAGAAATTCGTTGTCGAGTTTTGCACGAGCTGGAAGGTGCTGCAGAAAACAGATTTTTCTGTGTCCCAAGGAGGAATAATGACAGTAAGTGAGCTGCTGGTTCATGCAGATGTGCTCTTTTACTGTAAGGTCACTGCAGGATAGACCAAAGGCTGGATATTGCTGAGGGAAAATGCTGTGAATGACCAGCAGCCCAGGAGGTTAGACCTGGGCCTTGCAGCCATCTCTCTGTAACCAGGAGATTGCATGAAAAGCTTTTGAATAAGTTCCTGCCAGACTCTTAGACTTTGCCTTAACTAGGCATTGTTTGAACATGCTAGCTCACACTTTCTGATTAAAAGCTTTGAGGTGAAGCCTTAGTTCCATTTAAAGTTAATGGCAAAATTCTCACTGACTTTTCTGGAACCAGGATGCAACATCTTTGTGTGAACAAACCCATGTTTCTTACTTGTCCACACTAGATAGACTATTAAATCAAGATTTATAGAATGTGATTTATAGAATGTGTTGCCCAGCTACACTGATGTGTATTTTTAATTTTTAAACTCCTTTGTTTTTCCAAGGCATGTAGGTCACATCCATCCTCAAACCTCCTACTCCAACACACATGTACATCAATTAAAAAAACCCCAAAACTTTAAAAATCGATAAAATAGGCAAACTCTCTGTCACATGTATGAAGTCTTGCTCCTCTGTCTTAAAATGATTGGGACAGATACATAGTAACTGATTTTCCTTATCCAGACCCATAATGTCATTGATATTCAGTAAGCCATTAAAACCAGCTCAGGGAGTGGGGTAAATGGCAGATTTTACCTTGAAGAATTGGGAAACTCTAGGGACATCCACCTAAACAAAGACACCTAAGACAAATAGAGGATTTTACTTCAGAAGGTATCATCCAAAATAAGACCATACTCATAACTCAAGCCAGGAGGCAATCAAAGTTGTGGTGGAGAATGTTTGAAATTTGTTGACACACAAACAGGTCCAGCCAAAATTTTGCAGGAAAGAGACCTGGATAATGCTCTGTGTGATATTTTAACATTTCTAAACTATGAAAGTGATCACCTTGCACAAAAAAAAAAAAAAAAAAAAAAAAAGGTGCTTCTAAAAGAACAGCTGCAGACAAAATAATGGTATGTATTTAAGGGGAAAAGTAGAAAAAGAAAGTAGAAAATGAGGCTGAGCAAAATCCTAAGCTGCACTGGGGGTGGGGGGATTCCCCTTCCCTCTCTTTGGATTAGGACCCAGTTTTCACAAAGGGAAACTAATAATTTATGTACTTTCAGTGCTCATAAAGGAAAACCCATTTGATGCTGCCATCAAATTATTGGGTGGAAGTGAGAAAAAGGCCAGCTGGGAGGGCAGCCATGGCTGGGGTGCTGTGGAAACACAGCCCCATCTGCCCAAGCATCCTGTTAGCTGGGGGTAAAAGTCATCCCCTGCAGTTACTGTTTAACAGTGTCCAGAGAGGGAATGTGAACCACACAGGGAAATCCCCACTTCAAATCAAAGCCCTGGTGTGGGGCCAAAAACGTCTCTGCAATTTTATAAAGGTGAAGGGAATCAAACCAAAATAAACATCATCCCGGGAGCGTTCTGCATCCCTCCGCCCGTGGTCTCCAGATGCTCCTGGGCCTGAGTCACACATGCCAAGGTGGATACGCTGGAAAACCCAAGCAACGTCTCGGTGGAGCTGGAAGGTGTCTGGGTTTGGTTCCTGTGATTCCTCCAGCTCATTTAGAGTGAGAGTCCCTCTGAGGTAGGCAGTGTGAGATAATCCAGAATCGAAAGGTTTTTGCGCAGATGAACTCTGCAGCGGATCATCTGGCAGGAAGAGAGGTTGGGTGTTGCAGGTGAAAAATTGAACCCCACATGGGGCTTGAGAGGAAGGAGAAGGGGCAGTGCCCTGAGTACTGAGAAACACTGACAGCTCCCACCTCTGGACAAAACTGCCCTGTCTGACAGGACCTGCTCTGTCTGGTGCAGCTTGCCAAAACTTTCCTTGGAAACCCCCTTTTCCTTCCTCCCACTTATTTTTCTATTTAACAGGAGTGGTTTTTGAAATGAAGGATGCTCATGTTAACATCCCCTTTCAGACAAAGGAAGACCCCTTTCCTGCCATCAGAACCAGGCTCTGCATTTCCCGAGGCTGCCCAGGGAGTGCCTCTCAGCTCCTCCATCCCTTCCCCCTTCACTTTTTGTTGCCATTCCCAGAAAGGCAAGCGAATTTTTGAGAGTGTCAGAATAGTGTAAATGCTGATATATAGGCCACAGTTGTTTGAGGGCCTTTTGAGACACAAACCCCTCCCCTCTCCTCTGTTCCCTTCAAGTTGGGAATGATTCATCAGCTGGCCTTTGGCAAGAAAAGAGCCCTGCCCTGGGTCTCGGGCCTTTGACCCGGGTGAAGAGAGGGGTCAGGCCGCGAGCAACTGTGCAAGCGCCGCTCAGCAGCTCCGGGTCTGGGAGACACAAGGGAGAGGGGAGGGAAAGAATGGAGTGGGACGGTGGGAAAAAGTGGGAATTTATAAAAGTTAAGAGTATATTTCTAAGAGTCTCAGCGGATCAGCTGACAACTGGGGTCAGGGGTCGTATTTATGCTTGATTCCCTGGGCATGTTACAGTAACATCTGCTTGTTAAGGGTCTGTGGGGACCAAATGCTCCTGACCTTTGCCTACGGAAGGGGACAAACCAGGAGATTAGGGGTGTTCATATTAATGTTTGTGTTTGACTTGAAGGTTTCCCCTTATCTGAGCCTGGTTTGTCAGTTTTGCCAAAATTCTTTTACGCTCTACCCAAATAAACAGGTCAACCATGCCAACGGTTTGGCCAGGGTTTGAGGTCACGAGGTGTTCGACGTCACTTGACTCCTAAAAAGGAGAGTAGGAAGGGTGGAAGCCCTTGCTCTTGGGAGGTGAGGCTCGGTCCACCCTCTGGTCTGGGCACACTTGTCACTCATAAACATCTGGAGCAAGCCCCTGGTCCCTGCCTGCATTTATACTTAGTAATGAAAAAGCAAATGCCAAGATGCAACCAGAAGCTGACAGAAAGGACGGGGCCTCGCTCGAACTTCTGTGATAGATTTTGTGACCAAAAAACCCCATGTATGGAAATTCCTTATTGTGTACAAGAGGAGTTAATGCCCCCTCACAGCTGTATTTGAATTTCTCTTTTGGGAATTAATAACCAGAAATGACATTGCCTCATGAACTATTATCCCAGAACTGGAAAGATCTTCCTCCAACTGTATGGAGCTAGAGAAAGATGTCCTACAGGCCTTTTACTTACAAAAGTCTTCTTTTTCCCCCTCACTAACTAAAAAGAGGCTGGTTTTCAGGCAGAACACACTGTTGCTGAAGTAAGGATAAATAACCAGTTGTGGATATTTTTCCCTGTACCAGAGCTTTGGGGAGGCAGAGTTAGATGAAGGATTTTATTCTTATGTTTATGTCATTGAGCAGGGGGCAAAAAATACTGCCTCATTTAAAGGGAACAGAAAAGCACCTAACCACTGACAATGGGCACTGAACTTTTTCAGTGCATTAAGAAGTTCCTTTTAGTACCTGGCTTTATCCCAGTCACTTATGAGGTTCCATTTCTGTGAGTATCTATGAACATAACAGCAAGTGGCTGCATTTCTGGACCTGGGAAAATAAGGCTGTTGATTTTCAGCATGCTTATGGACACTGTTTGTGACATTTGTGGTATTTCACTTCTGTCCAAAGTTAGTCTTAGCTCAAACCCCAGAGACCACGTGAAGTTTAATTTCAGCTAAAAAAAGCCTCAACCCTGGAAACTTTTTGTTTGTAGGAGTTTATTTTGGCTATTTTTATCCAGTGGCAGCTACAACTTATCTTGTATCGTTCTGTCACTTGTGTTGCCCTATCCTGGAGTCCAAAGTCAGCAACAGTTAAATTTGTATTGTGCAACCCAGTTTTAAACGTATAAAAGAGAAAAAAAACCCAAGAAAACACAACAGGGACTGGTTCAAAACAAAGGACCTGGCTGAGGTCCAGGAGCTGGAGGAGAACTGAAGCAAACTGGATCTAGGTGATCTGTGGTAGTTCAAAGATGGGGTCTCGAAGTGAGTAGACTGGTGAAGGAGAGGAATGTAGACCATTCAAATCCACCTTTGTGATTATAAATAATAAAAAATTTCATTCGGAAGTGCATTCTGCCAAACTTCACAATAAACCTCCTAGCAGGTCATTGAAATTCTCTTAATCAGGGTCAGAACCCACAAGCTGGGGTCTGCCCTGTGAGTTCAGTGGGAAAAATATTCCTCTTTCCAAATAGTCTTTTTTCCTCTTTCCTTTTCTCTTTCAGTTGGAAGGGACCTCCACATAAACATGCAGAGCAATTTTCCAGTACATTAACCCGGGAGGGGGGAATCCTTACTAGCAATGCAACGGGTAGCCTAAAAAAAAAAAAAAAAAAAAAAATGGAGCAACCGGGTGAGCAGAAGATGGATGAGCCTGGGATATAAGACAGGGTAGTTTTTCCACTGTCCTGCCCTATACACCTAGGACAAAGACTTCATTGAGTGAGATGCTTGACATCAGCCTCATAAACTAGTAGTTGGTCACAAAAGGTCTGACACTTGAAAGTACCAGTCCCTGCCCTCTTTGCATTGCAGCTGCACCGAGGGGTTGGGTCTAACAGTTGTGTCCCTTTGTCGTCCCGTAGGACAAGAGGTGAAGATAAATAGTGTTGACTTTAATGCAGTCACACAATTTTGCCTTTTCCCAAAAGACAACATTTCCTCCCAGGCCTTACTTTATTACCTCGAGCAGCTAGAACCACCTTCCTTCCCCTGGGGGTGGGGACAGGCTAAAGGTAGTAGAGGGCAAAGGGAGGAGAGATGAAACCCAAGCTCTGGTACCTCTTCCCCAGCAACGAGGTGGGCTGTGATTTTTTCCTGCTTTGTTATGCTTCTTTTCTTCTCTTTCTCATGGGATAGCTGGAAATGGCCTGAAAAGCTTGGAAAGAAACTGAAAAATATATGAATTAAAACCCCACCACCTCTTAAAAAATTAAATACTCCCACAAGATCTACACCAGGAAGAAGGCTTGAATATTCTGTGGCAATTTCCTGCGGAAAACTCGTGAGAATGTGTCTGCAAGCAATTGTCTTGCAAAATGGTCAGTCATTAGTTCCTTTTTTGTCTTGTAACCAGAACCATAAGTATTTCACCTGGAAATGCAGATAGAATCAAAATATATGTTGGAGACAGTTTTTAAATAGCATCTTTACCAATGCAGACAGCAATGGACGAAATTTAGGAATGGGGAGGCTCCTGCTCAGATTTGAACTTGGTAGGCCATAGCCAAGTTCAACCATTTTGGATATTCTTTGTCTGGTGTTATGCTCACTGGCTGTGGAATGCCCTTTTGGATGTGTCTGTGTCCTCCTGTACAGTGACTCACTCCTTCAACAATGAGCAGAACATCCCAAGTCATTCGTATTTGTCCAGCTTGACCCTTCCCTTCCCTTCTCTGCGGTGGACTGGTGGTAATGACACCACAGAGGATGAATGAGCTAATTAAAAATGTATTAAGGGGAATTCTACACTTGGAAGAAAAATAAATGTTAGACCTGGGACATGAGGGCCGTGGAGAAGCAAAATAATCTGGCCTATGATCTATGTGAGATTGCTTTCGGTATTTAAGTCAGGCTGGTTCAATCTGAACAAGGCATCTCCCCAGTGCAAAAAGTCAAAAGCTAGGAGCACCTGTAGCTGTTTTTTGTGCAGAAGTATGTGGAAAGAAAGCCTCAAGAAAAGGTCCCTCCTGACTATGATTGCTTCCATTTTCTGAGGTAACAATATTTTTAGTTTTTCAGGCCTTGTTGCCTAGTCAAGTTTGTTTCTTGGCTTTTCGTTGACCTGTGATCTTGGACTGACTTGAAAGGCTGCCTTGTCTGCTTAAAGAGTGGGGTTTGTGTCTGTTTAATAAGTTGTCAGGAAATCTAAGAAAATAAAGACAGGCAAGTTCTCTCAGGCTGTTTTGAGTTCTATCACCCCTTAGGACTTGGAAACTAAACAGAAGATGAGAAACCATGTATTTGAAAAATAAATTCAGTTCTGTAAGATATGAGGGATAGGCAGGAAAAGAGGCTTTTTTGGCCTCAGCTTTGTCCTTTGCAAATGTTATAACTGAGTACCCCATCGCTGTGTTATGCATTTCAATAGAAAGAAAAAAAAAATGCCCAGTGGATTTGGATTTGACAACTGTCTGGCAGCAGAAGAAGTCCTGGCCAAAACTGCTGACCCCAAGGAGCCACTGACAAAGTCCAATTGACTCTGATGGGACAGAACCTGTCCCCTGGGAACAGTCCTGGCCAATTTGGCCAGGGACTAACTTCTTGCTTTCCCTAGTCACCCCAGCAAACACTGCCCACTTCTTTCTGTGGCTGCATTTTTCAGTGATCCTCCTGAGCACTGAGTGACCTAATTTCTGGGGCACTGAGCATCATCTGAAGTCAAAGGCTGCTGAGGGTGTTCTTTGCTCACTCACACTTCCAGAAATCAATTGAGATTTATTTCACAGTCAGCAAAATCAACTCAGGCTACTAAAGTCTGATTTTCAAAGCTGTTTGAAGTCAGCTAAAATTAGGGGCTAAAGCAGCTTAGAAAACCAGCTGGCACCTATGTAAGTATCTTTAAAAATCTGACTCCATCTCCTTATACTTAGCATTTCATTTTTTTTTCCCAGGGTGCCCATAGTTCCATGACCTCACTGAAAGGAAAGGCAGTAAAATTATACAGCAGGTCTTCTAACGTACACAGACACGTTGCAGTGTATGTAAATGTGTGTCTGAGGTCTGGGAAGAGGTTGAGCCTTTCACTGGGCTGAGGGCCAAGTAGGTGCTGGAATTAGAGCAGGGCAAAGATTATTCCTGTGAGGTGGGGGAGGCACTGAATCATTTAGGGGCCTTAATGCAACCTCTGCATTTGTGGGGTGTGCAGAGATCCCTGCCTCACTGGGTGCACATTTCCCCCATACAACTGGAGTCAGCCCCTTGGAAGGGGCAATCCTTTAGCATGACAGGATTATCTGATCTGCACAGAAGCATGTGTAGAAAACTGGTGATATGATCTTCCTTTCATCCTCACCTAACTTGTCTCTACAACCCCTGTGGGGATGTGCTGCCTAATGTGCAGAGAGATCCTCAGCTCTAAATCATAGCCAGGGTAAGAAGGGTTTATTTGCTTTCCCCCTTCTTTTCTCCCTGCTCTCCAAATGCTATTATTGTGTTATTTTTCAACAGTTCAAGAAATTTTCAGTAGCAAAATTGAAGAACTTGGGCAGACCCCTCCTTCAAGCAGAGTAAAATGGTCCCAAGCAGCCAAAACAAGAGTCCTCTCTCACAGAGGTGTCTTTGTGCAATATAAAACTAGCAGAGCTGGGTCTGTGCCACCTTTTCCTTGCCCTGTGAAAAGTGGAGGGTTGAGAGCATGGCTGAAAAAGGCTCAGGACATTCTCACAGTCGGGGCTGGCAGGACTTGTTGTAAGACTGTTCCAGCTGGCTGGGATCAGAGCATCCCTAGGGGTGTGACAGATTCCCCCAAGAATGAACAAGCAGACTGAAGAACATGAAGATGTGTCTCCTTTCTCCCACTCCCTGCTGGGATCCCAAACCCAGGTCAAAACCAGCTCGTTTCAGCCCAAAAAATAGCCTTTTGATATCCCTCCCAGAGCCAGTCTTTCTATAGGAGCTATTTAAAAACATGGCAGGTTTCTGCTATCAAGATTTTCCTTCTGTTTGCCTGGGGAAAATTACTGATACTGAGCTTAAATAGGCATCCTCCTCCATGCAATTCTTTTCTCTAAACAAATTAGCATACGTTGGAAAACTGTCTTGGAAAGGAGACAAATAATGACTCGATCAGAACTGTTTATGTTGGCTGAACATTATGACACTGGGAAAGTCCAACACTGGTCAATACTTTTTTTCCTTGGGAATTGACAGTAATAGCTTACTCAGAAGAAATGCAGCATCTTGCATATTACCAATACCAAGCCTGGAACTGCTGGCAGAGCCTTCTGTTATTTTAAGGATGTTTTACTGTAATTTTTCATTTTAAGGAGTTGCTTGATTGCATTATTTCCAGTATATGCTTTATTCCAAAGAAGCAGCTAGGATTCTTCCCAGTACACAGCTGTCTTGGCACTGTGAACTCTTTCCCTGAATTGTTGCCTTGTAAAAACTCTCATTGATTTTGAAGTTTTCTGACTTACATTTAAGTCTTAACTGTCTGAAGTCCAACATACCTAACCAATTTTCTTTTACTTCATATTATATGCTCAGCTATCAAGTGGAATTGACTATAGTGGTTGTAACACCATGACATATGGGGAGAGTGGCCCAATGCCTTGGGTAGGAGAGCTGGGAGTGTCTTGTCCTTCACTGCAGCCCAGATCCCCACCACGTGTGGGCTCTCCCAGAGCTGACATCTGCAGCACACAGATGAGGAACAGAAAATAAACCAGAAAACTGGGGGATAAAGAAAAAAAAAATATATAGGAAAAGTGAATTACTTCCGATGGGGACTTTGAATGATGAAATATTTTGACTACCCCATAAACTGACTGCAAAGGGAAGGACAAAAATAGCTAATGGGAATTTCACAATTTCATTTTTTTTATTCACCTTACCTATAAAATGGTACTTTTGAAGGCTTCACGTGGAATTTCTCTAAAATTTGCAGAGTTCAGGACATTTCAAAGAAAGGTGATAACATTTGAATCCCTTTTTTAACAGATGGTGAGACAAAAATATTCCTCACATTCACCCTACACAATAGTCTCTGTCATCTAATAAAACCTGACTCTGGTAGGACCACTGACTGCTCAGTCTGGGAAGAGAAGCCACAGAAGCTATTAGGGCCTTCTGGATTTTAGTTTATTCTCCACAGCAATGGAAGGGAGGTGCAAATATCTTCTGGAGTCAACTAAGTTGAGATGGTAATGTGTACTGACAATACACATTTAAACATGCTTCTAACTTTAAGAGCAGAGTAGTTTTCCTGAAATAATCCAAGACTGCTCTGTGCTTAAAGTTAGATGCTTATTTAAATGGGTAGCTAAATCAAGATATTATTAACTTCTTCTATCAAGACAAGCAAAGCTCTAAAAGAAGCATCTCCAACTTGAAATGAGAAGGGTTTTTTTTTTATTATTATTTTAAGAAGTACTACGCAGAGAATAATGTTCTGTTAAAACTAGCTTTCCTGTTGAAGCTGCAAAGAAAAACATCCTAATTTTATGGGCCTGTGAAAAAAATTGTTAATTTGAAACCGGATTTTTTTCCCTAAGTAGATAAAAAATAACAGCCATCTTTAAAGAAAACATATTGGATCAAAAAGACTAAAAAAAAAAAGAATAAAGAATAAAACGTCTGGAGTTATATTGATCCTTAAGAAAAACTTGGATTGGACCACAGCTCAATTTAAAAGCTGCCAACACCTGAAGAAAATACATTTTCATCTTGAAAGCTTGTGTGCTTCATTTCTAACCCATTTGTTAGTCCAATAAAAGGTTGCACTTTAACTATCTTGACTCACTTGAGAATAATTGGCATTTCTCTCATTTTATGGCATCATTTAAGTTTAAGAATGGATTATTTGCTTGCATATTCCTGCCTTTTGCTGCTGCTGATGGATGAATTTCTACTCGGCAGGAACTCTCCAATTTCTCTTTTTGAGCTATATACTGTGCAGCTACTGTGAAATCTTCTATTAGACTGAAACCCTGCCCAGTGCAACGGGCTGGATAAAGGGCCCTGCCACGACTCCTGCCCCTCAGCAAGGTGCTCAGGGGGGCTGAAATGTTGGGCTGCAGGTCAAACACAAGGTTGTCTTCTCCAGGGAATTAAAATAAGCCAAACTGGGAAGCAGGCAAAATGATGCAGGGAGAAAGAGGTTGCTGCAACACCAAAAAACAAAACAAAAAACAAAACAAAACAAAACAAAACAAAAAAAAAAACCAAAAAAAACCCAAAACAAACAAACAAAAAAAAACAAACAAAAAACACAAAAAAACCCAAAACAAAACAACAACAAAAAAAACACACACACAAAAAAAAAAAAAAAAAAAAAAAAAAAAGAAAAAAAAAAGAAAAAAAAAAAAAGAAAAAAAAGAGGAAAAAAGAAAAAAGAAGTTCTCTGTATATGTGTGCATTCTGACCCCCAGATAGCTATGGATTAATCCCTCCAGGGCTTGGCTACCCTCTGGATTAGCCTCATGGAGCTTCTCTCACTGCTCCTGCTGTCAGTACTCCAGGGGAGTAGCTGTGAACAGGCTGTCTCAGAGCCCTGTGCATCCACTGGCTGAGGGATATAAATTCCATCTTCCTTTTACAGAGGCTGGGCTTGGTTTTTATGTGAAAAAGTAGGGATTTTGCCCTTAGTGAATTCTTGCTTGCTGCACACAAAACGTCCTGTGTGAGGGAATCTCTCTCTATCAAAGGAGAGCCATTTTCATCCTGATTTGTGTCTGAAACATGAAAACAACATAACAGCTGCATGCTGCATTGAATAAAGAACATACACATGCATTTAAATCACTTATATCTTACTTTTTTATGATGCAATTGTGAATTATGTTCTTTTTGCATCTGTAATTAGAGGGCAGAACAGATGGTGAAGGCTCCGTTTAAAGTGATGTGTCCATTAAAATAACCTATGCTGCCAAATGATTGCTCACTATAACAGGGTGCTCATTCACCAGAGCAGGCTTTTTGCTCTCTGGAAATATGTTGGGAAGGCCTCTGGACTTGACAAAAATCCTTCTTAATTTTAGGATTTCCCTCTTAAAAGATTGACTGTACAGGGTTAGCACTAAACCCCCAAAGCATATGTTTGACTGGATCTGTGTAGTTTTAGGATGACCTTGTTTGCACTGAAAGGATGGCTGTAAATAAAAGATAAAGGGAAGGGAAAATGCGAAGAAAACCTACATACATTAATTTCCATTAAGGCATAACTATTTTGGGGTTTTTAACTTATTTCCAGGGTTATCCTAGCCAATCTGGAACAGGGAGTGACCTATTCCCATGACAGGACCTGTCCTGAACTCAGTGTAGAAGTGATTAAGGTCCATGGCTAAAGTGCTGTAGAAATATTTACACTGATCAGAGCAGTCACACGTGATGGTTACATGAAAAGAAGTATTTCTGAGTCTGATAATGAGGGTAAACACTGACCCTGTCCCTTTCTCTTCCCATCTTCTTCTTGGGAAACAGTTTCACATAAAGAGAATGGGAAAATAAAAGATTCACTTTTAATCACTTTTCTTCTTAGCATGAGAACAGGTGGAGAACTTACTGTTAAAAAACATCAACTTAAGGAATAAAACCTTTGAGCATTGGAGTGAAGCCAACTTTGGCCAGTTGTGATTGCAGTGTACTGCCAAAGTCAGCTGGGGAGCCTGTGAAAGCCTGGTCATCAGTCTTAATCCAAGTTCTTAGTCCAGATGTATTTTAATAATATAATTTGGTTTTATGAGTGCATGTGTGTGTTCTCAACAGGGAGGTCAATGACTGAGTGGAAAATGAGATTTTTTTTTTTTTTTTAACAGATACTCCTCCAATTCAGCATAATGCTATAACAAGATAATAACAATGGCAAAGTTTCTGCAGTGCTGCCAATTTCAGCTCCGAGATGGAGAATGTTTCTCAGGATTGTCCCGCAGCCCACCTGATGAACCCTGGAACACGGCCATGGTGTAAGGATGCAACCTAAAACCACAAGTCCTTCTACTCAAGCCACCTAAAACAATATTAATTGATATGTGGACCAGACAGCTTAAGCTGCTTTAGGATAATTTATTGTGGAGATAGTGAGTCAAAGTCTTTGGTGCCTCAAATGAATAAAAAAATCCATGGCATAAAGGAAGGCTATTTCCCTTAAACATGTGAAGACAGCTGAATGCTTTGCTGACAAGTGATTTTGATTTGTGGGCACCAGTCAAGTGATTCTCATGTCAAACTGCCCCATGGCATTGTGAGGCAGCAGGACTTTGTTGGGCAGAAGAGCAAGAACTTGTGAAGTTGCCTGGCTCAGGTAATTCCTGGGAAGCACAACGCTCAGAGACACATTGATTGCTGGGATGATACATAGGTCCCTAATGTAGGGAACAGCTAACAGCTGAACAGATTACATCACAGGCTGAGAGGAAAACAAATTGTGGTGGCTAAACACAATCTTTTTAATTGACGTTTGCGTTATGTTCTGTATAAATATATTTTTGAGGGGAGGGGATTCTGTCAGCACTTGAGCAGTTTCACATGCTGCTGTTTGTGCTCTCTGGGCTGCAAAGCTGCTCTGCAGTCATCAGTAGATCTCAGAGTGGATCTATTATTCTGAGCAGGATTTGGATAAACTCTTTCTTTTTTTCAGCATACCTAAGACTGTTGTGTTTCCATACCTGCCATTGATCATCCTTTCCCAATTATTGTAACATGAGAAGCACACATGGTTTCCAGACTGCACTTCTGATCTCCTCTAGTCCACAGCTGTTTGCTTAATGAATGCTTGTGGCTTGTTTCCCTTTCTCTGGAATTATTACAAAAAAAAAAAAAAAAAGAAAAAAAAAAAAAGAGAGAGAGAATAAAGAGGAAGAGGGGAGGGAGGGCATAGATCAGAAAAGAATTTCCTAATTTAAATGTTGATTATGAAATAACTGGAATTCAAGATACTGTCCAGGTTACACTCCAACTGAAGATCAAAAGTAGCTTTATGAGCCTGGTCACCCCAGAACTGGAATAAGTTTGGGCATGGGAGATGAGACCATCAGCTCTTAAATAAGTGCACAAGGAGGTGATGAGTGATGTGCTCTCCTGGAAGACAGTTTCAGGATAAAACCCTCCCTTTTTGGAATAAGCACACTCCAGAAAATTAAAACAGGACAAAGACAACATCAGTGCAACACTGCCAGCAGCCTGAGATGTTCTGCCAGGGTAGAAAGCAAACGATGGGCACAAACTGTGTAAGGCACTGTGCTAGAATAGCAATAATCCTTAATGGCAATTGTAAAATGATGCATTGCATTTGGCAACAGAAAGGAAAATGTAAACTGATTCTTTTTGTTTAAATTTAAGTGCCTATCAAAGTCCGTAGGTAGACCTACAGTTATGCTCATCTGTCAGACCAAAGGAATCTAGTTTACTCTCATAAAGGTAAAAGAATTTCCTTTGTCTTATATATTTTTTAGTGTGTGTGTGTGCTTTTGTCAAACACCCCCATCCCTGGTCCCCTTTTGCTCCCTCCCTTTCATTTCCAATCCAGACAGTGTTTTTAAGTCTGGTCTCTTCATATTCCCCTGTTGACACACCTCTGAGCCAAGCTGATGGACAAAACGAGTCTTGTAGCTGAAGCCTTTCAGAAATGATATACAGGAATTAGTGCTGATATGCACGGAAGGGGAGCTCTACTTTTGTTCCTTCAATGGCTGGGGAAACTGATCCAGGACAAACTTTGGAAATCTATTACAGCCATCTGATGCAAAGTGATTTTTAGCTTTCTATCACCTTTGACACTTGAACACTGGCATAACTTTTGTACTACTGTGGTCCTTGCCAAGGGCAGTTCATCAGATAGCAGGGATTAGGGACAAGTGAGCTAGTTCAGCTGGAATTCCTGCCCAGCTCCCCTTTCACCTCTGTGGCCTATTCTGTGATATGTACTAAATCTGAACCATATACATTACATTCTACTATCACCATCCTGTGTAACTCCTCTTTAATCTCCTGCTGCCATTGAATAGTGTGGAGCCAGTACTTCTAAATTTCATGACGCCGTTGAATTCCGTGGGGGAAATCTGGGCTGCATTGAAGTCAACAGCAAACCTCTCATGGGTGGTCAGGTTTTTACTCAGAGCCTCCACTTCCACTTTTCTCAAAAGGAGAAAAAGCTGATTTCCAGCCAGCTAGAAATTTTGTTGAATGATTTCAGAGGGTGAAAATGCAGCTTTTAAGAAAATCACGTATTTTAGAGCAAAATGTCCTTTCTAATGACATTTGATGTAGTGAAAAAATGCAATGAAGAATTTCAGTAATGTTGAAATGTCATGTATCTATGCTAAAACATAGTTGTTTCTTTTTTTTTCATTTCAAGTGACTTCTATGACAGAAAATTCAGTATTTATTGTGCAATTCTCTCAAGTTTAAAATATCACTGTGGAATGAATATTCTGATGTTATATTGATGAATATTTTGTTTTGACTCATAATAAAAGTTTATTTTGAAATCTCAGTTCATGTTAAATCCGCTTTGAAATAGGAAAAGAAACATAAGATAGCAGTGCTTCCTAACTGTGGGAAATCTTCCTGCTCAAATTCATGTATTTTTTATACTTGTATTCATTAATTTATGTTATGCATTCAAAAGAGGTCCTCCTTTAATTTGGGAACACAATAGGAAAACAGCAACCACTGTGGAGATTATTTCTTTACAGATTTAACTTTGATCATAATGCTGGTGAAATCCCTCCAATATTTCAAGTCCACATATTTTCTTGTTTCTCTCGCTGTTTCTGAGTGCTGCCTTCCAATGAAAGGTATCCTTGAGAAGTTATCCATGCACCTGCTGACAGTGAGGAAGATAAACATGGATTCATAAAGCTGCTATGTAGGGGCAAAATTGTCAATTTGCTGATATTAAAAAAAAAAAAATAAAATCAGATAAAAGACACTCAAGCATAATATGTCCAGCAAAATGCATAAATTGACTTTTGCAAAATATGTCACTCATTAGCAGAACTGAGGAATACAAAGTGTTCCTTTAATAGGTACCTTTAATCAGAAATTAATTGATCTGTATACCTTTTTGTTTCTTATGTTCTTCTGCTCTTTCTCTAACTTCAGACAAGGATGTATCAATTTTTCAATATGTCGTGTTGGTTCTTGGGACTGATGCTCATCAGAGATTCATTGGTTTAAATCTTGAAGCAAAACTCCATTAACTTCTAGAGGGAATTTAGCCTGTTGCATCTGGCTCACATCTTTTTCCCTTTCATTCAATTAGTGTTTGGCACAAACATACAGCTACTTAAAAGCTTTTGGACTGGTTGGGAAAAATCCTTATGGCAAAAGACAACAGAAAGAGCAATCCAGTGACCTGCAGGCTTAGGTGACTGAAGCCAGATGTGTTCAGCTGCTTAGTGGTCTTAAAGCCACTTGTTAGGCAAGGCAGAGGCAGAACAGCATCTAACACTGCAGGAACCTTTCATGTTGCTTTGATGGAAACACTTCAGTGTGGATCTTAAATCTAAATTTTTCTAATGTCCCCGGGAGGAATGACCTGGGACAGTCAGGCAATTGTGGTACAGAATTTCTAATATGGATTAAAAAGATGATGCAGTAGAAAAGATTCTTATAAATATTACTGTTACAAAATTGCAGGATTTTAGACAAGAGCTGGTTTGGCTTGAGGATAAAATATTAAATGAAATATAAAAATGTTCACTGGGAAAAACTTGGGGAGGGTTCAACATCCTGGTCACTATCCCAGCAAGGGGGTAATAGGACATTGATGGGAATTGGATTAGGACCAGGATGGGGGGGGAAAAAAAATTGTGATGATTTCTGCAATTCCAGATGGACATTTGTAGATAATGAACAGAACAGGGCATGTACCACTGAGCACATCCAACACATATGTTTGCCAATGTGTCATAACCCTGACCTAGAAGACTGTATTTATGACACAGTCTTTCCGTCTTTTTGCTGAAATTACCACAAAATAAGAATTTTAGGTGCAGTTTTCACTTTATAGCTCATATATAATTTTTCAATTCACCCAGCCCTGATCAGAATATGGTGCACTCTAAGGAGAAATGGTGGTTTTATCATTAATGTTGGTTGGGATGAAAAAGGGTGATGCAATCTGTGACAGGCCTTCTTTTCACAACGCACGTGCGAAACAAAAACAAAAATACAGAACTCAGCACATTATAAATGACATAGGAAATGAAAACTCCCAACCACTATTCAATGGAAATACAGAAAAGAGAGAGATAAGCAATCATTACAGTGCATTCTTTTTCTGCTCAATAATATTAAGTTCAGGCAAAACTGGAAGGGCTCACATCCTCAGACAAGGAAAAATGTTTTTCATTCCCTTTAAATTCAATCTTTCATTCTTGTCTTCTTATTTATTTGACTTCTGAGACATTATATTCATTCAGGTGCTAAGCTCCCACTGGGCTTGAAGTGGAATTAGCTTGGGATGTGGGAAACAGGAAACTGCGAGCAACGCAAACCTTTGCACCAATCCCTATGGAACTAAATTAAGTAGTTGGCTCATCTCTTCTCACAGTGTCTTACTTTGCAATAGAACAAAGGGCCAAATTTAACCCTAATGTGAGAGGTCAAAACAGTTAAGAATTAAACCAATAGGAAAATTTCTCTTTATTTGACTAACAAGAGAAAGCCTTCTGTATAAACAGGCATCCTCCTCCTCTTCCTAATCTCTTAAACATCCGGCCAGGATTAGGGTCCTGTTGCACTCACTGCTATATAAACTCAGAACACAGAGCAGCTCTTCTGCAAAGGCTCTTTATTTTAAAGGCACACAAGGAAAAGGCTGGAGAGAAAGGGATACTGTACTCAAAAAAGAATTAAGTTGGTGAGAAATCCTCCCAGATCCCAGCTTTGGAGAGACAAACGTAAGGGCATTTCTGGGCAAAGTACAGCAGTTGCATGCAAACCCACTAACCCTAACTGCTATTGATGTTGAAGAGAGACATAAATGAACTGAAGGACCACCTTTGCTTTACAACTCCGCTTTTTGCTACAGGTCAAACTTTATCAAGACAGATGGCTGCTAATCCTAGCCTGGCAAGATGTGGATGCAACTGTTTTATTAAGGGATTGTTTCACAACATTAATGTGATCACCAAATTTGAGAGCAGGAAAGACTTTTGGGGGTTTATCATCTTCTTGCTTGTTGATGTATGGATAGTATACTAGGGTCCCCTGTTATCAATTTCTTGTGGCTTCAGGATACCAGCCAACAGAGATCTCAGAGCTTCCAATCTTTTATTTTGTGTCTGCGGTGACTTTCTCCTGCAGCTAGGCATTAGATCAACTCTGTCGTCAGCTTAGGGGAAATCCATCAGTTAGCATCAGCAGAGGAATGAAGAAGAATGACCTGGCAAGGAGCAAAGCAACCTCAAACTTGAGCCAAGAACTTGTCAGAGAGCATAACTGCATCGCCCAGTTTTCTCTGGGTGACGAGAGAAAAAACATGGAGAGTGACTGCCATGGTGATCAGGATCCACACCCTCTCTGCAAACAAACACCACCTTCAATAAGTGCCTTTTTAATGTGCATTGAGTCTTTGTGTAGGAAAAGGATGTGCAGTTGGCAAGTACAGAGCTGTAAGGGGATAGTTTGAACATGCTGATAAAACGTCTAGCTTTACTCCAGAGTTGACTTTATCATTTACCCAGGGATATTGTTAGTAGAAGATGATAGCCATGCTCCGACAAGAGACAGACAGTGAAATGTATATGAACAAAACAGCCATTGTGGTAAATTCTATCCTGTTTGTGTGGTGACTTCTCTATCCATAATCACACAACTTTACAGGCAGAGATAAAGCACAAAGCAGGCGGGGAGAGGGGTAAAGAAAGGGAAAGAGAGCACACTGAGATCAAGGGGCTGTGGTAAGAAAGACACTATCCCTCTTAAAGCGTCACCACTAAGAAAAGAAAAGAAAGAGAAAAGAGAAAGAAGTCTCCTGTGTCTGTGTCCTTAGGCAGAGGGACAGCGGCTGGAGCAAGGGGGTGAGGTGTGCACTTTGGAAAATGAGGTTAGCTGGTTCACTTCTGCCAGATGGTCTGCAGGACTGGCTGGAGCATGGAGACAACAAAAAGTCAATGCCATCAATGGAAAGAATGGCTTTCCTGCCCTAAGAAGAAAATGTGGGGATTACTGAAATTAGAGCTGGATTCGTGCTGCAAACACTTTCCCCGGAGCATTCACTTGCAGCGAAAGGAAAACAAATTTACACCTGTGTGTAACACACCTCTTTGGTACTTGCCCTCCATGGGTATCTCCACCCACTGAGTTTTATTTGTCTAATGAAGGCTTGAGGGCTGTGAATTTTTAGCTCCCATGTCTAACAGTTGCTGGCTGAAGTGGTATACTTCAATGTTATTTATTATTTCTGTTGGTTTAAATCAGTATAAAAGTCCTATTCAAGAAATCTCAACAGGGTTTTGATTGCAAATGGTGGCCATCTCATGACTGGAACTAAGCCTAAGGAAATAATGCTGGTTGGACTGGTACTGCCTTCAGCAGAGCGATGCCACCAAGAATGTGCTGAGCCAGAGGAGGATCTTTGCAGATAGGACCTAATTTGCACACCAGTGGCTAAAGAAGCTGAAATCACTTGCCAGGAAGGGATTTTTGGTACATAGCATAGGCTAGGCAGGAGGTTTGCCCTAGACCTTGCCAGACAGGCAGCAAAGAAGATTCATTGATAATGGATAATCACTTTGCAGTCAGAAATATTGGTTCTAACTGCTGCAGGGAGAAAGGGGAATGATGGAATTCACCGTTGCTAAATCCACCAGAGCCCCATGACTCAAGGCCCTAAAAGTGAACAGGTCCATGCAATTATTTTGAGTAGGTGTAGAAAGGAAAAAAAAAAATCTCTTAAACTCTCTATGTAGAGAAAATAACAGCGGAGATGGTTTTATTCTTCTGCTAAAAACATGCCATTAGAACCACAGAGATAAAATTTGATATCCCGGAATTAGGAAATACCATTTATCACCCATTTCATCCTGAAAGTGAACCAAGGCCTGGCAGCACCTTCTGATGTCCCCCCTGGGCCTGGTGTCATGGGGCCTCATTGAAAGCAAAAGCTGAGCTTCCCCAGACTTAGCCAGTTTGGAGGGAGAACCAATTTCTCCTCTATTAGGTGGAGAATCACAGTGCAATTATGACTGTTTATGGCTCTTTATCTGTGTATTATTAAAGGGACTCTGAGTGTTTTTAGTTAGGTATTGTAATGTGCTTGGAAGGTGTTTTTATCATGAGCTTGTACTCTTAGACATGTTTTAAGTGAATGAGTTGCTTGACTGTAACCAAGGGATGGGCTCAGTTTTTGGGGCAGTCCGTGTGAAGCTGGTGGCATGCTCTGAACATCTCTCCATCTGGAGGACTCACAGCTCATTCCACAAGGACCATCAAAGATCCAAGAGATATTAACACATTTGTTTTCAACTGATAAAGGCCAAACTGAACCACAGGTTCAGTAGTTACAGTTTGCTACCAGTTGTTGGATGGATTTACCACTCTGTGCCACTTCATGCCGAGCTTTGAGTTCAGACCTTATTTCTGTTGCAACTTTTTGTGGTTCTGTTATTCCTGCTTAGACCTGTTAGTATGAAAATGTCTGAACATTGAGGTGTGGGTGGAATCACATCTCCAGGGAACAGCGTGACCTTGTTGCTGAATCTTTTAAAAGCCAGACTGACCAAAATGTGGTGCAGGAAAATAGTATTGCATTAGCAGGGAAATGGAGTGCTTTAGTGACCTAATAGGTGTTCTCCAATACTGACTTCTATAGATCCACAATAGGAAAATATTGATTTAATGAACCAAAAGAAGAGATTAATTTCTTGATGATTCACTCTTTTTTTTTTTTTTTTTTTTTTAATGAAGAAGACAGTTTGTAACCTGCATTTTGCAGGCAAACCCAGGAGCTATCATTTGTCAGCAAATAATAATGCATGGGGTGCATCCTTTTTCTTTATGAAAACAGCATAAATCTGAAATTCTTCCTCGCTGGAAAGAAATTTAATATTTAAAGGTAATTTGACCTGTACATGTGTGTGTCATGAATCTTTTATGTGACCTACAGCAAATGTATTTATATAGTATTATTCTGAGGATAGTTATCTCTTATTCATTTTCTGGGATATTATTTTTCTTTCTTTGACTAATGTACATTTGGCCTTCTCATTTCCCCACCCAGTCAGAACTGTGTTAACCTTCCTATTTATGTCTTTTTTTCCTCTTTTTCAGGGTCTGGTAGCTAACACTGGATCACATGTGGCTAATATTATGATAGAATTGGGGTTTTTTTGCAATAAATATAAGATATGCCTTTTTTCCCCCAACCCCTTATTTCTGTTGTTGCTGTTATTGCATAATTGGGTCAAGAGTGATGCATCCAGTGAAGGGAAAAGCAGTGAGAGAGTGGGAAAGGACTATTTTTATTGCCTCTCTTTAATTTCTGTCCCTCTGCAGAAAGCCTCTTAGGGATGTTCAGGTGGTTTTGTTGGGTGGTGTGTTGTCTCTGACCAGCTCTCCCTGGTAAAGGACAGACCCCTTGGACTGAAACCCTGAAAGGGGCCAGCACAATGGATAAATCCCCCTTGCATCCCACTTAGCCATATTTGAAGGAAGTCTGCAGGATTTCGGAGGCCTTGTCATATCTCTCAACAGCAGTGAGTTTCAAATGCTGAAATCCTGCTCTGTAGGTCTGCTTACAAAGGCTTTGATTGACAAAATGACTTTGCTTGGGACGTCTGATGAGGCTACTGCCTCCAGCCGTGCCTCTTCTGCAAAGATATTTATACTGGCTTGTCAGTCAGGCCCTGACATGCCATCATTTACAACATAGCATTTTATGGTAAATCATCACCCATTTCAGCTGGTTTTCAAGCAGTGTGTGCTAAACTTCAGTGGTTTAGGAGCTGATTGGCTCCACAGCTCACAAATCTGTGGAAGGAGGAGTAGGATGGACGTCTGGGACAGTAAATTCATCAGATATCCCAAGTGGAGTTGTCTCTTCTCATCAGTCAAAACCTTCCATAGCAGCTTTGAGTTCAATTGATCTGACCTCTGATGGCTTTTAATGGTGTGGGTTGGCCTCCTAGATTTGTTACACTGGACCAAAATATACAGAAATGACCACTGCTGGCTCCTCTGGTCCTCTGCGTGCTTGTGAACAGTCCTGAGAAAAAAGACCATCAAGGAAGGAGCCACAGGCTGGATGCACAGTCCTGGAGAAGAGCAGGAGGAACCACAGATGGACCTTGTGGGTTGTCAGTAAGAGTTTGTGGTTCAGTTTCTGGTTTTCAGGATATGTTAAAAACTTGAGCTTGGGAAAGCGAATTTTTCCATAGGTCATTATTACATTTTTTTTTTTTCTGATGTCATGAAAATATAAACAGTTGTTATTAAATCCTGTTACTTAATACAAAACACAAGTTTTGGGAATAAACTCTTTGGCAGCGTTCTTCAAATATAGCACTGGCAGAAGCACAGAGAAGAAATTCATATCTATGGGTTGTCTATATTGCTTGACACATTTTTGCTGGGAAAGCCAGCTTGGTTCAGACATGGTGTAATCATACCAGACCATTTGTCCTTTCTTTAGTCTCCCATTGACCTTCATACTCCAGTGAATCTTAATTTTTAAGCTTAGGGAGAGATAGCCTGTTGCTTCAGGATGATTCTTCAGGCCCCTGCTGGCACTAAATGTATTGTTTAAAATCTCTTGACACTGTAAATCACATTGTGTCTCTTATACAATTGAAGCCGAAGTCCTTAGCAGGCTGAGGAGGAAAGAAAGCAGGCTGAGGGGGAAATGGTAAATAAAAACACCTCAAGAAAAGGCTGGAGAGCAAAATACAGAAGTGCATGTCTCTGTATAGACATGTGTGCACAGCTGTATGTCCATGTGCCCACACACACGTGCACAGGGTAACACTCCTCAAGGTCTAATAGTCACTGAAAAGTAAAATGACTCAAAACAAATATTCCATTCTATTAATGTGACAAAAATTTGCAAATGGGGTTTATGTTTGACACATTTTTTTGTCTGAGTGATGTACTTTGGATTTATGTCTGGCCACATGTGGGTAACTGTTTGCGTGTGTATGGACAGAGTTTTGCTTCATCTGTGTGTTTATTTTTCCTATTGTCTCATGCAAAGACCTGAGTATGGGTGGAAAAAGATGTATTTGTGATAAGCTGGTAGACATTCAAATTGTAAAGCTTGTCTGATGCATGTCTGGGTGAATGTTCTGCAGATCAGAGAATCACAATCATAGAATGCTTTGGGTTGGAAGGGACCTTAAAGATCATTAAGTTCCAACCCCAATCCAAAATAATTTTGAAAACCTCACAGGAACTGGACATGTCTTGCAATATTTCAAATGGAATCATTTTCTTGGACTGAAATAAATTTAGATACATGAGAAATTTTAAAGACAGGGATTAAAAAAAGGTCACTTGATCTTCGAAAAGATTTTGACCTGACTTCAGACCAAATAGTCACATAACATGTTGGCTGAATTTCTAGGATTTTAACATTTAGACTGCCAGTACTATCTAGAAGTGTTTTGTACTGAAGGCCCCCAGGAAATTCAGCCTCTAGCCTTGTAATTTGTATTACTTAGTGGAAAAAAGAAAAAAAAAAAAAAAAAAAAGAGTCTTTGATCTGATCTGTACCATGGATGCCCAGAAAATCCTTAATTTTTTCTACATGGCACAAGAAAAAGGGAGAAACTTCAGAGTAACTTCTGCATGGTAGAGATTCTATTGCAGAATATTAACTGTTCACGAGCTCTAGATAGAAAGCAGTCTTGATTTGTGCTAGCCCAGGTAGATTTTATCCTCCATGTGAGACACTGTAAACACATTTAGAAGTGACTTAATGAAAAAACCCAAGTTGCTTGCCTCATTTCTTTGGAGCACTTTATCCTAAGAGGGAGCAGGACCAGCTCATACCCTCACAACCCAGAACTTCCCCTGGATTCCTTCAATACTTCCATGATGTTGTGGGTTTTTTTGTGGTCTTAAAGCTCTAGATGTTTCTCACCCACTTCCCATTTCCTCAGAAAGGAAATCCTTGGCCTAAAAGACTCATGCAAGGACTTTAATTTCCTCAGGTACAGAGTGTAAGACACCACCCAGAACTAAATTTTCCCACATGTGAATAATGAAACTTCTAATTTATGGAAAGGATTTACAAAAACTGTGATTTTTTGGAGTTAACAGGAGCCAGTGGTAATTCACCCTTTGGGCATTATATTGCACAGGGACAGATCCCTATTTTGTCTCCACTGTAGGTGTAAAAATCAGAAATTTAATGAATCAAGAGCTACAGCAGGCCCAGCTCTCTCCAGTCTGGTGCTGCTTTCAGAATCTTGGGAAGAACAGACATTGTGGGTGGTTCATTGCACCAATCAAGAAACATCTGGTGATGTTTCTTCTTCCCAGAACATAATAATTTTGAGAGATATCATAACAAGGAAAACAAGTATGTCAGGACAGATCTTTGACATTTGGATGTGGGGAAATCAGCATTGTTTCAATAGATCATAGATCTCTTAGGAGCAGTCAAAAAATTGCTCAAAGCGCTTCATTCTGACTTGTGAAGGATTCCCCAGGTGAGTCTTTAGAAAATGGGTTCAAGAAGTACCTGTTAATATTCCTTCATTAGCTGAAACTGAGAAATGGGGAGAGCACAGAGTGTAGCAGAGACACAGCCCTGGTTGCTCAGATGGCTCACAACAAATTGTCTCCTCTGAGGAACATTGGGGAGATCTGAGTCTGTTTACTCTGTGTGCTCAGATATCAAAAATCATGTGCACTTTCCTCTGAGGACAGCAGAATGATGTGCAGGTAAATTACAATCACTACCCCACAACAAAATATTCCAGCTGATTTTACCAGACCCTGTCAGGTGGGGAAAAAGGAAGGGTGGGGAAAAAGGAATTATGGGGAAAAAGGAAGGATGGGGAAAATGTAAGAACTTTTTGTTGTTCTGTCTTACAGAACTGTCCCTCCTTTTTATTTCTTATTTTTCAGTCAACCTGACTGAAACAGAGTGAGCAGACTCGATCTCCCCATGCCTCGGCTGTCCTGGGGATTGAAATTTCACTGAGCCCAGCATAGATGTGCATGGAAATTGCACATTTTAAACTGATGGCTGCACAAGAGCAGAAGCCGTGGCAGTGCTGACACTTTTGGCCTGGAATTTGGCAGGGCTCTGAAAAAAAAAAAAAAAAAGAAGTGGAGCTGCTGTTGCAAATGGCTCATTTTCTGACTTGGAGGGAAAGGACATTTAGTTTCAGATGTTGCACTTCTGCAGATCACTGACAAGGAGAAGACTTTGGTATCAGGCCACTGGCTTATCTCTAGCAAGCTGGGGGAAGTTAATATAAAACATTGTAATCTCTTTCACAGCCTCCAGGACTCATAAGAAACTATAAGAAGTTTCTCAAGTTTAAAGTGTTCTACAGGATACTAAATCTTAAGTCTCCTGGAGGCCACTGGGGAAATGAAAAGGTGTAGTTGTCACATTTTGTCAAAGTATAACATCTATATAATAAGGAAGTTAGTTCCCTTTCTCCAGGTCCAGCCCAGCTTGAGCTACTAAAGCCATCCATGTTCTTTGGTTTTCCAGTTTTATTGATATATATTTTTTATTAAAGCATATTAAAGCAATCTTGGAGCAGCTCTTCAGGTGTTTTAAATTGGTGTTGAGACACTTTGGGCGAAGAGACAGATTTATTTCAGTAGTGGTTCTTCCTCATATTCTCATTCTTTGTCCCCTTCCTTCTCTTTAGCCCTCTAGTTTGGATCTCTGCATTATTCTTTTTTTAATTATAACAAAAATGACAAAAAATGTTATGCTGTTATCCTCAAATTTTAGCAAATGTGTTTCAGTTGTGAATTGAAGAATCAAATGGATGATTGAGGAGGTTTGTTTGTAAATCTTATCTTGGATTCCACAGCCAGGAAAGAGGCTCTGCTTAAGATGGGAGCTCTGAGGAAGAGGTAAACCCAAGGAAAGCTGTGCTCATAGCAAGCTGAAGTGAGTCAGCTGCAACAAGAAATGGGAAGTGAACAAGCAGAGTAAGTAAGGAGACATCTGATCATAATGATTTCAGGTCATTTTTGGTAGAGTTATGGAGAGAATGAGTGGTGAGGAGATGGGGAGGAGCTATAGAAAGCACCAAACCTAAGGAGGAAAGAGAAGGAAAAGGTGTCATGACAGAGTGAAAAATAAAGCTCTTAAGAGGAGATGGATGCTTGAAAAATAACCTGCTCATTAGCCCTTGGTTTGTATTCCTTGCCTCAGAATTGTCACTTCTAATTATCTTTTCACCTTTGGTTATCAACTGCAATAACAGAAAAATAATGATCACCAGCCTTGCTTCAAAATATTCACTGGGTAGTGCCTGAGATCATAACAGTTTTCTCAATTTGACCATATAACTAAAAATTAAAAGAAAAAGTCATGAGTCCATGAGTATATGTCTTTTAACAATTAAAGTTTCTATATAAGAAGAAGGTTAACTGCTGGATGCCTTAACAGTCACACATGCCTGATATGTTTAGTATCTCAGATGCAATTTTCCTTTCCCCACTCTCTTTCTCTTTTTATCCTGTGGAAGCTAAAACTTTATTATAAAACTGAAGATAAGTATATCAGTTTGCTGGATGCTGGCAGAGCAGAACACAAGCAATGAGAAGATAAGGGAATTTGGTCAAATACAAAAAATACCATGGAACCTAAACCAAATGACATCAGATAAGACCTCCACTGACTTTCTATTAAAAATGTAATAAATAAGGATCACAGAAAAAAAAATCTTATTTTTTTTTCCTGGCACTATTTTTTTTGGTTGTTGTTATTGTCTCTAGTGCTTCACAAGTGTAGCTGTACTAGTGTTGTTTACCCATTTGTAATAAATAAATGCAGATCATCTTGTATTCAAGGTCTGACAGGTTCAGATTAATGATGAGAGTCCATATATATATAGAGAGAGAGATATAGATAGATAAATATATATATATAATTTATAGACTGATCCTGAAATCATGATCAGCAGTTCTGAGAGCATGATAAGGGCTGGTAGTTGATAAGTTGGATAGAAACTGAGCTAGAACCTCCAGTATAAATGTTCCTGTGGTCAGCACTGGCAGTGTTTGGGTTTGGGGCAGCATTCAGCTTCCCAGATGCTCAGAGCTGGGATAGCAGGGATTGAACTGGTTTGTGGTGCAGAGTGCAGCCCTGTTCAAGCAGTTCAGCTACACAAACCCATGTTGTTCTTGGCTGGTGGAGAGGTCTCAGCCACTTCAGCTGCTGCTTCATCAAGTGGGAAGGAAGGAATTGCTAAAAAAGAGAGAAAAAGGGGTCTGTTAGTCATTCTAAAATCTCTCCTGTTTGCTGGAGACTTCCAAAAATGCAGTTTATCTGCAATGCCTGTCGGATGTCACCAATGAAGGACAAGCACAGACAGCTTTACTCTTGGGCTGGCTTCACCACCTCGGATATTTTCCTGTGCAGATGCAATTATCCCTCACTGGCAATTTTTGTGGACTTAGTAATACAGAGACTGGGAATCAGACCATGAATTGCTAACAGCACATATTTAATTTGGTGGCTTGGCCTGGATTTTAATGCTTCTAGATCTTGGTATCACCTTGCTAGGGGCTCAGGTAAGCTTTACATCACTGAATAGAACTATAAAAATAATAAAATATATCCTGAGTCATGGCACAGCCTGCTGGGGAGAGGTAGGGGAATTGTGGCTGCTCTTAACAGCAGTCCTCTGCTCATTTCATTTCCTATGATGCCTACAAACAGAAAACGGTCACAGTTCCAGTCCAAGCAGCACATTAGAAATAAAGCACAGAATGGATAATTCTGGCCTTGAGAGCACCATGGAGTTGTTTTATTTCTGAAGACATTTCACAGACTGCTTCCATCCAGGAATATTTTAGCCTTTCCAACAGTTCAGCGTTCACATCTACCGGTGTGGTTGAAACCAGGCTCTCTCAGGGCTTTGGCACTGACAAACTTTGAATGACAGGGAAAATATATATTGCAGCCTGGGAAAGGGAGAGGGTTTTTGATGGGAGAGGAATCCCCTTGGGGCTTGACGTTTGTCTGTGGCCATAGGTGAGGTTTGCTTAGTGGTGTCTGCCCGGTCTCCAGTGGACAATAGTCTGTGCCATAAAAAGCTTCCATGCATAATACGTAGTATTTGTTGGCCTCTGCCTTGAAGAAACCCAGATGAGAGCAGTTTATATCCATCAAGGGACAATCTCCAGTAGGAAAGATAGTTCTCTTTGGCAACAGGATATCCATGCCATTTCATTTTATTCCACCTCTCAGTCTTATGGATCTTTTTCTTCTGCCTCTTTTTTTTTTTTCCTCCTCTCACTCTCTCTTTACATTTTACTTAAATGTGGGGAGTTTTAAGTATCTATAACTTTCTGGAAAAACCAATAGGACTGAAAATGTTCAGCATCCATCATACACTTTAATTAAATTTAATTAAAGAATGTTCAAAACAATACATAAAAGTGTATAACCAGTGTCTATATAATTCTTTCTCCTTCATGCTTTAAGTTCTCTGTTGGTAGGCAGAATCAGGTGATAAAAAGTTAAGAGTCAACTGTAAAAATCAGATCTCAGAGAAAATGTGCTGGGATGGGAAAAAAGAGACAACAAAGCTAAAAAAAAAAAAAAAAATAAAAAAATTAAACTACCCTAACACATTCCTGCTGTCTGCCTGGCAGTACTAATCTTTTTCCTTAAGATACAGAGTGCTGTAAGCTTGCACCAGGGCATTTCCCCACTGCCAGGCTGAATTTGGGGTGCAAAAATGTGCACACACACACACACACACATGTGCACCCACACGTGCATCCCCTGGCAGATGAGAGCCAGCAAGAGAGAGAAAGTGTGTGTCACACCCTCTAAATTCAGGTGGCCTCAAGCAGTGCCATATAATCCCAGCCTCAATTAAACTTTCCAAGGTCAGTGGTGTTCTACCAGGTCAGACATAAATAAGTCAGGTGAGAGTCCTAGGGCACTGAAAAGCCATATTTATTCTTTATCCACAGTTCATAGCTATCAAATGAAGCCTAACAGAGAGAGAGAGAGAGAGAGAGGGAGAGAGAGTCTGGCTCTCAGAGCTGTTTCTGTTGTAAGTAATTTTTTTTTTTTAAAGAAAAAACGTAGTTCTGTCTCACCCCTACCTCAGAATTACCTAAAACTTCACTGTGACTGTGGAAGTTTTGGAATGACAAAGGAAAAGATTTTAATTCAGCAACAATTATGATTAATTTATTCAAGTGAAAGTAACTCAGTCGTGCTGAAGATTTTTTTTTAAGAGGTAATTATTCTCTTAAAATTTGAGAACAGATGCCACCATAAACCCCTCTTGAATTGAGATATACAGATTTCATGTACTGATTCAGCCAGTAATTAAAATGGGCCAATATTGAACAGTCTATTGGGTTTGTAAACAGAATATTTAATTGTCTCTTGTTTTGGGAGAGCAGGGGAAAGGATAGGGAGAATATATCTCAGTTCAAAAGTATTAAAGGCTGTGGGCTTACTCTGGCTTCTCTGGGTGTCAGACCCATTGAGAAGAGTTATCACATTCCAAGAAAGTAATTAAGGACAGTTGAGGTCCACTGATTTCTGTACTGTCTGAGGAACTAAGTGAATTTTCTGGGCCTTTATTACTAATAACCAAATTAATATATATATGTTTTAATAAACCAACATACCACAAGTCTGCTCTGCTGTACTGCTTAGTATTTTAGAGGCAGAGTTTTGACTTGAGGCATTTGACCTTTCTCATATTATTGTTCAAGAGGGGAAAAAAAATAAAGGTTTTAGAGCTATTTTAGGCACAATTACTAAAAACAAAAAGAAAATCATTCTCCAAATTCTCACTTGTCTTCTACCTAAAAAAAAAAAAAAAAAAAAAAAAAAAAAAAAAAAAAAAAAAGTACTGTTGTATTTTAAGACTCATAAGCAGAAAGTGTAAGTGCTTTTTTTAAGAGGGTACAGAGGTCTGGAGCTGATTTTGTTCTGTTGACCTAACTTGATTTACACCAGTTTACACAGTTGAGAGACTGATACATCAATGCTGCTGGAAAAGTCATCTCACACATTTGGTTTGTTTTTCCTTATTTAATCTTTTTTCATTATTAAGATATGGTGATCTATTAAGCATGATAAGGTATATATATCTTTTTTTAGTGGCTTTCACTCTTCTGTTGAGAAATAATTTTGAGAGTGCAATTAAGTAATAACAAAAATAAATTTCCAGATATCTTTGTGAATACCAGTGCTAGCTTTTATTTAGTATATATAAGGAGATCACATCATTAATTATTGCAAATATTCAGGCAGTGGATACTTACACACATGGTTTTGAATCACTGAATATATACAAGAGTAACTTTTAATCTGTGAAATATTCAAACACATGTATAATCACACATTTATCTTCTTACAATAACTTGCACACTTGCAATCAGGGAATGGAAAAAATAGTAGGTGATTAGCATGTCCAGACACATAATGACGAGTGTTGATTGGTTAAAGTGAGCACTTTCCAAACAAAGAAAAGTATTTGTCAAAACTGTTATACAATTTGGGATATATTCATTGTCAGGCAGCTGTATTAGTGGTCCTGATTCGGAGAATTTGAAGATAAAGTTGAAAAAGCACAGGCATTACAGAGAGTTTACGGTGGACAAAGTGCCACAGAAATGTGTTTATAGAAATATCAGTTTTATTTTATAGGCATTAATATCCGAAATCATTTCAGCGCTCGGTGCCCATTAGCACACGTGCTGAATTCTCTGCTTCTGTGCCTCTGGTTTTAACATCTGCAAGCACAAGGGGAAATCTTGACAAATGTTTCTGAAGGTTTTATGTTCTCTTTATCCCACCACTGGATTGCAATCTGTGTTGTGCCCGCTGCAATAACAGGAGAATTGGGATCAGATAACCGGTCCCACAGATTAGATGTGAAGAAAGGGTGTTACAACAACATACCCACTTCCTCTTAGGTTTTAACTGTACTCTGTGTTTCAGTGACAGGACAAGAGAAGGGGAGGGAAAGAAAATTTATCTTTTTGCTACATCTACTTCTGTCAGTTTCCCCAGCCAGCCCTCAAATGCATGTCTCAGTAGTGAATATGTTACACGATTCATTCTCGAAGGAAGGAATTAAAGCAAACCTCGAGCAATCAAAGCCCTGAGAAATTTCACTAAGAGCTGGACTAAAAGGTGATTAAATGAAGCTGAATCCAAGAACACATTTTCCCTGCAAGGAAAGGATAAAATGTCCCTTTAAGGCTAAGTTCATATAAATGTATATAGAATTTTTAAATACAAATCCCACTTCACTGAAGCACTCAATCTTAAATACTGGCACGTTGGAAGGCCATGGAAACTCCTTCAGCTGGAGGGTCTTTTTTAAAACTTAAAATTCTGAAAAGATTTAACAGAATTTTTGATAATTTAGAGTCATCTCCACCATGCTAGACATACTAATTAAGGGTTATGAGCCAAGTGCTTTTTCCAGATCCAAGTTAGATTAGTTACAACACCCAGAGTTATTAATTGGAAAGAAAAGGGGAGGACATTAAAGAGGGCATTCTAAAGCTCCACATCTTGTATTGCACCTGTGTGTTCTGTTCTCCATTTATTTAGAATAAGTACTTGAAGGCAGTGGATGAAAAGAAAGTAAATGATCATAAAGTTTTCTTGTGAGGAGATTCTCAGCCTGAGGAAGCAGCACTGTAGCAGGGAAATTGAACAACTCTTGAGCTTTCATGGATGTGGATAAAGTCACTTCTGAGGGGAAAGGATAAATGAGAAAATAGTGTAGTCGGACTGTCATGTGAAAAGTGGCAGGAACAGATTTTTGGTCCTCAGAAAAAGGATCTTAGACTTTTATGCCCAAATTCATTGTGCTCCTAGGCAAGCTTCCTGTCTTGTTTTCCTCACTTAGCAAAGTTGGATAATGATTTACTTTTGATACAGCCTGGAGTGAGAAAGAAATTGGTAATGAGTTGCCTTTTTCCACAATCCAGAGTGCTTCTGTGTCTAAAAGGTCCCAGAGGTTCCCCAAGAAATTCATGTAGGGATTGTTCTACTGGCCAAAACCTTTGCTCTAGATCACTCTTTCCTCAGGATGCATCCACCATCATGGTCAGGATGCAGGAATTGTTCTATGCATCAGCCAGGCTTTCCAGCACAACTTTTTGGCTGCTTTGAAGATACTGCACTGGAATCAGACACGTGTGGAAAAAAGGACACCGTCTCTAATCTGTTTCAAAATGTCCTCACACACAGTGCACAGGGACAAAAAATTTTAAAAAAATCATTATTATTTTTGTATTTTTTTTCTATAGATTTTTACACATCTCATGTTATATGATTGATCAAAGCCAATGACAATAAAGTTATAAAAATGTTTTGTAGGTCTATAAAGATTCATGACTTTCTGTACACTAGCAATGTTCTTGATGATGTTGCACTGTCTGGAGCTAATGTTCTGATTAATGCATGTTTTGCTTCCTGATTTAAGAAACAGCTTATGGCTAAAAATCCTTAGATGCTCTCTGACTTATTGCATCTTCTTTTCTATTTTTCTCCCCCTCTTTTCTTTCCAGCTTCTTATTCCTATATATATGTATAATATAAATATATGTGTTTGGAAATCTGTCAGCTTTAGAGATATCCCTGATGCAATACTATTATGAGATGTCTCTCAAGACTGGTATTTGTACAGAAAAATGAGTTTTTGTTAGACCACGTTTGTGAATCCATCATCTGGTGGGGGTAACTCCAGCCAGCCTGTGTTGTTTGTCAAAACAACAACAAGCAAATGTGGCCACATCATTTACAGACTTGTGGGGGACAGGAGGGAGGCTGCTTCTGCTGTTAAAACAGCATGAAAAGTCAGGGTGATCTGTCACAACGACAGCACAGAAGTGTCACCTGCAGCTCCAGTTTCCCAGGCAGTGGGGGATGTGTTTGGGAAGGCAGGGGGTGTGAGGGGGGTACACCTTGGACCGAGTTACTGAACGATCTGCAGGGAGCAACCTCTTGAAACATCACCAAACTCAGTCCTCTGGTCCAGGTCTGAGCCCCAGAAACAACAGCAGAATGCTGGGTTAGGTTCCCTCCTTGGCTTTTCAGAGAGGTGCTTGGGGTAGAGGACAAGCTTGTGAACTGTTAGCCAGAAGTAAAAAATATAGTTTTGTTGTTCACACCCTCCCCTCGGGCAGCAGTGCCAATGGGAACCGCTCTGCTTCTACAGGGCAGTCAGTGTTTGATTTTCCTTTCCTTTTCCTCCTGCACTGAAATCCAAGTTTATGGTGATGTTCACACTGACTTCTTTGGTTTTAATTCAGAAAGCAATGCAGTAAAAAATGGTCGTTGCCAAAAAATTTTGTTCACAAAGGACTTTGTTGAGGGTAAACCAAATATATTTCCTCTGCTACAGGGACTTCACACAGATACAATATATTTTATATTTTTGAGGTCGATTTACCTGAACTAGACTGTTAGCCAGTCAGTCCTCTGGTCCCTTAGCCTGAACTTGCTGGAGGAGTGGTGTGCAAAAGAAAGTGCCCACTTTGTTTTTATCTGCCAAGCTGTAAACCACCTACTTGTGTCCTTTTGTGTCTTTTGTGAAGCCTGTTAATAGCTGTTAACTGCTAATTGCTGCGCTTAGCTTGCTGTGTTCATCTCTGGGCAGGAACCAGGGAGATCAAAGAGCAGGATACTCCATAAAATCTCGCAGTGTTCATCCTGCAGCTCTAATTCACCTGCAAATGGCCGTGGTACCACACAGGGCTGGCACAAAACATCCAAAAACAGGCGGGAGAGAGAAAAATTTGGTGTATTTCGCACAAAGGTTTGAGCTGCTCCAGCTGTAGGTTCAAAATGCAGACTCAGGATGAAGTGTTTGCACTGCTTGGAAGCAGGACAGTGCCTTTGGAGGCTGTCCTGAGACTTCTGTTATCTATAGCAGCCTGTGAGAGATGATAAGTTTTTCCTTTTCATAAAAAGCCACTTTCATAGAAACATATGACTCAACAAAACCTTAGAAGTCATGATGTCTCAGTCCTTCAGCAGATTAAAACCCACGAAATGAAGTTGTCCAGTCCCTCAAGATTGTAACGAGTCTTTGTCAGATCTTTATTAGAAGTGATAAAAAAATCCTAAAAAATATATATATATATTGTTCCATCAAGTTAGAGTTGAAGGATGAAGAGCTTTCTCAGCATCCAACACGTGAAACTATAAACGCCTTGGAGGTGAAAACACTCATTCATTCCTGTGAAGGGCTTCCAATCTGATGTTACATTGGAAAAACACCCTTCTTTCACCTTCCCCTGACTTAGAAGTGCGGGCCCTGTCATTATTATGGAAATTTCAAAGAGTTGTAGATATTCCCAGACACAGAAAGGCCTCCCTGAGGCCTTTCTTCAGACTTAATGTTGGATTCTGACACAAGACATGCCAGTGTTATTGAGCTGTATTGTCCATGTACACTCTTTGAGGGAGAAACAATTGTCCCATCAGTGGTTTGGGTAGGTTCTAACAAATCTATCTCCTCTAGAATAGAGAAAATGAGAAAAAAAAATATACATAATTTTTTTTTTTAATCTTTAAATGTTTTTAGGTTGACAAAATCAGCCATGCTACCAGCTTTGGCACAACTTTGGACTTCAATAGGCCTTAAGGGTTACAACTGTTTTGTTAAATTTTGTAAGAAAGTCTTCATTTAATGCTTGTGTGCAAAATACATTAAGAATCCAAATTTGTTTCCTCATGGTGGTCTCTTTGCTTAATAGTATTCACCAGATCTCTGGCATGTTATTATGGATTTCCTGCTCATGCTAGCTGTAGATTTTTGTCTCTGCTCTGATGGATTGTTGATATAAAATTACCAGCTGATGTTTATCCACAGACATAGGAATAACAGTATTATTAACTATTCCTATATATATTTTGTGTCATTATGACTGTAAGGGCTTGTCTGAATAATAAAGATTCCCTTGAGTGGGACTCACTAGGGTAAATGACTGTTTAATAAAGACAGATAATGTAGATGAATCATTTTGACTACTTAGAGGAGCAATTGTGCTAAAACTCCTAACTTACACAAAGTCCTTCTGAGCACATTAGGGGTCAAATCCTGCCCCTTGAGATCATTGTAACACTGCTGCTGAGTAGAAAAGGATTGAGGACTCACTTCAGGAGCAGGGACAAAATTTTTGCAAAGGGAAAACTTGATTTCTTTGTGTGGGTGAAACGCTCAAATGCTACCATTATTTAAACACTAAGAATGCAAGTAGGAGAAAAACATGCCTACATAAGTGTCTATATTCTGTCTTCCTATGTTGAAATATGTGTTTAAAATAGATTTCTGCTAAATTATATAGCTTAGTTTTCTGTCTTCTCCATGATGTGATACTTCATGATACACTGAAAGAATAAGAATATGAGTTTATTAAGTTTACTCAGAAAACTATTCAGTCATCTGTATGAGCTCTTGGAGCTATGTCAACATTTTCTTGAAAGATATCTGAGATTATTTGATGTTTACTTTTTTAAGTACAGTATTTGTGAGTAAAAGTGCACAAGAACATTTTATTACATTTTAAATGTAATTCCTGATCCCAGGGTGCTGTCTATATAAATCTGAACAAACCTACGAAATCACTATCTATATTAGATCAGCAAATCCTCTCAGTCCCAGAACTGGTCAATGTGTTAAGAATAAGAGGCAAAAGTGAAATTCCTTGGTAATAAAACTTCTGAGCCTTGACAACTGTGAAGTAATGCTATTTCTTGCAGCATTGCCTAGACCTTTCAAAGTGCACTACTCTTTATTATATGCCTTTCCTCTGCCCCTAAACCTTCACTTCTAAAGTGCACATCTCACAGGTAACTAGTATATAATGTACTTTTCAATCAACCTCCTAATTCACTCAATGCAGCATGAGTTTTAGATAAACCAGGAAGATGTGAAATACAGAATAAAAGGTTTAGGTGGTATGATGCCACTCACCTGTTTTAAATCTTCTGCTATCTGTGAAAAAAAAAACACGGACAGAGTTCTCCTCCAGGATAATTCAGTGTGGTACAGCTCTTCTCCCAGGCAGCAATGACAACAGCTCCCAGCATTTCTGCAAGCCCCTGCCCCTGATCTTCTGGGAGATTTACACTTTCTTCCAGCTTGTTCTCTCCCAGCCTCTGCCAGGCCTCTGTGTAGGTAACAAAATGATGTCTCCCTTGGATCCACCAGCTCTGTGGGGGCAATTTTGCCCTTCAAGTCCCAGTACCAGCACTGGCATTGCTCTGTCCTCACTCTGACATGTTTCTGTGTTTCAACCAAAAGTGGAAGTGAGCAGCAGTAGAAGGGCTGAGATGATTTTTGCTTTTGTGCATCCTCTTTGGTTTCATTGAGTAAAAATTTCCTAAAGGTAAAATTTCCTAAAGGTAAAAAAAGGGTGAACTAGATTTCATCTGTTGAGTGGAACAAGAAGATTCATAAGGTGCAGGTCTCCTAATTATCAGATTTTCCATCAGTTATGTAAACTTATATGTAAATCCCCTGAAGTGAAGAACCTAAATACAACATTAAAATTTGTGTTGTGGTTTGGAAGCAGATCCAAGGTTTTGCAGGGCAATTGGCTGCTGCTCTTTTTGTTTATGCTTGCACACACAGGCTGTGGTGGACTTGTCTCTGCTGGCTGTGTGGAAAGGTTTAATTTTACTCTCATCAAGACAAAATACTGTGCTGAGAGGCTCAGGTTCAACATCATTCTAATAAACTATGTGGCTTTTGGACAAGAGATGCTTTCCACCTGGCAAATCTAGAGCATGGGCTTGAGTAGGGCTTCAGTTGTGTGCAGAAATCCCTGTGGATGTGACCATAAGTTTTTGAGGGGCCTAAATATATGACAAAAACCCATAGATCCATCTAAAAAACACATGGTCCAGAATAAACAATCACAGAGTTCATGGACTTACTTAAAGGTAAGAGGCAGTTAGTGCTAGTGATTATGTACACAGATTTGTTTTGGGTTTTTTTTTTTTTTTTTCTGGCCTTGAATCAGGCTAATCTTTACTGCACAAGGTAGAGCATGGCAAATATGGAAACACCTGTGTTATGCAAATTCCTCTGAAATGTCTGAATGACAGGTAACTGACTGTATTTTGGAGCTGTTCCAGGTAGAGTGAGTCAACAGTTTCCAGCTAGTCAATCCAGCAAAAATCTGCAGGGTTCCTTTTGATGCATACGGAGCTGTGAGCTTCTGTGTTGACTGCTTTCAGATGAAACCAGAAATAGTTTAAATATATATATATATATTTAGACCTTAGAAGTACTCAGATATCTAGAGGACTGACTGAATTCAGCCTGAGATTTCTGCTCCAAATTTCCTGCAAGCTTGCCAGTGATAAGTTTCCCTCCCTCCCTCCCTCTTGTGTTCTCCCTTGGACATCCCCAGGGAGACATATGAGTGTGTCCTGGAGCATTTCGATCCTCTCCATGGAGGGGGGAAGGGAGGGAGCTCCCCATGTGAACCCAGGCCTCTCACTGTCTGAGTGGGGATGTGAGGCCAACTGAGGGAGAAGATTCCAGCCCTTGGACATCAGAAACTTTCTCATCTGCTCTGTGAGAATGAGATGAGGATGACGATTTGTGAGAATCCTTGGCACTGGGTGCTGCAGGACCCTACACCACCAGTCCAACCCTTAAAACACCAGCTCTGCATTGCTATGGACAACAGAGCTCTGAGGAAGAAATCCTGCCAAACAGTTTTCCTGTTTCAAGAAGTTGTGGTGCTTCCCTTCTGGATGGACTTGCTGCTACCTGGCACCAGAGCTCATGGGATTAATGTTTTTTACCCATAACATGGAAAGAAACAGGAAATATGACTTTGGAAAAATAAAAATGCAGTCATAGAAAGAGTAGCATGATCATCTTAAATGTAGGCTTGGCCCAATTAAGAATCCTTATAATTTAATTTGCACTGGTCAGAGATATGTGTTCCTTTTCTGCTAAATATTTTACATTTCTTAAACCTGACCAATTGTAAAAATGCTCTCTGCTACTGCTGCTGCCTCCGATTCATTGGTGACCTGTAGAAAGAGGCAACACATGCTTATTGTTAAAAAAAAAAAAAAAAAAAAAAAAAAAAGAACAGAAGGATCATCTATTGCTCAGATGAAAGACAGAGACAAAATAACCAATCTGTAATGCAGATTTATTAATAGTCATTCACTGGTTTTCACTGAAATACTCTTCACATAACCTTGACTTTATTAAGTAGTCCTTAAGGTGCATTTTGAAGACAGATAATGAGTTTGGGGAATAGTCTTATCTACATCAAGCTAATCTTTAACAGCTTGGAAGGGAACTCGCAGAAACTTTTCCACTTTAAGTGACATAGCCATGTTCAAATCAAGCCTTTTAAAATGTCATTTTAATAGAAGAGTTTACAGGCATTTTTAATCGCTACGCTTCATAGAGGAATATTATTTAAATGAAGAAGATAGAAAAAGTTATTGAGTTTTTAATAGTATTAATGGGACTGGAGGCAAGTGAGTAGTGTTGGGGCAGCAGGAATGTTGCTGTGGTGGAGTGGCACTAAGTGTCTTGATTAACAAAGACAAGGCAGCTCTTGCTTGAAAAAAAAAAAAACTTCTTTCATAGCAGCTATTGCTTTAAGAGGTAGGGCCAGGGTGAAGGCAGGGGTTTTGAGTGATATTTGGGTGCTAAACCTGCACATGTAACCTTGCTCAGCTTCCACCAGCAGAAGCTTTCAAGAGCCTCCTGACCCTTTGCTGGCACAGTGCTGTGTGTGCGAGTGAGAGAGGGATGAAAAAGAGAAACTAAAAGGAAAATGAGCAGAGAGTTGCTGTTTTAAAAAAGAACTCTCAGAATTACAGAATCTGTACTTTCCTTTCAGTTTCCAGCATGCCCTGGAAAATAAGTTTCACTTTTCCTGCATTGTGTGTAAAGCTCCAGAGGTGGTTGTCCCCCAAAGACATACACCAGCCTTTTCCTCCAGCTCATGTATGGAGTTGCTCACACCTCAGGCTGAATTTTAATCCACTCGTACAGGCAGATGAGTTACACCAACCCTCTTCTGCTGATTCCAGTTGGCTTAGCTCATTTTGTTTAGCTTGCTGTATTGTTTGGGCATTAAATGTCCCAGCTCTCCCAAGTGCACACACATTTGGTTTCTGACTAATGTGCAGCCTCCGTCAGAGAGACAGCGTTTGTCATTTAGAATCCAGCATGACTTGGAGTCAGGTTGTGACTCAGATACCACAAACTGTACACAGAATAGACCACAAATTCCTCCAGTGAGACTGAACAAGGCTTTCCGAGAAGCCACTTCCTCCTCTGGTTATATCCTAACCCTGACTGACAGGTAGCAAATAACCATGGGGGTTTTGAGTGGCACTTTCTTCCTCCTACTTTTTTGTTAATTTTTTTTTTTTTTTTTCTGTCTGCTGAATTCCTGGCTGCTTAAAATCCTGTCTTTTTGTGCGAGCACAGCACAGCACTCTTGGCCAGATGTGGCTGTGGAAATCTTGGTTGGTTACATTTTTCTGGAAATAACAGGCATCCACTGAGTGAGCTCTGAGGCTGGGAATTCTGAACAAGAGGGCGAAGCTCAGGCTGACCCACCCGGGTTCCCCTGAGCCGCAGCTGCAGCTCTCTTGTGCTTTGTCCACAAACCCATAAATCGGCTGCGTTTGCTCGAAAGGTTCCTGAACTTTGGCAAAACCTTTTGATGAACCTGCTGGGGGCTGGAGAGGGGGGAGGCAAGGGATGGGACCAGGGCTGCCAGTGTGGGGAGGTTTGCAAGGAAACATGAAACCAGGTGAGATTCCCAAACTGTTTCCTGGGGCTGCAGGCATGCAGGCAATTCTCATTTGAAAACAGAACTGGAGTGAACAAATCTGCTAACAAGCCTCACACGCTTGCTGACCAGTAGTAAATCCCAGCTCGATTTATTACTGAACAGAGCACTTTGGCCTAAGTCCTCAGTGTCATTTTGCAAGTGGACAGGGAACAAGTCACATTCTTAGTGAGAAAACTGGTTGAGAGATTCAGATGGGCAGCAGGCCTTTGACTTAACTTCCTTTTTACATTCTCTTTTTTTTTTTTTAAACAAAATTCATTTAATGAAACAAGAGAATTCATCTGCCAACACGTTATTCTGTGCTCTTTTGTCAATAGAAAAGTTGTTTTGCTAATGGTTATCTGTCTGCAAGTCCTTGACCTGCTTGTAAACACATTTCTGCAGGAAAACCCCAGGCCATGGCCTCGAGCATTTACGTCAACAAGAAGAGATAAAGTGACCAAAACTTAACCTGATCTGGCCTGGAGTGCCCTCTACTGCCCCTTGACCAAATACTTCCCTAATCTGTGTCCTTCTGAAAGGAACAGATTGTTGTGTGAGAAGTATTACCTGGAATGAAATCAATTTCGGGAGCCCGACTTCTTCCTCCTTTCCCCCAGCTGATACTCAAAGCCTGTTGAATTGCTGGAGGTTCAGGAGTGAAGTCTGGGTGGGTTTTGGTAGCAGGGCAGGAGCTCTGCTGGGGTGTCCCCCTTTGTCCAGCCCGTGCTGGGGCTGTGCTCTGTCATGCCACGTTAAAGGTGTCACCTCCCGAGCCGGGCGACAAACGCGGCAGAACGGACCTGGCCGATCAAGTTGCTTTTAAAAGCCATTTGCTGATCCCCAGGGACTTGTTCTTGATTCTGGCACACACCGAGGCTGTGACACAGCCAGGATTTGGAGAGTCACTAAAAACGGGAGAGAGGTCCCAAATTTTGGTGTGGTGCTGCAGGGCAGTGATGGGACGGCACCAGCATCCCAGTTTGGCCACTGCATCCGCTCCTGGAGGCCAAAGACATTCCTGGGGGAGAACTGACACCAAGTTTTCCTGTGAAATAAGGAATATATCTATATTCTCTTCTTGCTAAGAGCTGGGCTCGTTGAGGTGCTTCCCAGAGAAGAAATATAGACTGTGGAAAGCTTGCAGTGCGGACGTAAATGAGAAAATCATTATCGTGCTGTTCAAAGCAAAATAGTTTTATTTAAGGATGAAAACCCACACTTGGTTTTGGATGCTTCATAACAAACCAAAACCAAATGACCTGCAAATGGATAATGAGATGCTACCCCTGATTCACAGCTTCCTTATGCTCGTTCTCCAGTTGTTCAGGATGAACTGGGCTGCAAATCAGTCTTTACTGATCCAGTCCTGATATCTGTAGTTGATAACTGCACGTGAAACTGCACATGACAGACCAAAAACTCTCTCAGTGTGTAAATCTGAGGTAGAAGGGGGAAAGCAAAGCTTAAGGAAAAGGCTCAGATGAAGTTATATTGCTGCATTTTGGTGCTGAGGGACTCTTGGATGCTGGCAGGTTTGCAGGGCTTACCAGACATGGTGGATGAAGGTGTCCAGCCCTAGACAGTGCTCAGGACACGAAGCTGAACCTGTGCTCCAAAGCTCCTCCCTCTTCTCTTGAAGGCAGCTTTTTGCCTTATCTGCCCCATTTGTTGGTAGGTGCGCTCTGAGGTGGGTTTCCTGCAGGTATCTCACAGACTTCTGCCAGGAGGAGAACATAAAGTCCTTTAGGTTTAATTCCAGCTGGGTTGTTTCCTTAGGACACAGATGTTTTATAATCTTTTATGCATTTAACCTTATTTAATCAATGCAAGGCAGTTATAGTTCCAGCCTTGCATAGTGGGGTTAATTCACAAGCTTTACTCTAAACTGGACAAAAATTTCCAGTGTTGGCTAACAGAAAGTATCATTTCAGCTATTCTGACAGAAAGTCAAACTTTGGGGAACAAAGTAGATTTTCTTTTCTGTTTCTATAGGAAACATCTATTTAAGGAAAAGTGATTTTATTTTTCCAGTAGGAAATATTTCTGAGAGAAAATATTTCATCTCCTAGATTGGAAATGTAAGTTTTAACCTTGCCTAATAATTCAAAATAATTGCTCCTTTTTTATTTTCTTACAACATTTTTTATTTCTCTGCTTCCAAAATTCAGCAGGACTTTGAAGATGAACACAGATTTGACAGGCATCTTTTCAGATTGAAAAGATTGTTTTTATGGTGAAGAAAACTTGTCCTCCTCACAAAGTACAAAGCTGTGTAATCAAAGATAGGTGAAGGGCTGGCTGAATCTAGTCAGTATTCTCAGTTACTTTCCAACCCAAACTTCTGAATGCATGTTAGTTATTCAGATTAAGTCATACTCCCAAACTCCCTCCGGGTTCTGCTCTGGAGATGATATTTATACAGCACTAATAGAGAAAACTTGGTGCATTTCAAAAAATAATTCCCAAGTAAACCAAAGCTGGGCTCAGCAGATGTATCAGGGGAAGTTTCAGGGAAGTCTGACTACCTTCTGTTGCTACAAAGGCCAGCTTCAATTTAATTCTCAGCCCATCAATATTGCAAGGGAGAAAGCTTTAAAAACATTAAGTCAGCCATATCAAGGCTTCTGCTCCTAATCAAAATATGCATACTCTTTTTGTTACAAATTTTGCCAGAATTAATTGATGCTGAAGTTTTAAACTGACTTTTGGTAATGGAGCATTTTATCCATTTTAAATTTGTGAAAATTTTCCTGACCTGAAGCTTTCATTTCAGTCTAGAGCTATGGAACTTCTAGAAATTTTGTATCATTTATTGGATGGGACACATCAGGCTCCAGTGACTTTAGTGAATATGAAAATGAAGTGAGTTCTTGCTATGGCTTAGAACAAGAATACATATTAGTAACAGCAGTGCTCAGATTCCTCAGTTGAAATCAGCATATCTTATAGTCTAAAATGTGCTTCATATTTAGAATCAGATAGGAGAAAGGACATACTTTTCTCTGCATGTCTCTGTCTTTTGTTACACTGATCAATCCATCATTTATCCATAAACTTCCTAACACAGTGATTTGGTGACCTATTAGAAATGGTAACCCTGTAAGCATGAAACTGTACCTGGGCCTTTTTCATGCAGGCTCATGCACTCATATATATCTGTGTGTCAATATATACTGGCTGACATAACAAATATTTTTGTTTTTTAGAAATAAGAGGATTTTCCTTGGGGACTCTAAGTAGATTCAGAGGATATTCTCAGGTATCCAAATGTATTTCACTGTGATATTCATATTGTCAATAGTGAGACCTTTCCATGGAAAATGGGGCTTTTCCTGTAAACATAATAATATTTCTGGATGGTGAAATATACAGTAAATGTTAAACAAGAAAAGAACTAAATTGCAGACTATTCCCTGGTCAGCAAAACTCACCCATTATTTTTCAGTTTGCTGAATCTGTAGTTTTTACAATTTTTTTAAAACTGTGACTTTTCAGATTCATGAGGGTAGCATAGGTAATCTTCATATTTATAAGGACACACTGTCAACTTGCTTTTCATAATTTATAAACTCTTTTTTTTATTATTATTCCTTTTCCCTGTTGGAAGCCTGAAACTGGCATGTCTCCTTAATAGAGCTGGGAAGAAACTCTGCATTTTTGCTCAGGGAGATGAGCTCTCAGAAATAAGCTATCTGTGCTTCATGCAAAGGAGCAATATCTGAGTTGGCTGAGTAGGGCTGGAATTAGTGCTGTAGGGTCTATTTTGCAAGTGTGTGCATGCTTTAGATTTTCAAGTTGCAGCTTGCATTTTGGCTTGGTGAGGGATTTGTCAATACATTACAGCTTTGTGTCTTTGTTGATGTGATCTGGATGAGTGTTCATTGCCTTGTTAGGCTGGACTCTTGCCTTTAACCATCCCAGCTGACCTCTTCTCCCCATTGCTTTCTTCACAGCATCTCTCACATTCCCATCTCCTGCTGTGTGCTCCTGGCATGGTGAGAACAGATATTTTTCTTCTGCCCCTGCATTGATGGACTGGCAAGGACATGCATCCCTTATTCCAAGGTGAAATGAAAGTGGTTTGATAGCCATTTCCTCTTTCCCTTTGGAATTCCACTGAATTACTTTTCTGTGGAGTTTATAAAAGTAAATATTTCAGGCATTTGGGTTAACCTTGCTCCTGGGCTGTTGTAAGTGGGTAGAAACATTTCTGTGTTTTTAGAAATTCATCCCAGAATTTGAAAGAGGCCAAGTTTGCTTTCAGAAATAATTCACAGTGTTGATGCTGATTTATAAAACACTATGAAATTTGGTGACTGGGTACTTTAAATACCATCTCTGGGCATGCTAGTCACTATTATGGCAGATAAAATCTGTTTGGAATTACTTTTAATGGCTGTTTGAACTTAAAAAGCTGGTAAGGATTGATTCAAATTGAAGGTCGTGAACTCCTTTACCCATTTCCCCTTATTGGCTCAACAAGGGTCCTGTTTCATGATCTGTTGGCCATGATGCAACTCATCTGTTTAGCTGAGAAGGTGCTGATATGAGCAATTGGGGAAGAACCTGTTAATATCTGGTAAGGTATGGTTGATTCTGTCCATCCATCTGCCAGTCTCTCCTCCACAATTTTCCAAGTTGCTGGTTAGTTTCAGCAAAATTTGGCACAGGAGGGGAGATGTTTATTACCATTATGGTGCTAAATGTTTCTGGAGAACTTACAGCTGGTGGAGGGGACAGTTCTTGTGCTAGAAGGAAGGAGGACTCAAGCAGTGCATGACTGCTTGAGTATGTACAGACTGGGCTGTTTAGGGGTGGATTATTGTGTCACAGTGATTTAGACAAAGTCTAGGACGTGCTTGAAGAAACTTGGAATCATTAGTACCACTGCTCACAGAACATCTTTTTTATTTGTATCTCGCAAAACTTTTACCACTGAAGAGGGCCTGGACCACTTATGTGCCACTTAAGTCCTTTTACAAGGTTGGATTTTCTTCAGTAATATCCCAAGGAAATAATATGGTTGGGAAGTCTAATACTGTTGATATCCCTTTTGGATGTCCTGCCCTGGGAGTATCTGTGAAACCTGAGGGTAAATCACTTCAGAAAAAAAGGTCTGTGTGAAAGGTAATCTAAACATTTTTTTTCTTCTTCTTGATATGCTCAGTCTCCATCCTGAACTCTCCTGCAGGATTACAGCAGATCCTGACCCTGTTGACCTGGTATCAACCCTTTTCTGTAAGCTGGGCACAGCAGAAGAAGAGGAGGAGGACAGATACTGTGAGTGCCTTAGGGGCTTAGATGCAGTAGGCTCTGAGCATCAGCACCAGTTGAAAGGATCAAAGGGGGTCTCTGACTCTCTAACCATGCTAATTAATGGAAGAAGTGGTATTTAGTCTTTATTATGGACTTTGAGAAAGAAAAAAAGAGAAGTCAAGTGTTTTGTCCTGTGGTAAAGCACTGAGTGAAGCTGGTGAAAGTAACAGAGCCGTCTCCATTAGGTTTTCAGCAGCGTTTCAAGAGGATGGAGCCACTTATGAAGTCACGCTTAGGCAGCACTTTCTTAAAATTAAATGTCTGATAAATGCTGATACTGCCTGCTCTGAATTTCTAATCTGCTTCTAAGACAGAACAGGGCCTTGCTAAGTTTTCCAGTGCTCGTGGCATGGAAGAACCTTTCAGTAAAGGACTCCCTGGGTTTCTCCTGTACCATCTGCTTTGGATGTGGGCTTGCGTCCAGAGGAGGTAATTCTGTCTCTTACCATCACCCCATGCTGTCCATTTAAATATCTCTGGGTTGCTGCAGAGGTAAATAGGAGGCCAATGACCAGGACTCACACTGGCAGCAACCTGGTGACCAGAGCACTGATGGGCAGAGGGAGCAGTAAGAGCATTTTAGGGACATTTCTGCATTAGATGCTTTATTAGCTCTCAAAATGGGGAACGTAAAGCTCTCTTCTGAATCCTGAACAATCCTTCCTGATCTCTGACCCTTGCTTTAACTCATTTGGATACTGCTTAAATTTGAAAGGAAATCACTGGTTACAGGAGACTTTACCTTAGATGTGGGACCATGTTCTGACAATGGGTTCACCTGCTCATTGTCCTTGTATATCTACATGGTAGCATATCTCTACCTACCCACATGATATGTACAAATATATGTCTCCAGGCCGTAAGGACTGCAGTGCAGTAATTCCAGTTCTTATTTATTTAACCATGTTTTTCTACTAGCAGTCTGCATGAACTTGGAATTTATGTAAATATGTTTATGTACACCTGAGGATGATCAGGTTTTAATTAAACAAACAAAAGAAAAAAAATGGAAAAATATGCTTTCTGTGGAAATACCTTGTTTTCCTTAAAAACAGAGGGTTTTTTTTTTTTTATTTACTTTGTGTGGCTTCCTATGCATTTTGCTAAATACGAGGTGTTTGAGAGAGGAAAATCTGATATTGACTTTAAATAAGGAGCATTTCCTTTCACTAAGTTTCCAATGAATGTAACTTCATACGTGGAAGTGTCTGTCATGACTCTGTATTTGTGAGTGCTGCTTGATGTGCTTATGCTGTGGTGTGCATATGTTTGTTTTAAACCACAATAGTGATACGAACCAAAACTGCTAATGGCATGATTTTTATCGTGGTTTCGCTACAGAACACGACAGCATGTGTGATCATCGGGCATTCAAACAGTGAAATGTGTAAAGCTATTTTTCCATAATTGGTCCCAGGGCAAGGGGTTGATCTCATGTATAAAAGCCTCCAGATATGCTCTTGGTATGGCTTCTAATTAGGGAACCAGGAAAGAACTGAACTTTGGAAACTGTGATGAGTCCATTCCTTTAAAAAAAAAGGAAATAATCACTTTGACCTTGAACTCCAAAAGGCCCTGAAATCAACTGATTTTACTCTTTAAGCTCCTTAACAAGCATGGGGATTAGAGACGAGCTGTGTAGAATGGTTCATATTAGATATAAACGATAATGGACAATAGAAATTCATCTGTGAGCTCAGCACAGGCATCCTGTGCAAATTCCATTTCCCCAAGATGTGGTGATACCATGTTACAGTGTTATATACACCACTGATAACCACATGACTTCATCAGGTGGGAAGAGACGGAAGAAAACTCAATAGCAGCAGGGAGATGCAACTTTAAGAGCTGTCCAATCCTGTTCTAATCCAAGCCCGTTTTAATAACCACAACCAGGTGTATAAAAGGTCAAATATAATCACCTTTCTACCCTGTGTGGTGAATAAATCATTTGTTTAGCTGTTTATTTCAAGTATGATGAAATTGCCCTCCCTGACAAAGAAATAAAACTTATGAGAGGAATAAACCTACTAGAGACTGAAACTGCACATTTCAGTGGCTTTCCATCTGTCCACAGCTAAACAAGGAAGGGATGCTGCTGTAACTCCAAAAAAAAACCCCAACCTCTTTGGTGATTTCATTCTGGCAAGTTTTTTTTTTCTTGTTTCTTTTTCTCTCTCTTCCAAGAACAGCTGAAGAAACCCACGTTGCTCTGAAAAAGAGGATATCATCTTGAAATGGAAAAGTGCATCACATTTTCAGGAGAAAAGGAAAGAAGTGTGAAAAACACCTGGATGAAGAGAGGAGGTGATATAACTGAAATAATTGGTGGATTTTATTTGATAAATGTAACCCACTCAACAGTTGTCATCACCCCGAGAACATACTGATTTCCTATGCAGATCTTTAAAATAATTTCCCTTATGAAAATCATACCTGCTGAAAAAAGTTATCATGTCTTTTAAAGGCACCTCTAAGTTTTATTGTTAATATAGAAGGGTGAATGATATGGCTGAACAGGCTACTGCCTGCCATGAGTACTAGTAAGAAATGATGTCGCACAATCCTTTCCCTCATCTGTTCCTCAAAATTTGTTATTTTATTTCCCTTTTCCCCATTTCACTCTGTGTGGCCTGGCAGACCTACTGGAACCAAGCCTGCAATAATATTGTCTCAGTGAGCTGATAGGTGTGAGGGCACCTGCAGGCAGATAAAATGTGTTTCTGTTTGTACCAGAATTTGCTATTGAGAACTCCAAATTGTCAGGATCTCAGGACAATCTGCAATTTTCCCCTGAAAGACTTGGAAAGCGGGGAAGCAAAATTAAAAAGAAAATCAACTCCATGCTTTTTCATTAGTTCTGGCAGCTTCCCCCAGAAACACACCCATACTCAGCAGTATCATTCTTTATTTAGCTCTGAACAGACTGAAGGACCTTAGTGAATTCTTTCTCCCTCCTCCTTTGCAGATAATAGCAATGATGCTGCCACATATTTTGCGAAGTGCTCTTTTCTGGAGCTGAGACTGAGTTACATCCAATGTGATAGACCCCACTGGCAGCCGCGTGTTCTTAGCGGAGACATTCCATTACCATGCCAAGTTATTTTTAATTCTATCTGGTTTTTTTTTCTTTTCTTCTTTTTTTTTTTTTTTAAACCAATGCATAAAAGAAAGCTATTGAGTTGCTCAGTCAATGTTAGTTTATTATTGCTTACCCAAGTGTTTAATAAACCTATCCCAACCCTGGACGTAGCTTTAAATACTTCATTGACTGTAACAAAGCAGATTTTTCCTATCAGACCAAAGTGGCTCTATAAACTATAATTAAGCACTAATTATGAGCTCTACTGGTCAGATAACAGAAGGCAAGGTCCATTGTGCTATTGGCAGAACCGGCAATTAAAGGAGATTATTGTTGTCAGAAATGGAATAAAACAAACAAAGGAAAAATTTGGGAGGAGGAGAAGACTTGCAATTGACCTGAGTAAACTTTATCTTGTTTGTGGCTTTGGGATACATGACATCATGAATGTGAAGAACCCAGTATATGATGGCACAGAACAGATGTAATAAGGTCTTCTGGAAAATGCACAGTTTTTCTGGATAGCAGGTTGTACAGTCAGGTTCTGCTTGGCTCCACTCTCCTACATTGAAAGCCAATCCCTTACAGTCCAAACCAGAAGTTTTATGTTTAGAACAAAAATATTTTCAAGGAAAACATTGTCCCAGTACTATTTTTTGCTTGTTCTTACAAAGCATTCAAAGGCAGAGAGTGCCACATTGCTCACGGGCTTAAGAAGTAGAAAATGGAGTTGAAGTTGGATGAAGACTGGATTGACTCCCCGGGAAGGAGGGGAAAGACCCTCTACAACAGGTGAAAAGGAAGTGCGGTTTTAGAAATTTGTTCCATTTTAACATGACTGGCTTCTTTTCCCTTACTCCATTTTTACACTGGCTTAACTTGATTGGCTCCAGTGGAGTTTTCAATTATGCCAGATCCCACTGAAGTGTTATTAGCAGACTGCTTGGAATTTCTCTTGAAAGTCTGAAAGTGTTTCTGAGTTAACAATATACTCTTCCCCTTTCCCCCTTTGAAATAAAATGTGAACTCTGCAGAAAACCTTGATGTCCTGTTGAAACAGAATGCTCAAACACCAAAATGATTTGACTTTTCACATACAAATTTTAAATTTCCATGGAAAATAGAGTTTCCAGTTACCTCTAGTGATTGGTATGCTAGTCACAGTTCATGTATTCCTAGACCTGATACAGACATTCAAGGGAGCCAAAAATTCTTTATACACACACACACAAGCACATTACAGCTTCCTGGAACACTGTTTAGGCTTTCAGGTGATGGCTGGGAATGTGGCCAATATCAGAAGGTAAAGGGCAAAAGAAAGCCATGAAAATGGAAATGACAATATTTCTTAGGAGCAGGCAAGGGCTTTTGCCCCTGACTCATGGTTGTGCCTAAAACTCACAGCACTGCTCTCTCCTCTCTGATTCTTTTTTTCTTTTTGAAAGCCATTTGCATCTCAGAAAAAAAAAAAAAAAAAAAAAAAAAAAAAAAAAAAAAAAAAAGGGATTAATAAATTTCAAATGTTCTCGGTGTTTCTGTGCCAACTGGCACTGGAAGGGGCCTGTAACCTTGCCCAACTGCACTATATATAATTATTAATTAGAAAGCAACCTGGGAAGCAATGATCCTCTCCCCCAGCACAAACCAGAGGAACTTTACTGAATTCACTGTAGGAAAGAAAATTGGTTTTCCTAGGTCACACTTGGGAGCAAACTTTATTTTGCTTTGACTAGTGGTTCGCTATCCAGAATGGAATTATGGGAATTAATTGGAATAACTTGGGTGCTCATTTTATAAATCAGCTGGCAGAACTCCTGCTGTAATTAATGGGTCCGACTGGCAGATTTCCACAAACACACACCCATTTCCCAGTGATTTCCACTGTGAATACATGCATTTTGAAGGAGCTCAACTTGCAAAGGGACATATTTAAGAGTTTATAACTGTCCCAATGACAGCAAGTTCTAATTTAAAACTCCTGTGTAATACTTGTTAGGAAGTTTTAATATCAAAAGGGCAGCCAAGGTCTTCCATGAGAAATTTCTAGACAGTGAAAGAAACTAATCCTTTTTAGTGATGTTTGGCTTCTTCTCTGCAGTAGCTGATCTCTGATTTCATATTTTATATCCATGGTTTGTTAATGAAATTTTCTCCTTTAAAGAGTAACCAGGCGGATAAGAAAAAAATAGCTGATACTTTGCAATAAACGTTTGAAGTGAAATTCAAGTAGCAGCCTGAGGCTCCCAGTATGTAAAACCAACTACCAAAGTTTTAGAGGGGTGGTTAATCTATTTTTCCTTCTCAGGGGACCTCTGCTGTATTAAATTCTTTGGTTGAAGAGAAGCAGTCAGTTGGCATTAGAACAGACTTAGCAATTTAAATGATTTGAAAAGGGATTAGTACATTTAACATGTTCTTGATGTCCCTGTGCCAGTTGGCGCTGACAGGGGTCTGTTACATCACCCATTTCCACCACGGGGCTACCTGAAAGGTGTCATTAGTCCTGCTTCAAAGAGAACAGGAAATTGGGCAGCAGGAAAACGTTAATGTCCACAGGTGGTGGCATCACTGCTGTTTATGTTACTACACAGGGAAGACAGGTTTGTTCTGAGCTCATCCTTGGATATGTTGTTCAGGCTTTTCTTAACTGGCACTCAGCTTCATGAAGAATTTAACAGCACTTTGAAGTGCCCTCATGTATGGGAGGCCACATCCCTCACAGCAGCTCCAGAGTGGAAGTGTGAGCTGGATCTCACTGGAGACTCAGAGCCACAAAGATGGGTTTCCCCTCTGAATTTTATCTTGTTCTAAGTTGGTCTTCTAGTTCAGTCAATAGCAGTTTTGGGGTTTCTCTCTGTAGACCATGGAGAAGAAAAAGCCATTTGACTGGACAATTAATTACACCTGTTGCAGGATGCATTTACCTCAACTTCTCCAGTGACCATGGAACCAGACTGACTGTTGTGACTGGAAAAATATATGGTCTGATAACTCAAAGGCAAGAATTGTGCTGGCAAAGGGGAAATTTTGGTCTACTCCAAGACTTCTGCTCTACTTCCAAGAAAGAACCCAAACAATTTGCTTAGCTTGGATGGCTGTGTAGGTGGCCAACTTGAAGTCTGCTAGAAATCATTGCCACATTACAGCTTCAGGTTTTCTTCTGAAGAAAACCAAATCATCCAGTAAGAAACATGAGGCATATAGATTCTACACGGGTAAAATCTGGAAGTCCAAGGGTTTCTTGGAGTGCAGGACAATGCCAATTTTCAGCAAAATATTCAGCATTTCCTCAGTTTGGCCTCTGGAATTTTTTTTTGGGAAGTCACATTCCATTTTTCTGTGTGTTTTTATAACGCTGAAGATACTCCCATGAAGTCAAATGATTCTCAGTAAAGATCAAAATCCAACCTTCTGTTCTGTGGGCTTTGTTTTCCATTTCTCTTAGTTATATAAAAGGTGTAGAAGAGGGGGAAAGATGTTTGTGGAAAATTTCCCAAATACCTTCTTAACTGAATCTCGGGACAAATTAGCCTGGGTTTAGGAGTGCCAGCCAATAAATTGGTCTTGATACTGAGGATGCTCAATTCCTTGTATCAAAAAGATGAGGGTGCAGCACTGCCACTGTTGCAGTGATGCCAGGGGAAGGCAAGACATCATCAGACAATCATATCTAAAATCAGATTCAGGGCCTCCTACCATGTCCAGCAAGACAGGAAACCCAGGAGAGAGCAAGCCCTTCTCAACCCCATTGAGAAATAACAGTCTGATTTCATGTATCAGGCACGAGTCTGGGAGCTCAGGTTGTAAATGAGAATTTGATGGGTGCTTACTTGCCCCCTCCTCATGCAAGTTTCACATTTCCTACGCACATCATCTGCTATTATATGCTTATAAAGCTGAGGTCTTTTTGCTTTTAATAAGGGTCCACCTGTTTGCTTTACTTTTAATGCTTTTGTAATATTTGAAACCCTATAAACTTCTGTTGGAATAAATACGACGGGCCAAATCCAGCCCATGTTGCTCACACCAGATTTCTTATATAAGCTGGGACTGTGATAATGTGTGCACAGAAAATGAAGGTGGGATGCCAAATAATTGGAGCAGACTTTTTTTTCCTACGCCTCCCCCAGGTTTTCCTGTTTGATTTGACCAGGCTGATGCTGTTGGAGGTGTGTGAGGGAGGCAGCAGATAAAGGAAAGCACTTTCTGTAAGCTAGTCACAAAAGACCTCTCTTCCTTCCTTCCTGGAGCAAAAAGTTGTGCAAAGGAAGCAATGGGAGACCAACATGTCTTAGGGCCACAGAAGAAGGGAGTGGCCAGAACTTCACAGTAATCAAACCATGTATTTATATGCATATAAACTGCTTACATCCATCAACATGCATATGACATGTGTGCACACGTGCAGAGAGGGAAGTAACAGCTTCCCTTCCTCTCCATACCTGCCTACTCCCTTTAAACTGAGGGAGAAGAAAAGAGAGATTCAAATTAAACACCCCAAATTACTTTAAAGTATTCTGAGTTATTAGGAAGGCAAAGCAACAGCCCAGCGGGGAGTGGAAAACGTAATAATGACAAGTTTTGTGCCTAAAGGGAAGGCAGGAATGAAATCAGAAAGATCCAGTGGGGTCAGGTGAGTAAAGAGTCAGCCAAGCACAGGAGTGAGAGATACCCGGAGGCAGTGCAATGTGCTGGCAAGGAGCCACACTGCTGGGGAGAGAGGAGGAGTGTGTGTGAGAGAGAGAGAGAGAGCAGAGGGGAGGGAGAGAAGGAGGGATAACCCACCTTTGTGGGCACTTGTGAGCAGCACCTGCCCTGTCTCCTTGGCAGTGGCTGTGCACGTAGGAGGAGGCTCCCAGTTGCAGAACCCCAAGGAGGCAGGAGCCCAATCTTCTGTGTTTGCCCCTCCACCAGGTCCCCACCCCAGACACCTGGATGGCAGCAGACAGCAGGATGCAAGCACTGGAATACTGAAAATACCAAACCCCTGTGATCTATGGGAAGCTGGAGTGAGCTTGGCTGGGGAACAGGCTCTGATGCCGACTGTGGCGATGTCGTTTCCATCGGCCCGTGAAAGACAACTTCAAAAACAAGGTTTATATTTGCCACTGGCTGTTTAATAGGGGATTAGTTAAAGGGTATAAACTGGCAGTAGGTTGAGATGGATGTGACCACAGGGACAAAGGCTTAACATGATGTGCTTGAAAATGACATTTGCCTGTTGCCAAGCAGATGTGGCCCACATGCACCTGTTGCTCTGGGGTCGTGGGCACGGAGCACAGAGGGAGGGGGACCCTGGTGAGCTCATGGCTGGTCACATTTCCACCACACCCTCTGAACTGTGATTAAACAGTGTGGAGACAAGGGTTTGAGGAGTACTGTTAGCAGAAGACAGATCAGCATTTCTAGGTTTTTAAAGGTGTGTACTTTTCTCCTAACTTGGCAGCGTGTCTGGAGACACAGACACTTGGATCATAAAAACCTGACTGCTTTCCTACCCTGACACTGTCAGGTTGTTCCCTGCTCTTTCCTGATATTTTCCTCACTCCTCCAACACCTAATTTTGAGAACCTCAGCTTTGGAAGATGCTGTTGTGACTATTGCCCCTTGTGTCAGTCCGTCCCTGATGAGCTGGGAGTTGCACAAAGGGAACAAGAGAACTCTTCAGCCCCTTTCCAAAGCTCTGGCTGGTGGGGGTGTGATTCCCCTCACTTTTAGCCAGGTGATTTTTCTTTTTGGCAGGCAGCAGGAATGCCACTCAAGAAGAATGAGCCAGGGCTGCCCAGGCAGTGCAAGTACTTGCCAAAGGCGGCTTTAGCCGGGCAGAAGAGCTGGACCTGCTTGAAAAAGAGGGCAGGGAAGTAGGGCTGGGAGGGATTCACTGGTTTTAGGGAGTGGTGTTGCTACCTTGGATGCTGTTTTAGGCACAAGCAAAGCTACTTCTTGGCCTTGATAGCATCTGGTGTCTCTGATCACAGCTAGCTACAGGATCTGCAGAGCAGGTTGATTGAAGGCCTTAGGACATGTCAAGGGGAACAAGCACAGGACAGAGTGCCAGCTCGCTGGGCAAGCAGCAGGAAGCCTGCCTTTATCAGGATGCTGCAGGCAGGAAATGATTTGAAATACACTGCCTTCTCTTGTAAAGTGATTGAGGGAAGGGAGGAGAGCAAGAGCAGGAGCAGCTGTGGCTGTATTTTAAAGTTGGTTTCCATCTTCTTTCTTGCATTACTGCTCTTTCTTTCCCCACAAAAAGCCCAACCAAACAAACATTCCAAAACCAAAGTAAAACAAAACCCTAAACAATCAAAAGAATTCCTCCCTCCCTCCAAAGCCCCCTGCATGTTTATACTTCCTCTCCTTCCTCCTTCCTTTTAGGGATAAGTGCCCCAGCCTGGTGGCATCACAGGTACATGGAGAGAGTCAATTTGAATCCAAGCACAGCTCCCTTGCTGGTTCACACAGGCTGCTTAGGGCTGACTCTGGAGTGAATTACAACTGTTTAAGGGATACTGTGAATGTCAGAGTGGTTGAGTAGGGACCATAAGATGACTGAGGATATAAACAAGGTGGCCAGACTGCTGGTAGGAAAAGCCCTGAAGGAAGGTGGTGTGGAGTCTGGCAGAGACAGCCAGGCTTCCCTCCCATGGCACCACCCTCAAGCAGAGGGAATGGCCCTGTACTCTGTAGCTGCAAAATGCAGCTGCCTCAGGAGACAGGAGGAGTCCAAACCCTTGTAGATGGGATGATTATGACACATTTGCAAAACTGTGCTCTTATTGGTACACAGAGGGGCCAGGTGAAATGTTGGCCTGGTTTGGTTCAGCTGCAGATATGCACTCCATGCTAGAGATGATAAACCCTCAGTCTTCTTCATTTCACTCCTCCAGCTTCTCTTCTGCTTGCCTTCGTTCTGCAGTAGTGTGAGACATTTTTTTTGGCTGTCCTCTTCCCCCTTGGAGATCAAACACAGGCCCTGATGCTGAGTTCCTGAGTTTATGACTAGGAGCAGCTTCTTCTAGCCTCAGTTTCCATCAACAACCAGCTCACAGGAGCTGCATTCAGACCATTTGTTTTGTCTTTTGGCACCAGATATTTTATGAATGAGAAACACAGCAAAGGGCAAACAATCAGAAAACTGATTTCACTGCTCTCTACCTGGTGAGAAGTCTTTATAGCCCTTAGGTCTGGGATAAAAACTTACAAACTCTACACTTGTAAGTGTTGTGTAAAAAGCTGTTATTGCCCTTAAAACTAGTCATTGGAGTTGAAAGATAAATATTATTCCATATCTTATTGAATAAAATATATTATATCACAGGTGATGGAGACAGATTGTCTCAATAAATTCTGATACTGTATTCGGTGGAAAAGTGGCAATAAAAATGCTGATGACTTGACACAGGGAGAATATTGAATGTCATTAACATGTTATTTCCTCTGTTCTGATATCACTGTCATGTTCTTCCCACTGCTCTAATCTCTATCAGTTGTGGGCTTTTTTTTTTTTTTTTTTTTTTTTTTTTTACGTTGCTTGTTTGAATGAGAAAAATGACATTTTTTCAGCCCTTTAAATTAACCACTATTTGAGAAATGCTTAGAGATAGGAGGTGACATCCTCAAATATAGAAATTAAAACATGGTTTGATATTTAACCATATGCTAAGTATGGGATGAAGAGGAATCCTTAAGATTGTCACTATCATCTGATAGTTGATTATGACAGTTGTGGCCATCTGCACAGTGATAAGAGCAGTATCTTCCTTTTATAAAATGCCTGGAAAGCACTTAATGAAGGTAGTTGTTGCTGTTCTTTTGCAGATGGGGAAGCTGAGGGATGGGGAAGTTAAGTGAGTCACAGGAGGTCATTTCCTAGTCCAGTGGCAGAGCCAGATTCCTGTGATGTGTCTAAGCTTTATCCTACATTTGCTGTGAAACCTGATTAACTGCACATTGAGGCCAGTCATTCCAACCCATGCTAAGCTGTACCTGCTGGATCCACGGCCCAGCAAGTTTCCAGCTGTTCTTACCAGAGATGCTTCTGGTTTAGTTTTCTGCTGCTGTGTATATATGGATTGTCTCTCTCACTATATGTACCCCACTCTGAGGGCTGCAGAGCTGAGAATGTATTTGTGTACACTTATGAAATGAGCCATCTAGGAAAAATAACAGTAATCCCTGTCTTCATCCCCTTTCCCCAAACCAGAATAAACCCAGTGCTTTTCAGAAAGCCTGACTCTGCCCAGGCATTCTCATTCTGTCACTCTGTGCCAGAAAGCCTGTTGTGATAGCCCTACGGGCAACTCAGATCAGCTTGTACCAAAGAGCATTTGGATCACGTGGGCTGTTTGGCATCCTCATGAGAGAATATGCTGCTGGTCTTGAATGATAGCAATTAAAGGTGCAAAGAAGTCATCTGTCTATTTGCTAGGGCCAGTATCTAGTCTGGTCTCCCACTGTAATCTTGTGCTTTATCCACAGCTAATTCTAAATGACTCCAGGAACAGCCACCACTTCCATTACAGGACCATTTCATGCACTGTTATAGTTTATTGTCAGATGGTTTTTAGCAATTAAATTCTAAATTGATTTCACAGTTGCACACGCTGTTTCTGTTATTTATTTTGGTCCTTACCTGTCTGAGGAAACGGGGTGCCTCCATCTCTTCATAAGGAGATGCTGTTGTAGAGCTGAACAGAATATTTTAAATGCCTGCAAAAATAGACTTCTACATAGAAATAGTGTTCAAGGCAGGTATAACAGAGTTTAATTCTCACAAAGCCTCAGCAATAGTACTGATGGATTTTTAAAAGGGAATAATACTGTAGATCTTCTGCTAAGTATCACAGCGCCTACATTTTTCTATTTGTTCTGGTGTTCTGTAGGAAGGTGTGTTATTTCTCCACATAGAACAGAAGATGGAATTAGCTACCTGGTATGGCTGCATTACTGCTCTGTTGTTCACTTCCTGACTTCAGCTCAAGTACCTACAGGTCCTATCCTGCTAAGTTAATGGGATCCTTTCTGATAAGGCAGATATGGGGCCAATAAACCATAACAACTTTATGCCTCAATTTACCCAGGTGTAAAATGGGAATAAAATTCCTCGTGTTTCGTAAGACACTGTTGAAAAAGTGAAAGGAGTTGGCTGTAGAGTTAAAGCTACAGAGTAAAATACTATTAGTATTTTACCCACATGTCTCACCTCTTTTGAACAGGCACTTTCTGAGTACAAATCAGAACCCTAATAAACTTCTGCACTCAGCATCTCCTCTTTTGCCTACTGTGCATGCTGGGGTATTTTTAAACCTCCTTTTTCTTCCATTTTTAGTTCTTTTTTTAAATGTATGCTGGGGTTTTTTGGAAATCATTCTGGTTTTAGTGAGACCATATGCCCTTCTTCCTGCAGAGAGTGTTCTCCAGGCCAAGATCGGCTTCAGGTCAGTTACTTTAGTGCGAGGAAAAAAAGGGGATATTGGCACCAACTTGGCACAACGTCATTATTGTCATGCAAGCAGTTCCCCTTTATCATCAACATATAAAGAGAACAGTTAAATTTTGCAAGGCAGGACTTCTAATCTCCAGGATCAGATTCTTCACGGCAAGGAGGGGGTGTAAAAGTTTCTCTCTTGCTCTGTCTCTTCATGGCGCATGGTCCCAGCTGTATGACTCTGTTCATGAATATGCATGAAATCAGATATGACATTCCCCTGCTCCCATTAATAATCTTGTCATCTGACTTGTGCAGCATTAAGCTTCAGCCCGTGGCTCCTCGTAGCGAAAGCAGCCTGGAGGAAAGGGAGGGAGGGAGGGAGAGGAGGAGGGAAAAAAAAAAAAAAAAAAAAAAAAAAAAAAAAAAAAAAAAAAAGGGCATGCCTTTTTTTATTGGGATTAAGTGCTTGAAAATTTTGGCAGGGGGTTGCCAGGAGAGTAAGGGGAGGGAGGGAAAGAGAGAGAGACGCACACAGGGACAGAGAGACGAGAAATCCTCCATGAATGCGTTGGCTTGTTAGAAGCCCAAAGCGGTGGGTGTAATGGTATGCGAGCTGACCTTGAATATAGCCACTGTGGGTTGCCCCAGCTTTTTTGTAAAAGAAGCATTTGCAGCAGAGGTTTGGATTTCAGGCTTTGCAGTCATCAATCATCTCAGCCTATTCTCCTCTTTGACAGCTCTGTACAAGGCCTGACATTTGACACCCAGGACCCCAGGACTTACACAGAGGCACAAGCTGAGGCCCTGGGGAGGATATAGGGAGCAGGGGGAGAAAAAAAAAAAATCCCAACAGGAGAATTTTTTTTCTCTTTTTGTTTTTAATTTTATTTTTAAAGAAGCTACAAAACAAATTATAACTGTAATAGGAATTGATTTAACAGAAGAACATTGCACTGAGTTCCATTCCCTGCATTGTGCAGTTCATGCTGACAAGGTTCATCCAAAGAGGTGGGAGTGGAAACACAGGCTGAGTTGGATTTAGGGGAAGCAGGATGAGGCTCTTACCCCTTTTCTACACACCCTGGTGTACCAACCTACCAAAGTTTTATTCCATTTTAAAGAAGTTAAGTAACCTGGACTTGCTATCTCCCAGTTCAAGCCAATCAGACAGATGAGCTCCCTGAGACACATGGGCTTGTTGGTCCTAAACCAGGTTGCCCAGGCTAAATTTCAGCAAAGCTAGTTGTGAAATTGAGTGTTTGGGCTGCAATGCTAGGGACACTGGGAGTCTACACGGTGTTAAAAAAAAGAGACATGACCTGTTAAAGTAGATAAATGTTTTGGGATAATCCTTTTTGTCTAAGCTGGTGTTTACATGAGCTGAGTATTTTGAAGGTTACACTCTTGTTAATATAGTTTTTAAAGTCTTTTACGATACAAACATAACAGTAGTCATTCTTAAGCTTTTTTTTTGTGGGCCTACCCTTTGTTCTTACATCCTTCCCTATCCACACAGCCTCCTGTCCCTCACACCCACTTAGAGTTAAGAACAAGAAAGACAAGTTTGATAGAACCTTTATGTGCTGTTCAACTAGATATGACACCAATTTCTTATGAAAGCCATCCATGGTTCCCTGCTACCTCCTTAGTCATAAAAAGGAAGGGAATTGGGGATTTGTAGAAGGATTCTGTTGCAGATGACTTTTGGCACAAGGAAATTTGACACAAGGAGCAGGGGCAATGAAATACATTAGCGTAAGTGGACAGGAAAGGACACAGGAAAGTATCTCTCCTCAAATGTTTAACTTAGCAGTGGCACATGGCATATTTAAATTGATCTAGAAACAGGTGACAAGGACTCTCTGCTTTATGCTAACTTTGGATTCAGCCCAAAAGTACGTATCCAGCCTGTGAATTTTGCTGACACAGGAAGTCAGGTTAAATACTCTGGATGATTTTCCAGGAATGTCAGGCTGTCCCTCAAGGAGACTTTGGGTCATAGGATGGTTTATTTGAAAAAGTAGCTCTCTGTATTTTCCTCTATTTAAAAAAAGCAGTAACTCTTCAGGAATTCACTGTTTTTATCTTTTGTGCATTTTGTTATCTCTTGCTTCGAGTATTTTCCATTTGCCAGCCCTGATCCCACCCCCTGGGTCACACAGAGATAAATGAACAGTTGGAGTGCATCATTTCTGAAACAAACCTTCAGAGAAGCACTTCCAGAGTAGTTAGCAAACTTTTGCTTTCCATAAACAAAACTGCTTGCTCCAATGAACCTTCCTGGAAAAGGGTCACAAATGATGTCAAAGTGAATTAGCGGCTTTTTATGTGAATGAATGTTTGCAAACAGTGCTCGGCTGTCCTGCTTCAAACTCGTAATTACAGTTGCAGCTCTGCAGAGGGAAAACCCAAGCTCACTCTACAGGACACACATTTACTGCCTGCAGGGGTTAGGATGAATATTTTTCCCAAGCTAAGTGCTCCGCGGATTTTGCGGGTTGCCTTCCTCTGAAGGATCAGGGTTTAGCCACTGCTGGAGGCAACGATACTAAACTTGATGGACCAATAGGCTGATTCAGTATGGCAATTCCTCTGCTTCTTGTGCTTTTCAAACTGGCTTCTGTGGGCACATGCCCAAGCGAGGATTTCTCTCCTGCTCTGGGAGACCCTCTTGAGTGGAAACGGGCAGGATCAAGCACACTGGCTGAGTTTGTGTGTGGGTGTGCATGTGTGTCTAGAGAGAGACAGACACCAAACAGCTGATTACTGCTGTTTGCTTCCTCTGCTCTGGATTTAACCCAGTGTGGGATTCTCCTCCTTTGACACTCATTCCAGCATTTCATTCAATGTTACATTTCCAGGCTTTCAACTTTTCCAGTTCATGCTCAGGGTAAAGGAAAGAGGTAGAGGATAAGTATTTGTGCTTTGAATGATTATTTTCCTCACTAAGTTTTAGGTCCAAGGAATACCCCACCAACACTTTTCCAGACTCCAAACCTGACACTTAAGTCTTTTTTCTAGTTCTGCACTTGAAAAGAGAAATTTGCAATATTAGAAAGGAAAAGTCTTAATCTATTGGGAAATCCTCTGATCCATAAAGTAAGAGGATTGTGTTTTATTTTTTTCTCTTCTGTGAGTTTTGGAACAAGATTTAGCTTAGCTAAGCTGTAAAGACTTGCAAAAAGAGGTTTGAAAATGTCATCCTGGGTGCAAATGGTTTTTTCAAAGTAATGAGTAAAGTACCACTACAACCTGTTGCTATCAATTTATTTTTGTGGCAAAGCTTCAAACTCTTCCATTAGAGAGCTAAGAGCAGAAGCACGTGCTGCCAGAGGTAGCAGATCCTTTGGCCATGTCAGGATTGTTCTCCAGATCCTTCCATCTCTGGTTCAATTGTGAATAGACAAGGTCTTGAGGCTCCTTGTTAATCCAGCGTGCTTCTCATATGAATCCAGTATCTTCACCTGATTCCTGTATTATCTGTATGATTATTAGGCTGCTGTATTTGTTTATGTAGTCTTCAGTTTAAAATTTGGTGTTCTGTTAAGGGATTCAATGTGTAGGTCCCTATCAAACAGCTGAATATCCATTGGAAAGTCACAAAGAGGAAGAGACTGTCACTGCCCATGAGATCATTTTGTGGTTTTATATCCAGGTCATTAAATACCTGATGGATTTTCTTTGAGTTTTGACATTTGTTTGGAAATCAGAACTTCAGCTATAGATGTACAGGACATGAAAAAGAGTGGAAGAGAAGCAGTCCACGGACTTTAACTTGCATCACGTGCACCACAAAAAAAGAACAGGTAAAAATAATGTATGCAGTGCAAATAAATTAAGGGAAAGTGAAAAAGACTATTACAGATTGCAGTGTGCCTGGTTATAAAGAGACTAATTAAAAAATGTTAATAAAGAGTAGTAAGAATTGTCTAGTGTTTAAATTCCTAAATTGAGACACAAGAGCTCAGGCAGAACATAAATCAAAGTATAAGTTTTTCCTTCAAGAAAATATGGTGAGAACCAATATGTTGTTATGTAGTACATCATAAATATCTAGGGATAAACACAGGAGACCAAATGAAGAAAAGATGGATCATTTTTATTTTACTTCTTATTTTGTTGCCTCTTTTTACTATTCCAGTTACATTTTGCTGTATAAACACAATTATTATTCTCCTCGTATGACCGCTATGAAATTACGGCATAAATGAAGAGTACAGGATCCATTTCAGCAGGCAGGCAGCCTTGTTTGAGGTGCTATAGAGACTGGTGAATGAGGAGTCCTTGCACTGGTGATGAGCATGGAAACAAGTATTTGTGAAACCAGATTGACAAGTCATCTGCAAACAGACCAATGTGACTTTCCCTCCCATGCCCCCGCGATGTAATAACTGCAGCTGCGTTCAGCTTTCATTCAAAACCTTGCATCCTCTTCCCTCGCGCATGGGTGGGCAGTTCAGGATGCTAAATAGGACATTTTGACTGCTCATATCTGTACCTTGGGGCCTACCAGATCTGAGGGCAGCGGAGTGCCTGCTCATTTAACTTGCACAGCTGCAAAGCTTCCAGCACAAATGCTCCTCGAACGGGGGCTGGATGTGACGGCACATCGCTCGGCTGAAGAGGGAAAATAGAGACAACAAACTCCCCAGCCCTAGTGGAGAGCACCCTCCCCAAGCCTGTGAGATTAAAGCAATAGATTTTCAAGTAGCCCTTCAGAGTGACTAATTTATATGGATATCAAGGATTCAGTTGGAAAATTTTAAAAAAAAGTAACTAGGGGAAAATATGGTGCTCTCTAAGTCCCAGTGGTATGCCACATTCATTTTACTAGAGAGTTTATTCTTCAGTACTTTCATGGATTGACATGAGGGAGGAATTCACATGTCAGGACAGATAAAATCTCCCTCCTGCCAAAGGAGTCTATTCAGACATGCATGTTAGTAGGTTGATAACTTATTCTGTATTGCAGAGGACTCAAAGATAGACATTTCTCCTTTTATCTCCATCTCTGCGCTCCCTGCATACTAAAGATACGGGGAAACAGCTAGATACATCTTAACTAGCCCTCTCAGAGAGCACTGACTTCTCCCAGCCTGTGCCAAGAGATGCAAACTTAAAGGAATAAGGTGTCACACAGACTAACAGCAAACACATTAGCAATGTTTATGCGCATAATTTGAGCCCTGTGTGAATATAGTTTAAAAAAAATACAAACCCTGGACTTTGTGGTTAATTTTTTTTTTTTTTCCCCAAGAAAAATGCACAGTGTAGCAATGCTCTTGTTTCATGTTGCTTTGCTAGAGGCATGGGAAATAAATAGGTTGAGGAAGATGGGGGACCAGGACAAGTAAAACACATTGAAGAATCCGATCTTTGACACGCTTTCCAAATACTAATGAAACCTTTGTGTTTTTTTGGGAGCTAGGCCCACTCTCCATCTAAGACTGAGCAATTGAATCAAACAACTTTATCCCTTGACCAGAGCAGTAGAAATATGTCTGCTCTTCAAAATGGAATTAAAATTCAGGAGTGTTTAGTCTTATGCTTAAGCTAATCATCTCCATTTCATATACGTTTGATGTTTCTGGGGCTATCAAATGGCATAATTTTAGGGAAACTTGTTATTTAAGAGTACTAAATTATGTGACTATCATTCCTAAGGAGCCATGTTTAAAAAAGAGGGGATAAAGACCTTCCAGAGTGCAGCTCAGAGCATCTCTGAGCTGCCCTTTGGTAGAAGGACTTCTCCCTTTCTACTTCTCCAGTGATGATGCTGGGAGAGCAGCCTCCTTCAGTGTGGGGCTAAATACGTGCGTCAGAAACAAATCAGCTTCTCTGGTATTTCTCTCATCCCTCCAACTCATTTCCCAAAAGCAGATTCTTACTTTTTTAGCAGCTCATATACGTAGATGATATTAAAGTTGTTTAGAAAGCGTTTTATATAGATTTGTATACATACCTAAAATATTTGCCTAGATGTATCTTATCTAAACTTCTGCACGGATCTGAGTTTCCCAGGCTTGAGCCACGCTTTGTGCAAATCGGTGTTGTCTCACTGTCTTTGAGGGAGCTTATTTACGTCAGCTCTGGAATTAGTTCCCTGTATTCCAGCCAGCACTTAGCTGCAAGAGTCAAAATAACATGGATATGTACTGTTTTCCTGTTATCTCTGGCCTCTCTATAAACAGAAGCTATTAGAAATATTGTGAGAAAGCTGTCTTGCGAGGTTTGTTCCCCACTCAAGAGTTTTTAGATGGATATCTGACAAGAATGTGCAGTTATACCAATCCTCAAACTTCAGCATTGTTTTCTTTGCCTCAGTAGTAATTCATTTTGATTTGCATACCCCAGCTTTGAGCTCTTGCAGATTCAGAGATCTTCAAACAACACATTGTTTATTTTTCCTTTTGCCTCACAATTTTCATACATTTCCAAGGTACCTGAATGGAGAAATATAACATAAGAAAAATAAAAACTCATGAAAATTTCAACAACACCCCACCCCCCCCCCCACACCCCCCCCCAGTTTTTTTTCCTCTGGGAAATGCTGTCTATAGTGTGGTCCTTTCTAGAGAATGTTTTCATTCTACCTAAGGTTTGAGGCTTCATTTTGGAAATAATCTTTTCCCAGACAAGACTTAGTGAAGTAATGACTCAGAGGCACAGACAGACAAGTGGACTGTTTGTTTCATCTTAATTATTTATGTGGTGTTATCCTAACAATTGTATATTATGACATATCTTCCAGTGAATTCTCCTCTATTTGTGTATCACTTAATGGGTGAGTGAGACTATGAGACATCTCTGCATGGATAATTATACAGAAAAAGTTAAGAAACAGTAATAGAGCTGACCAATTTAAATTCAGTCATACATAATATAAATTCTGTAATTGTTTCTTTGTTAAAGATTCTATTTCCTGTTGCTATTGACCAACAAATTATTTGATGTTTTAGGAATATTTTAGACAAGGAGATTTCAGCAAGCTCAAAACTCTGATTTCAGCTTTGAATTGTTCTTTTCTATTGATCTTCCTGTGATTTATAACCATTTCCCATCAGAAAGTTCTCTCCTGCTTTATGTCAACCAAATTTGGGGCACAGTTTCATCCTTACAGAGAGCACCTGCTTTGTGTCCCTTGTGAAGGGAGATTAGTCTCTTGCTTTGAGAATTTGTTGCCCATTGGCTCTCTTCACCATAAAACCAACCGAAAAAGTTCTGCATGTTTCTAGCTAGAATTGCTTGGAGATTTGTAAAATGATTTTGATCTTGGACCTGAGCCTGCCATTAAAGTGCTTGACTTGCCTTGACCACTGTAATTTTAGAAAGCTGACCCTTCTCCTTTGCAATTTACACAGTGTTTTTAGCCTAATGCAGAATTTCCCTCTTCTGCAGCTGGGAAGAGAATATCCATCATTTCCAGATGTGGACATATGATCCAGGAGGCAATTGAAGGGATTTTGGAATCATATGGTTTGGCTTATGGATTTGGATTGGTCAAGAGAGATTTGCCTGAAATCCTTGAGAGAGCGTGGCACCTCTCTGTCTCGGGAGGCATTTTAAAATAAAACCCAAAGTTAAATGCATTTTATAGAGAGGCTTAAAACTTCTAAAATATAAATCTCAAATATTTATATGTGGGCTGCAATGGAACAGAAGTTACGACCTCATATGTGAATGTCTAGGATTTGTTTTTTTTCCTTCCACCAGCCCACCTGGAATGACTTTAGCTTTCAGCCTTACCTCAGGCTGTACCCAGGTTAGCTCCCAGTGACTTATGGCTCCATCAATCTGCACAGATATGTGCTGTACTCCTTCAAGGGAAGTAGTTCGTCTTCTATATGACTGCATCCCCACCTCTTCCAAAGTTCAAAGAACCCAGGACGATTGCTTACTCAAACAGCCTTCCAGTTAGGACTGAAGATGCTCTCCCTGCCTCCCCGTGTGAATCAGAACTTTCTGGTGAACTTTGACAGAGACAGAAACTTCCAGCGTAATCCATCCCCTCTTGAACTAGAAAGACGTGTGATGATGGTGATGAAACACCAGGTGAGATTGCTCAGTATGTTTTAAGGAGCTTTGAACTGGAAATGGATCAATTTAGAGCTCTTTTCTGAAGTCAGAGTAGCACATTTTTTACGATCCATTTCCCATGAACTAACAACTGTTCCCTATCCAGCAGACAGTTTACTTGTAGCTATTTTGACTTGCATTATTCCACTTAATGAAGATAAACATAAGTCAGACACAGGAAAGCCACAGAATGAGTATGAACGGGAAGTGTTCCAAGTATTCAGCATTTACTAGGCAAAATTGGCCAGTAATTCCTTTTGCTTTTCACTGAGGATAAAAATCCCTGAAAGATAATCATCATCATTGTTTGAACTAATATAGCACTTTTATCCATTGGTCTGAGAACACTTCCCAAAAATTAGCTGGACTGAGAACAGCCTTGAGATTAGATTCATATTATTTAAAATACACATTTTATGGGCAGGCAAACTCATGGGTCACCTAGAGGTACCGTGACTTTTCTCGAGTCACAGAGTACAGAAGATTTCTGACTGCCATTTCTATGATTTCAGTGACATTGCAAAGGTTGCTTAATGTTGCTTATTCAAGTTGCTTAAATTATTCATATAACAGTGACTATAGGGATGAATATTTTTCTGCTTTTACAGGCAGATTTTAAAAAAAAAAGTTATTCTTTTTTAGTGATTGTATGACTGTACAGCGGCACATTTCATCCTATAAACTATTCATATATTTAACGCTGAGGATTTTTATTTGGCAGATGATTAGTAACCTAGATCCCATGTCTTGATATGGATTAGTATAATATTTTTTGAGCCAAAGAAAGAACATCAAATATTTGACCCATGCAACACTACCTTTGTGGGAATATAACCACTTCTCTGGTCAAAATATCTATCTCCCAAACCCTTATCTTCATAAAAAACTATATCTCCTCATGTTTCCATAAAGCAAATAATAGGATGGCTTGAACATGAGTAAAACAAAGTTTCTGAATCAAAATGGGGGCTCATGGATGTTGTAGTCCACCCAGATCCCATGACATTACAATTAATAAGTGAATGGGCTGAAGCACAGTAACACACTGCAAACAAACCAATGCACTCACAGCTCCTCATGCTTTTTCTATATGCTTCAGTCAGCAGACATCTTAGGGGAATTTTGTTTCCTTATTTGTGGGTACATGGTTCAAAAAAGTTTTCTAGTCTTCTCCTGCTCATGTTCCACTAGTGTCCAATAAGTGGACACTGATGTGCATACTGAAATCCTTTGCCCAGCCAGGCTAAATACATGATGCCCTTCCTTGAGACTTGAATCTATACCCTACAAACAGCACCATATGGTTAATTTTTAAGCCAACTGATCAAGTGTTTAATAAAGCAGAGGCTGGGGGGATGATGAGGAGTAGAAATACCTTCCATAAAAGCCATTGTTCTGGTGGGCTGCGTCTCTTAACCCTCTGTAGTGTGGCAGGAGGAAATCCATGGAATGGAGCTTTGATTCATAAGACAGGAATGGCAGAGAAAGGTGTGCATCAACTTGTGGGCCAAATGCACCAAATATGTTATTTATGTGTTACACTGGGATAATTACTGATTTATAGATCTGGTGAGAAAAACACTGATCTGGGGACTAGGATCTCCAGGCCTTAGTCCTGATTCTGTCATATGTAGCTGTCTGACCTTGAACACTTAACTTTCCCCTTCTATTTTACCCACACATTTCCAGGCCAAGGTTCCTGCAGAGCATAACTCTGTTGCTCAGGGCGTCTCCTTCTGAAAATGTATTTACAGATTCTGCCTCCAAAATTTATACAAACCTTGACCTGAATTGGGGCAATTGGGTTCTTTGAATTACGGCAGCACAATGCTGACACGGAACTGGAATCACTCAGTGGGGCAGGTCCTGGTGTTTTAATTAGGCAGCTTGCAACTGCCTCCTGATTTCTTCACATAAAGTTAGATTTGAAGCAGATGATCAAAATTTATTTATGTGTGCTTTCAAACAAGACAGCATTGTAACTGAGAAAGCTCTGAGTCTTGTTTAAAAAAACAACAAAAAAACAACTCTATTTGGGAGATGAAGTCATCTGCAGAAAAAAATTACCCTCACAACAACAAAACAGTCTTCCAACTCCTGTGTTTTTAGATTGTAGTGTGCCATCTCTAGTATTTATTTCCCTAAGAGCTTGCCTTTTTTTTTAACAGATGTATACTCCCTTCATTGGTGTTTATTTAAAACCCTGCCAATATATCTGAAATCAGCACATACTGAATGTTGATGCACCACCTTGCCTAATTGACTTAGCTGGAAAATAAACAGTGAAAGGCTATTTCAGCAGCAAACTGGTTGATACAGCTACTCATTCCCTACCTTTATCTATGTACCACACGAGCAGACAAGCACCTGATATTACAGACACAAGGTTGTTGCACATTTTCTGCAGTCTTTAGGATTTTTGGGACAAACTTGGTATTAGTGTCACTGTCACCCCTTGAATCAAAAAATGACATTTTCATCTCTGCTGTCCTAAAAGCCTTGACAGCATCCAGAAGATGCCATCATGCCCCTGAGAACTTATTAAAACTTGTTTTAAAAACAACGGGCCCCTGCATGTTCGCAGTAAATAAGGATTATAAGGCTATTCACGCAATGTGAATAATTTGCTGCTAATAATATTGACACTCAATCTGTCTGCAAAATGTCTCTGTTAGCAGGAAACAATCACGCTGGGAGGTGTTAGGAAGACTTTGCAGTGGAGTGGTAGAATGAAGTAATTAAGAACTGACTGGAAAATGTATTGAAAATTTTATTTTTCTGCGTCCTTAATATGAAATATTAGAAAATAAATAATAATAATAATAATGTGTAATTTATAGAGAAAAATAGCTTTCTGCTAGTTTTGCTTTTAAACAAGGATATAGTTGGTTCAAAAAAGAGACACAACGTGGAATATATTGGTAAAAAAAAAGGCAGAGATGTAAAATAGTCCAACAGGGAAAAAAAATAAAAGGAAATTTTTGATGATGGTGGTACTGATCACTGAACTGGGACAGGACAAAATTGGATGAAGTGTTTTAAGAAGAATTGAAAAAGAAAGGCTTTAGCAGAAAGGTATAAAGGACTCCTACAGAAATTCATATTTCAGTTTCATGTAGGATATGCTCCTTTCACACAAATTTTACTTTGTACATTATCTTTTGTTCAGCTTTTCACCAAATACAATGATCATTCCTGGGAAAATATTTAGCAGATAAAAATTACCATTTTCTGTGGAGCTGGGTTGGGCACTGATACATCTCTTTGAAGGAATACTTTGGGGATTTTGCATTAAAGATTTTCTATCACATATTTCAGAAGTTAATATTTATTTTTGTTAATTTAATAAAAAGGTTGCTCCTCTGAAGTTTTTTTTAAAGCCCTTATCCATCATATCAGGGTATTAAATGGCTACAGATTTTTTCCACTGGTATAAAAGTGTCTTAGTGTATTTATGCTATATATGTCCTTTATTAGAATTGAATTTTTATACCATATCATTAAAAAAGAATATAAAAATAATAAAATGACAAAAGATTGATTTTCCATGTGTCTTTGGTCAGGAGGAATTTTTAACTTTAAAATAATAATTCAAAAATAGAACACAGTAAAGAAGAGCCTTTGAGACAGACTTGATATGAAAGAAGTTGGTTTTTTTAGAAGTTTTGGTGCATTTAAAGGAAAAAAACTTTTCTGGGTGTTACTGAATGTGACCCTGATTTTTTTTTTCAATAATTTTCTTTTGCTTCTGTTTTTATTAACTCTCCTTGATAAAACTTTTCTCCATCAAAATGAGCATTAGGTGTACAGATAATTTAGTTTTTTTAAAAGATTCTCTAGTTTGACGTACTCTGTAATTGCTTACTACCCACTTACTCACTGACACCATTCCTCTTACTACAGTGAATTAGGAGATTTTTAATGGCTGTTCATGGCAGATACTGACAGAACATGCTTTGCCACACAAAATAAAATTCATGTCCTAGAGTGTAATTTCTAAGTCATTAATGGTAGTTGGATTTACCATGTGCCTTGCATACGGAATCAGAGGAAAAGGAAGAATTTTTTACTCTCAATATCAGTTTTCTAGAGCTTAGAACTGAGACAGAACAGAGCCCAGAAAAAGCTTCCTAATTCTAAGCTAAAAGGGAGGAATCTCTTGGGTTAAGCTGAGAAGAGGAATAGAAAGCTTTGCTGAACAGAATGACACCCCTGTAAAGTTTAAAATTGTGTTGGTCATCAGGTGATGAGCTGAAAAGGCTCAGAGCTGGTGGCTGCAGACCCACCTCCTCTGAGCTGAATGGCTGCTCTGAAGCCAAACCTGTATTTGAAACTTGCTTTGAGCACATGGGCACATTGCTGCCAGATAGGAGAAAATTGGATCCCATCAGGAAATGACCAGTGTGAGAGAAGGTTATGAGTTTATTAACCTGATGAATAAAAAAGTAAATATTTGGTGTAAAACCTGTCAGAGATTACACTTGTAAAACTTCTAATTCAGCTATTTCCTCTTAGAGCTGTCAAAATATGTCTTGGATAAGTTAATACAACATTACACATTGCAGAAGCTTTTGCTCTAACCTGAAGTTCAATCATTTCTTAGAGCAATTTTTTTCTTCTTCACCGACTTGTCTTATCAACAGCCTACCTTTGTGTCTGCAGGCTGCCTTCTCAACTCTTTATTTCCATAGCTCTAACCTTTGCACTGTGTTTTCAAAATGTTTTCAAAATGCTTAAAAACAATTCGTAAAACAACAGCAACCCGAAGGGTAATCACCAATGGACCTCAGGAACGAATTTTTCTCGTGGACTGGAATCTCACTGGTGTCCTCTGCATACTTTCTCCTCTTTTTAATAGCATTTCTGGAGAAGGCTAGAGAGGGAATCATGGCCCTGATACAAATTTAAACTGAAGGAGGCAATAGGTGGAAAAGGAGCAGTCACCTCCCACCTTTGCTACCCTCACGTGAGTCAAATGACAACATTTTGCTATGAAAATTGGAGATACTGGACAACCTTTGCCTGCAAAATTTTCAGCATTGAGAAAAGAAAATAATAAAACAGCTGGAGAAAGTCCTTTTCTATTTAAAACCAAGTAGACGATATTAAAGTCTCTCCCTTTCTCTCACCAACTCTTTGCCCTCTAGACGAAGAAGGATTTATCTCACACATTTCAAAAAAAAAAGTCACCTCTCTGTAACCTACAGTTCATTCAATCAAGGCTTAGCGTAAATAATCAGTATGGAAAACACCAACCGGCTTTGAAGAGCCCCTGGATTTAGGAGGAACTCACTGCTCACGTCTGTGCAGCTCCTCTGGGGAGCAGAGGAAGGAGAATGTGTCTTGATTTACCCTGCCCTACTTCTCGGCTCTGCCAGCCTCTCTGCTCTGTCCACTTCACTACCGTCAGATGCTGGGAGACAAGCATATGGTGTTTACTTCTCTGACTGACATCTCTCTGGTTTCCCTCACTCCTCGAGAGAATCCTCTCTTGCCAAGTCAGTTTGCAAGGGTTTGGATGTAGCCGTGGCCCTCTGGTCGGGATCCAAGCTATTCCTCATTTTCCCTTGGCAAATGTTAGTAGAGGACAACCTCACTCCTGCGTACAAAATCAGAGTTTCAATGGAGGGAAACTCAAACCCAGAGAGCAGCCTGGCCCTGTGTGCCTGTCCTTTTGTACCTCATTTGTGTGGGGCTGTACGAAGGTGTCACCCAGGGGCTGTGGCAGCCCCTCGTGCTGATCCTGGGGGCTGGAGGGGAGCAGAGCAGTCGAGGTCTCAGGTGAGGGACTGCCAGGAAATCCTTGCCAAGGGGCTGTGGACAGCCACTGGCACTGCTGCTGCAGCTGATGAAGAGTGAAATGAAGAAGAGGTGCCAAGCAAAGGATTTGCATTTGTTGTAGGTTGTGAAGCTGAAATGGAGTTTGGCTTGGGAGTGGTTTTAATATCCCAGAGTGTCCTGCTCCCCACTTGGAGACATAAGCTGGACATGTTTTGGGATGAAAATTGAAAAAATACCCCCAACCTAACGCAAATACTCCAGTCTTTTTTAAGATCAACTTGTGCTTTATTCCTTTTATTTTTATGCTTCTATCTCCTCCCCCCCTCCCTCTTTTCCTCCCTCCCTTTACCACTTTGATCTGGTGGTAAGGGCATCTTTATCACTCTTATCAGGTCCCCAGTTCTTGGCTGGCCTTTTGAAGTGTGACTTCCTGCACCCAGTGTTCAAGAAAGGATACTGGGCACTGCAGGTTTCCTGTTGCTTTTCCTCTGTATCTACAAGTTTGCTTTGCTTTCCTTCCTGTTTTTCTGTTTCATTTGTTTGTGCTTCCCTTCACTGATCAAACCTGCCTCACTCCCTCTGACAGGTTCTCCCTCACTTGTAGATCATTATCACCCATCTATTTTTCTTCAGTCTCTCAGTGTGATCATCCCCTTTTCTCTACTGTGCCTCATCCTTTCTATCCTTTCTTCCTTCCTTCCTTCTTCCATCTGTTTGTTGAGATTTTTTCCCAACTGATTAGTTTTGACACATCTTTTCTGTTCTTTCTAAGATGTTCCTTAGACTTGTTTTAGACCCTTGACTGAACTGGAGAAAAGCCTGAAAATGAACCCGAAGATCCTTTGGGATTTTGCTGAAAGAATACTGGAGTTAGAAGCAACACTAATTGACTCAATGGGATTTAGGGTGAACTCCCTGTTCTTTCTTTCAGCAAATCTCCTGAACATTTGCTAGTCTTTCCAGATCTCTGCTGATGGTAGTTTGCAATCTTTGACATGTTATTAGTTTGCAGGAAAATCTTCATAGAAAGTTTTTATTTTTTTCCTTATTTTTACTAAGAAAAAGAAGGCTCTGAAGAGATATTTAGCCCTCACAACGAGTAAATGTAATTCCATATTTCACTACAGGCTCTAAATCTGTGTTGGGATTTTCCAGATCTACGATGTATGAAATAATTCAGATGGTAAAACATTATTCAGGGGCTTCCCAATTAGTCCCACAATACCTGTTTGGGGGACTGAGTAGCGCTGAGGCTGTTTTCTCTGCTTTTAAGCAAGTTCTTGCTTTCCATGGGGAGGTGATGGTTCAGTAAAGAAACCCCACAGCCACGAGTTTGGGCTTTCTCATGCACCAGCACTATGTGAGTGCATCCAGGCACAGGAGGAGTGAGGGAAACTTAATTTCAGCCACAATGCTGATCTTTGGCAAACGAGTGGTTTTACGGTGCTTCATGCAGCTCGGTTATTTATTTATTTATTCTTACAGATCCAGCACAGTGCCTTAATGGGTGAGCTGGGCTATCACATTAACTCCTCCATCCAGCTGGGCACAGATTTGCATCCTGCTGCCACTGGGCAGGGGAGAATCTGAGTTTGCTTGCTGGGTTATGGTGTAGCTCTCGTACCCAGCTGAGCTGGAGCTTACCAGGGGATACTTCCCCTCTTGGAGGTACAAATGGCAGCTGCTTTAGGCAATAGGAGATGGCCCTGGCATATCCTTGCTCTGTCAGGGAACATACTGTACTTTGCTCTCACCAGATGCTCATGGTGCGTTATCATCCCATTTTCACTCTAGGAATCATTGGCTGAAAAAGCACTGGGAAGGCTGGGGGGAAAGTGAATACATATTTTGTAAGATAAGTTTATTGCAGTATTTACAGTCTGATCTGAACCAAAATCCTCCTATCCTAAGATGACTTTCTTCCAAACTTTTCTGTGTTATTTCATTCCTATAAACTGACGTGCTTAATACCATGAAAATATCAAGTCTTTGCCTCTCCCTTACCTTTGGAAGGAAAGAATAAGTGAGTGAATAATTCCAGAAAGTTTTTTTTAAATTTCATTTAATTACCATTAAACTATAGGAATATAAGTTCAAAAATAGGAAGGGAAAATAAAGGGGAAGGAGGAAAAAAGAATAAATAAAATGGCATCAGAACTTCAAATTTCAACTCAGATCTCTCCCCTCCTTTTGACAGTTCACAGAACCCAGGAGGAGTTGTTCTGTAAGATAGCATAATCAGCATGGAGGGAGGCTGAAAGGCTCTGGGTTATAAATGGGAAGGTGGATTGCTGCCTTTGCACAGGCTGTTTCCAGGCGTCGAGTCCTTTCTGTTGTTGTTTTAGCTGTGTGGCAGCGCAAGACAAAAGGGGACACTGCAGCTTTCCAGCTTTCAGGACTGGGGGCTGAGGAGGAAAGGAGAGAAGAGCATGATTGATGGAGTTCTGGTTGGCTTATAAAGGGCAGCCGGGAGTGCAGGGAAATAATCAGGGAAAAGGGCGTCCCGTACTGGCGCTCTCAGAGGGGAGAAATGAATCCTGCACCTCTGCATTATTAAGTTGTCAGGCGGGCTGATGATGAAAATCTGAAGGTCAGGCATAACAAGAAGCACCTTATGGGGGGATCATGACCTTTCTGGAAGTGCTACACTCATGTTTATCTGCACCTAACCCTTATCCACAATTCTTCATTTGATAAGAACATTGGGAGAAGGGATGGGGAAGGGGGGAAGGGAGAGGGAAGTCCTCATCATATGTATAAGCAGTGTGTGAAATTAGGCTTCCTGTGAAACTGATTGTGGATGCTCAATTCGCAGTGAAAGATAATAAAGCAAAAGGACACACGAGGGATGCAGGCAGAAATTGTTCACTACAGTGGAACTCAATAAAGGGAACAAGAGCTTTCCTAAATGACAAATTTGGTACAGCGGTGCTAAAATCAGGATTCTCCCTAGCACCACTGCAGCAATTTGCTCTCAGCTCTACCACTTTTTATTTACTTTGGAAGTCCTAATAATGTTAGAGTGTGGCTTTTTCATCTATTTATTTATTTATTTCTCCCCAGCAATGTTTATTCTTTAACTGCTTACTTTAAACCAAAGAGTCAAGGTGAAGGACAATGAAACGTTAGATTCCAATTGATTTTTCCTCTTTAGTTTCCATATCAGAAATGAGTATAAATATAAATATATTCCAGGGTTAGACGCCTGTCCTGTGCTTGCCTTATTGACTGCTTTAATAAATGTCATGACCCCTCCTGCACGTGCGTGCACACACGGGCTCACACATGCTGGCAATCAAAGAGGTTGGAGGCATTGCTCGGGTACAAATGCAGTAATGATGGCAGCCACACAGAAAATATTCCAAACCTAAATCTGCTCTAAGAACGTGCTAATAAGCTTTTTATTTCGCCCCAATTTACAGCATCTTGATTGTGCTTTTCAAATCCGTGAAGTATTTAAAGCGTGACAAAGTACACTTGTGGAAAAGTGAAGTCAAACAAGACTTCATAATTATTGCAATATATTCACTTTTCATGCATAATTCTTTAAATTAGCGGTACAATATATCACCTCTACTGCCACTAGAGGCTAATGCACCTCTATTGAAAGCCGTGTTAAGGAAAATTATGTCCTGTATGGAAAAGTCACATAAGCTTCCAAAATATTTAATGACAGTAGGTTCCCATCCTATAATTTTTGCATACTCAAGTAGCCTCATTAGCCTTGATTTTCTTACATCAATGGACAATAACCCATTAACTTTAATGGATTTACTAATACACACCAATGAGAGATCAGAATCACTACTTTTGGGACATCTTATTTAAGGATTACCAGAACAGAAGGAAAAGAGATATAATATACAAACTAATGAATAGTTTTATTAGATGAATTGTGTGATACTGGAACCCATCAACTGCCTTTAAAATGACTCTTTAATGAACAGGTGACACTGAAAAATACTATATTGTCGATACAGCACATAATGAACCTTCTGTATCACATAAAAATGAAAGAAAGGTTTTCTATTTCTACTGCTTAAGTGATCCAATTTATCTATTTTTACTCTTCTGCTCTCCCATGTGCTTCCTGTTGCTGGGCTTTACGGACCACTTTTCATATTCTATTAAAAAACCCAACTAATAACACCTGGGCTTTGTGCAGTGACTTCCATCTTCAGATCTAGTTCTGATCCACAGTAGAGGTTTATACAACTTATTGCTGAGGAAACGAGGGCATGGAAAATAAACTGAAGTCCAGAGCCACTGCAAAGACTAGTGACAGACCCTAGCTCATCTGGTAAATTGGATGGCTTCCCCATTTTGAACTTTTTTTCTGTGGGTGAAAGAGTATTATTTTAGAAGGGTGGGGTCAAACCATGGTTTGGGTTTCCCTTTAGGCTTTGGGATGGATTTGGTGGAGTACAGTCAGATGCCCTCAGCAAAAATCCTCATGGAGCATGTTATTATTTAACATGAACAATGGTTGCAGAAGGCAGGTTGAATGTTAGCTCCATTGCAAATCCCTTTTGACTACAAAGAATTGCAGGAGCTTTTGAATCTGAGAGCCCATGGGGGTGTAAAAATATACTTTGAAGGTCATTGTGTGGGGAGATTTGCCTCCAAGGAACAAAACCCACGAACCTCTCCAGTTTTTCTACACAACAGCCAATCTCACATTTCAAGGGGTGTGGGAATTGACAGCAGATTGGCCTTTCTAAACCATTTGGCCATTCCCAAAACTTTGCCTTCATAAGCAAGCCTCTACATCCACTGTGATGTGATCATCATGGCAAAATAAATTTGTCTCAGCTCATGTGTATTCGCTCAATATTGTACTTGTTTGTTCTGTATAATGTGAGCCTCCCAAAACGCTGCTTGGAAGCAAAAGCCAAGTGCAAGGAACTGTACAGAATTTTCACAGCTTTGTCCTTTGTAGAGCCACACATAGATTATTTCACTCTTTTCTGTGGTGGGGGCTCCAATTCAAGTCCTTTTCTGCTAACCAACCCTCATTTCTCTGAACTTCAGCATCTGTGAGACTTGTGAGAGATTTTATTATCTTTTGAGACTTTTTCCCTCCTCCTCCTGTCATCAAAATTGAAACTGGCTGATAAATGAGAAAGAGAAGCATGATCTCATAACATGGTTTGTTAGAAATAGAAGCTAACAGATAATCTGTGTAAAAGCTGGTGGCCAAATCAGATTTTCTTACAGATTTCAGAATTGTGTTCTTTTATATGTTTATACGACACGTTCTTGTTATTGCTTACCTTAAAATATCTTGCCAGATATTACTAGAAGTCAGATGCTGTGGGTTTTTTGCCCTCTTTTTTTTTCCTTTTGTATTACATTGTAATGTTGATATGACTTAGGAAGGGCTTGGCTGTCATGTATCCACACTGGCAGCATCTTATGAAAAATTGTGGAGCCAATAAGGCAGTGTTAAAGATAGTGATGTTAGAAAAACCGACAACCAACCTACACCCAAACACAAAGACCCTGATTTTGTGCAGTGCAGAGGACAAAAGTAATGAAAAAGAAAGGCTACTTAATAATTTTTAGTTAGATGTGGTAAGTTCTATGTTAGATCTTAAACCTAATGAGTCAGAGGTAAGGAATAAAGAAGCCCTTTTCTTCACAGCATCCAAAAGAATGAGTGATGATTTCCAGTTGAACTCCTCTAAAATCAGATCTGGCCAGAACTCAGTGGGCAAATTTGCCTCACATAATGGATTATTTTTAGGCTAAATGCAGCTTTCATTGAAGCCAATGGAAATATTTTCATTGACTTTAACAGATTTTGATTCCAAGGTCTCTGTCTAATAAACTATATGAAGTTCTGGACAATCAAGGAAAGGGCATTTAAGTGGTTCTTTGTAGTGGCTTTGAAACCCTTTAAGGATCACAAAAATCAGCTGTATTTTTTGATCACACCTGAGGTTTTAGAGCCTCTTAGTCAATAACACAAACTGAAACTCTTTATACTGTCCAAAAAAAAAAAAAACCAACCAAAAAAAACAACCCTCCAAAAATACCAACCCAGATGCATTTAAAAATAGCTCCTGAAAAAGGCGTGCCACCAAGTATTTCCAGTGTTGTTTTTCAGCTGCACAAAGCATGACTATATTGCTTTAGTGATGACTATATTGCTTTAGTGATGACTATTTTTACTCTCTCTTTGCAAAGCCTGCATTTTAAACTGTGATAATCCCCTAAACTTGATGCAAGCCTCAGAGGGCTGAAAGCTGGCATGGGAGATGCCAACCCAGGTGTGGTGCTCTCTTCAAAGCATGACGGAAGGCATGGCTGTGTTACAGGGTGGCAGATGCACACACGGTGCTTGGCCAAGTTGCTGCTAAAAATGGCTTTAATATCAAAACATGACAGTTTACAAGCAGCCAGTTAATCCTTCACATGGGCCAAGTGCCTGTTGTGAGTGAGGAGGGGAAATTCTGATGGAGGAGACTTTTATTTTCCTACCCATCTCAGCCACAAAAATAAAGAAAGATCCTATCTGTTCCTTGTTCCCTATTCCCTTGTCTTAAATCTCTTCATCCTCAGCCTTCCTGCTACTCTTGCCAGACCATTTCTCATCTCCCATAATGTTTGTCCTGTTGATGGTGTTTCCACCCCTGTGGTTGCTCCTAGTTCAACTTTTCAAGGAGTCAGAAACTGCTGTTTCTGTTATGCTGCTCATCACAGAGATGCCTTATACACTGTAGTCTCAGTCTTGGAAACTTGTGGCCTTAATTTTTTTTTTCCTTGTTGTTGTTAATGCTGTTGTTTTTCCTCAGTCATCAAAACTGTATAAATCCATTTACTATTTGGGCATGAGGTTAAATACTGTGCATAAAATACAGGAAACTGAACATCAAAAAGGGCAAGAATATTTAAGGGAAAAATACCAAAGGCTCTGCTGCCCTTTGAGTTTCCATGATACATATTGTGTATGATTCTCATCTGTATGGAGGAAGTTTTCTATCATGGTTTGTGTATTGGATAAATTCATTTAAGAGAGGGTGACCACAGGCTGTAAATTAATACAAGATATATAGTTAATCTGGTCAGTCATCTGTATGTTGGGTCAGTGACCAACATTTTTCTCCAAGGAGTAATTGCTCAACTTGGAAAATGGTTTGGTTGTTTCCCCATGGTGTTCTCTTCCAGCATCTGTAAACACAACTCTGGTGAGGAAAACCAACAGGAAATTTTCTCTGGAGACAATTTTCATTTATGTCACAAGAATCCTGGAAAACTTGATCTGAATGCTGGATTTTCTGGGGACAATTTAATGCATTTCAGGGGACAGTTTAGGTCTTGGTGTGAAAATGGCTTCTGGGCTTCAGGAATCTGACGTTGTTTCAGTGGAAATGTGTTTTAAATTGGAAGCTACTGGTATAGGGACCAATCCTGAGATTTTGGGAAGGCATACATCAGACAGTATTAGAACATTATGTTGAACAGGATTCTAATAAAAAAGATTGATTTTAAATCCATGATGTGGAGCCTTTACCTGGATTTACTGATCCATTTTGCTGTGGGATACTGAAATCTTGTGTCATTTTTTTACATAACTATAACTTCCATCACTTCTTTCCTAAATAAGCTACAATATTAACTGTGTCTTTTTTCCCTCATGTCACTTCCACAACAAGAACCACTGTTCCAGTTAGTGGCAGTGCTGGGATTAGAATTTGAAGCCATGTCACACAGAGATTGACATAAATACCAAAGAGAGGAAATCTGGATTAGATATAAGCAAATGTAAACAGAGACCAAAGCAAAAACTACTCCAAAATCACACGGATTCTTTCAGAGTCTATTAATCAGAAACCTGTCTGACTTAAGCTTCTATACTAGAAATGAACACTGGAATTTTTACAATATCATCTCACGGAAGAAAATCAGCTTCTGGCTATCCTTAGAGGAGCAGAATGGTTTGAACAGTATTTTCATTATACTGCTTTACCAGGCATTATTTTTACTACGTAAAGTCCTTTAGAATTAATGGCAATTGATTTCAGTGGCCTTTGACATATTACTGAAAATAATACGGCAAAATACAACCTTTTCCCTCTTACCGCTACGCGAAGGCTTTAACTGGGAAAGCAGTTTACAATGGTGCCCCCATGTAAGGCTTTATTCAAAAGATTTTACGCTTGATAACATCTGAGCCATAGGAGCTGTATGTGGGGTTTAGCATCTTAGCAGCTGCAATTCCTAATCCTGATTCCGTTGCCTCCATGTTAAAAGCTCCATGGTCACAGGACAGCAGCTTTGGCCGTTCCACATTGTCATTCATTCCTGTCCCCCACACGCGTGCCTGATCATACAGGAAAATGAGTTTACAACCGACTACGCCTATGGGGCTCCCGGAGGGACACAATGCCAGAGCCTTTGCTAGTGGTGGATGGATCCTCAAAAGGTTTGAAAGTTTGGTAAGTACATCCTTAACCAAACTCTTTTGACCTTTATTCAGATTTGTTTTCGGAGAAGGGCAAAGGGTTGGGCCAATTCTTGTTTCACCCAACTGGCTTGTCCATCTGAGGGCTACAATTAATCACTGAGTCGCAGCCATACTTTGTTTTGGAGGCTGGGTCCCAATCCAGCAGGGCACTAAACTTTTGGCACATGACTAATTCTTTAAAGTCAAAGGGATTACTCGTGTGCTGAAAGTCAGCTGCATATTGAAGTAGTTTTCTAGATCAGGCGTCAAGGAGTTAGGGAACATTTATATTTATTGTACAGCAGCACCAAGTTCATTAGTTTCCCTTTGCATCACTTTGGTCTTTCTTGTTGCCTGGGAATTTTCTTTACAGCAGCAGTGCAAAGAGGCAGTGGGTATAGTTTAGAGCAGGGCTTCATCCAGTCTCAAAGTGTGGGATTGAGAAATTAGTATTCAGTTTTGTAGAATTTTGAAAAAAACAGGTAGATTCAGAATCTAGCCACCTTCACATTTAAGGAAGTTTCTTATTTATGTTCTGTATCGTCTGATCTTCACACACAAGTAGTTTATGTTGTCATGCATTTATTTCTTGATATGAAGTTGCCTTATCATATCAAAAAATAGACAGACATGTAAAAAATCAGCATCCAAGAAAACCAAGAGAAATCACTTTGTTTAGATCTTTTGTAGTAAGTGATTATATTGCTTCAAATTTAATTCTCAGCTTGCCCAAACAGGTAGTGACAGCAGTTTTACACCACTTGAGGATTTGTCTCCTTAGGAACAAACAGGCCTCACAAATATTCTTTTTGAATTGTAAAATGCAGAGGGAAGCAAACTGAACTATGTTCCACAGGCTAAAACCTCCTAAGAGAATGTGTAATACCAATTTTAAAAAATAATAAATAAAAAAATCTGTCCCTTTTAATGAAACTAGGATTTTCTGAGGGTACGTCAGGGGTTTTATTACTGGTTCTACATAATAAAGTAATTGTGTAATTAGTAATACATTTGTCACTCCTTTACTGAGGAAAAAGTAAAACATGTACCGCTTTTGTGTAAATCCTGACAGTGGTGATTTTTTTCCTGAGAATTATACCATTATATCATAAAAGTGTCAAGGCATGAGTTTACTGTTCCTACTAATATTCTAAAATATTCTCTTAGGCTGACATCTCTGTCAATTAAAATTAAACAAAATTGCATTCTGCCATATACACTTCAAATAGGAAGCTTTCAAGTTTATGGCTGTTCTTTGAATTGATTTTTAAGATGGCATCTGTAAAACTTGGCTAGTACAAGATGAGGTAGGATGTAGTTAAGGTTCAGTCAATTTTAAAAATGTTTTAAAGATCGTAAATTGACAACTGAAATAGACTGAACATCCTTGGGATTTTTGGGCTGTCAAATATAAATCCATTTTTTTTAAAAAACAGAGCTCTTGCAAACTGAAAATTTTATGAAAACATGTTCTTTCCTCTCCCCCTTCTCCTCCCCCCGCTCCTTTGATATTTTTGCAATAAGTTACACAAACAAGAGGGCTTCTGGTGTTGTTTCCAGTTGCTCGGTCTCGCGGGATTTGGAATTCTTCTTCTCCTGGTGTTTCCCACAGAAATAGAGTGAGAACGTGCTTTCTCACGGGACTGTATTTCTCATGGAAAATAATAGGGTTGCCGGCAGCAAACGTTTTCTGCAGTGATGCCCTGCCAATAAAGTCTTCAGGGAAATTATTGCCCTCAATAAGATGAAGACTAGTAAATTGGAACCCCCATCCCTACTCCACAAAGATATGTCTTTAGGAAGCTTTCTCCTTCTATTATTCCCTGGAAACCCTGACCTCAAGAAAATGCTGTAGACAGTAATGCTTGGTTTACACTTAATTTTGTTCCCCAGAATAAAGATGTCAGTTAGTGTGTAAAAATAAAAAAAAAAAAAAAGAACAATCTTCCCTCCTGGACACCTCGACTAACACATTTATATCAGCACAAGCCCTGGTGTAGACAGTTATGTTGAGAAAAGTTGTTTCACAGGATTGCTTTATTTTGTTAAGGAACTACTTCAATTATAAAAAATGACCATTTTTGCTCTCAAAGACGCCATCCTCTGATGGGGAGGTTTCTGATACAGCAAACCCTTGTACATGTAGTACTGTCTAAAGTGTGTTGAATGCATTCCATTATTGCTATTATTATTATTATCATCATCATTATGGCTTTATTATGTGTCCAATTCTATCATAATCCATAATATAAAAGATTAAAAGATGGACCGTGTTCATGTAAAGCACATATTTTTGGAAAGTAATCTCCTGTATGGGAATTCAGATTCAGGCAGTGTGCTTTCCAGTGTTGGAAATGCAACAGGTCTCTGTAGAGTGGCTAGGGAAATCTGCTCATTCTTACAGAAAAAAAAGTTTCTGGGGAGGGAAAAAAAAATATGAAGAAAAAAAGCAAACCTCCTCTCATGGAAATGTGCTCTGAAAGAAATGCAGGTGTTGCCACGCAGGAGTTCATGTCAAGAGAAATATTTCCCCAGGGTCCCATGAGAGGAAAGGGGAAAGGAGGGGGACTCTGGGGTGCGTGACCCAAGCGTAGGGAAAAAAAGCAGAGGCTGGTGACAGAAAGACCTTAATTCATGCACCATGTGCTTGAGTGATGTGTTTACTTTCAACCTTCAAGTCAAATTCAAGCAGCAGCCAAAACCCACAGATCAACACATTTTTAGTACAAAGTTAAAGTAGGGTCATTGGCACCCTCGGTCCCCCACCAATTTATGAAACAACTTTAAATCCATATTAATACCCACTTTTAGTCAGTCATGTCAAAAGAGATGGTAATTATGGGCAAGTATGAAGGTTAGGATGAAACCAAATAGTTGCTGCTGGAGGTGGTAACATAAGCACAATTAGTTGGAAGGGTTATTTTTAGTCTTGCAGGAGATTATAAAGCTAGTTCTGTTCTGGTTTAAGTCAGCTCTTTAAGGGCCCTTCTAAACCAGCCCATCCTATGATTCTATGATTCTATGACTTTAAGAGGGAAATTTATTTTTTAAGCTGCTCTTATCCTAATTATGCCTCCTGGCAGTGTTTTAGGTGTTGTAAATCAACAACATTGAAGTTCAGTGGAGTTCATGCTGGCTTACCCTGGCTGAGAACATGGTTCAGCTGAGGTAGAGATGGCCTGAGGTTTTCTAGACAAAAAGTGAAGGAAACAGTTCTGCTCCAAGCAGATAATGGTGTTTTTAGCAGAATGTGCCCCTCATTATTAGTCTGTTCCTCTGGGGTGGGAACGTGCTACATACAGAAGTGAACTCAAAGCCAAAATGCTGGGGTGAAGTAGGAGGCATCAGAGAAGACTTCCTTTTCCCATGGCCTGTGAATCAGTGGAGATGCTTTCTCTAGCCCTGCTGTCTTGCTGATTTGGAGTCCTTGGGGCATCTCACATGTTTCCCTTAAAGAGGGGGTCGAAATGCTGACAGCATCTCATCTGGGACACTCAGGGTGCTCATGGGTTGGGGGCAAGAGGGGTCTTTCAAATCTGATTTTCTCCATGGGCTGCAAAAGCCTGCTTGGTTCCCAAGGCAGACACTGAACCTGAGAACTATCAATGAAAACTGTTCTGCAGGTAGCCAGTGTTACCTGCAGAGGAGGGTAACTGCCCTTAGTCCATTCTGGGACAAGTTGGGGTTACAGTCAGTCTGTAATCACACAGAATTAGAGGATCACGTTTCTGCCACAAGCTGATAATTGACACCCATCACAACAAGTTTTTTTCCTTTTTTTTTTTTTTAATAAATAAAGTAAATTGATTTTATTAGAACAGTGATCTGACAAGTAAATGTGTTTTCTGAGTAGCTCCAGTGAAAATGGACCAATGCTTAAAGAAAACAGCTACACAAAAGTGGGATTTTTTTGTCTCACCTTTACGGATTTGTGTGAAGGTCTTATTTTTGTTTTATTTCTGTTGACTCAGACATCTGTGCATTTTATTGCCTGTTCTCAGAAACTTTGCAATGTTTTTGTGAAGAGCAGTAGGAAAGCACTGAGGAAAAAATTGAGTAGATATAAAGCCTTAGAGAAGTGGCACAACAGGCAATTTCTCCATTTGCTCCTACAGATATTGAGCTGAGCTGGGGAAATTACTTTAAGTACATAAGGTGACACAATTACTACAGTTGGGTCTTTGTTTAATTTTCAAAAAGACAATCCTGGACACCGAATTCAAAGGTGATTGGTTATGGGCTCTTCAGCCCTTCACCTCTAGGTCACTGAGTTCAGTACCATCCCAGGTTGTAGCTCTGCACTCTATCCTTTGTGAACAATCCATCTGAGAAATTTATACCTTTATTTTGCTTGTGACTTATGTAATGACAAATTTTGTGTTTTTACAAATATGCGCACAATCCAAAGGGATTTGGCATGTGGGTTATGGGTGCTGATTTCAGCTTGTGGACTAATCACAGACTATTCACCATGACTGTTGCTTTGAGTATTTCCTATTCATGAGGCCTGATTAAGATGCATAGCTCTGTTTCATTTGGCTTCATTGGATGACACCCGTATTGCAAAGAGCTTTCAACTGACCTTCTAACCCTTTTGGTGAAAATATATGTGCACGAGTGCCCACAAGGATCTCCTGCAGTTTTTTTTTGTAGGCAAAATTTCATGCAGACAAGTGTTGGTGAAAAGTGCCTGATGAAGAACAGAAACAAAATCTGAAGAGATGTATGAAATTTATTCATACTGGTGTTCTGAAATGCTATTTTTGAACTCTTTCCCTAGATCTCGAAGTGAGCAAAAAACTGTTGTGTGAAAAATTCCTGTGTGAAATAAATGAGTGGTTCCCCTCCATTTCTCAGTGAACATTGTAAATAGAGTCACAGCATCCAGCAGTAGCTGAATAATTTTGTAGCAGTCTCCACAGCAAAATCATTGTATACTTGGAATTCAGTGGTGCCCTGGCCATAGTACTCCTGGGTGCAGTACAGGCATAACTAGCTAGTAATATATTAAGTCTCCTGCACTGTCATTTCAGGTGGAGTACTTTTAGTAAGGATGTCAATCTCTACATCTATTAACCTTTAACCAATTAATTTCAGTTTAATTATTTTTTTTAATTAAAAAAAAAAAAAGAGAAAAACTCAAAATCAGTGCTGCGCAGAAATAAGAAATGACCAAACCTCGTCTTGGAGCTCTAATGCCAAAGAGAGAACAGGGCTACAGTCCAGGCAAAAAAAAAAATGGCTCATTTAATTACACCTGCACAGTATTTCAATAGCATGCCTTGGTGAGAGGGGCTTTTAAGAGTAAAGTGCTTTGAAATAAAGCTATTAAATGCATACAGAGACATTGATCGATACACTCGAGTTATGGGGAGGGGGGAAGGAGGGAGAGGGAAAAAAAAAAGACTTTTTTTTCTTTTCTGTATGAGTGGATTTGGAATCTTCAAGTGCATAAGGATGGTAAACGATTGCTAAAAGTCCAAATTAAGAGGTATTAGTCCATTGTGTGGCAGTCAGTCACATCATATTCGCATTGCTGTTTTCTTGTCGGAGGTTTTGCCTTGATCTACCCCGGACCACATTGACAAGTCACAATTGAAGCATTCTAAATAATCCACAGTGAAATAAGGCATAGGGTGTCACTCTCTGGGCTACAGAAAGCCTGAGCTCAGTGAAGTTAGAAAGGGTAGCAAAGCCCTTTTCAGTCGCGTTTCTCAGCCGATTAAACTCATTCAGGGCCAGGCTGCTGGAACGAAAACAGAAAGATCACCTCCTGTTCTCCAGTGTTTTGTTGGCAACAGCAGACAGATGTAGAAAAGTAGAAACATTTTTACTATAGCAACAAAGGGGAAAGGGGTGGGAGGCAAAAAAAAAAAAAAAAGAAAAAAAGAAGTTGGAATTTGTGGTCTTGTTAATGTACCAGGTACTTTGGGATGGTACTCCAGATTAAGAGACTTTGTCAGCACAGATTGGAATTCAAAAGATCCATGTGAAATGACTGTGCAGCGCAAAACCTGCATCCTCTTTTCTCCCCAAACTCCTCCACTGGTACAGTAATTAACCATAAGAACAGATTGACACATGGAGATCCAGTTCATTAACATTTTTTGTTTGGTTGGTTTCTTGGCTTTTCAGAAAACCCCATTTAAGACTGATGCCTTCTTTAAGAGTAACCCATCCACCCATGCAGGCACACTGATGTGACATATTGTGACACAAGATGCCACAGGAAACTAAGCCGAGCCCTCAACTGAAGGCTTGATTTAGCCATACATTCTCCACAAGTCAGCGATTAAATTAACTGTTGTAGATTCAAGGTAGGAAAACGATAATTCATCTGCTGTGAGTAGTTGTGCAGAAATGGTTTGCTGCTGCAGGAAAAATAATCTGCAAAATACATCTTTAAAATACGATACTTTTCCCTTTCAATGTGTTAAGGTAAATAAATTCAGTTGCAGGAAAAGCAGCACATTTTTAAGAGGTCGCTGCAATGATTTTTTACCTGCTGTGCATAATGTGCATACACAAAATAATACACAAAATACACAAAATACACAAAATACAGTCTTAGAAAAAGCAGATTTGCATGTGTAAATGAGCATACAGATGTTCAGATAAATATAATCAAAAAGTTTTTGCTAACTTTTGGTATAGAAATCCTCATACATCTAGTTAGGAATAAGTGAAAATTATTTCATGTCTCTGAAATGAAAACCCTTCAAATAATACATGTGCAGGAATGATTCTGTAGCCATGTAATTAGGGCAGTAAAATGGGGGACCTATGTCCCAGCCTCTCCTCTAATTAAACCATTTTGTATAAAATAATAGTTATAAAGGCAATAGTGATTTTTTTCTGTACCAAGACCTGTGGTTAGGGCAGTTATTTCAGATGTGGCATAGATTTCACTTCTGTAAAAAAATTGGAATGAAAAGGATTTATATTGAAGTGTTTCTACCTCCTAACTAAATATGCAGCTGATGAACAGATTAAATCCAAAAGTTAGCTCTCAGAAAGCCAAACATTGTCACTGCCTTAGAGTCTTTAGAAAATTTATCCATTAACCTTTGTATTTACGTCAGTGCTGAGCCCTTTTGAAGACCAGATCTTTGGAGATGATTGTATAGTTTAATGTTTCTGGAAAAAAAAAAAATTACTTTAAATTCCTATGTCTGTTAAATATCTAAGATCTACTCGTTTTCACTTGGGTGCTTTTGGAAAACCAAACCCAAACCCAATTGCCCTCTGTCTCAAAGCAGGTGATAAGTGCAAGGAAGAATTAGCCGGGCTTATGGAGGGGGCAGGGGGATGCAAAGGGGTTTTGCTCCGACTTGTCACCATTGGGATAACGAGTTCTGACCCCTTGGAAATCAGAGGCAATTCCCCTGAGGGCATGGAGAGCAATGTCAAGCACTTTAGCAAGTAGGCTCCTCCACAGATGAAGCACTTGAGCTTTTATGCGCAGTGACCCGCCCAGAGATTTTTTTAAATCTCTTGTGGTTCTGGGCTTAGATACGAACTTTGGTCTAACAGCTCACATATCCCAGCCTTACAGACCTCCTTTTCCAGTCCTCATTTCCCAAAACCTTTGAGTCTTGCCGACCCTGCGTTCCACATTTGCAAGGACTGATGTAAAATACTGTGCTCATTTATCACCTTGTTGTGCTTTTACCATGCTTTAAAAATTTGTGCAATATATATCAGGTGTCTATGGATTTTGGCATGGTGTTGGGTCATCTCAGAGATTTGGCATTGTTTAGACCGCAAAATAGCACGCAGGGTCAAGAGCAGTCAATACTGAGCCTATAAATTTTTGGCTGGGCTCTCATAAATTGTCCTCTAATTTGTGGCTTGAAAAAGACAGGGAAAACAAAAAGATATCAGAAGTCAAATCTCTTTGCCTCGGCAACTGCACTTGTTTTTTCAGAGAAAAAGGAAAAAGCTGTCCATCCCAGCTATTTGCTTCTATTGTCCATGTTGGACCAAATACCAAGGACCAGGTTGACTTCTGATGTTGTGCTCCTACAGGGAAATGCAAAACTAAATCCCCAGGCAGAATTTCAGACAAACAGTAATTTTATTTACTTATATTCATCTCTTCTGGAAAAAAGAAAAAAAAAAAAGGCAGAGGAAATAGCTTTCTTAATCCCAGTACTAACACAATATTGATTCACATTCATGTTCAGTATTTATTGACGTGCATTGCATACGATGGAGGCTATCAATTAGGCTACTCTGCTGAAGGGAAGGGGCAATCATATTAGAAAACAGATGAAGCTCATAGTTTATATAGTCCTAATTTTATGTAATGTAAACCTTTCAAACCCTGGGCACATGAGAGTGAAAATGCATGTCCTGACAGAAAAAAAAAAAAAAGCAGAAAACAAATGGATTTACTCTCCAGCTAATTACTGTGGGTGACTGCCCTCAGAGTCACATCATTGTTTCCTGAAGTTCTGTAATGAAATGAAACTTCTCTTAATACAAACTGAATTTCTGTGTATTTTATTATCCAGCATTAAATACTTTTGTACAACAAGTTAGCACAAGGTTTTGTTTTGTGAGTGGATCAGATATGTGAAATTTTGGAGGTGGTGCATAATCTTATCATGTTCCTTCTGTACATTGGAGCTGAGGTTCAGCACACTGAGCCCCCATTAAATATCAATGTCAAGGAGAGCACAGTGGCATATGGGCAGTATTCAAGAGAACAAGTTGTTGCATGCAGGAATCAAATATAAAACATTCCTTTTTTTTGCCCCTTGGAGGTTTTATTGCATGGTTGCAGCTGGATTTACACTGTATTTAATAAAACATTAGTAGCCATCAGGGATTGAAATATGTAACGTAATTCTCTTTCAGTAAAATAATTCCATAAATCCAAATATGAAGCTATTTGTTTTTTTGCAAGTACTATATGCCCACAATTAAATTAAACCTATATATGGTGCTTTTTTTTCCACCATGGAATTTAATGGAAGCAAAATCCATCTGCAAAGTTGATTTTGGATACATATAGACATTTTTTGGAGCTGAAGTAGGTCTGGTGGCTAATAAGTTTTGGGGAAAAGAGGGCTGCTGGGTCTCCATCCTTGCTGAGCTACTTATCATACAAACCTGTGGAAAAATGAGGGTCAGTGTTGCACTGCAGAGGCAGGTGAAGGTACTCCTAATTGTGCACCAAAATAAGTGCAGAATTGGTGAGATTTTCACCAAAACCTCTGGTCCCTACCTGCATCTGGACCATTAAGAAGATGACCACAATGCAGAATGACTGCCTTGGCCAGGTAGCTTTTATGCTGTGCAGTGACCTAACCAAATTTTATCACATTTTTCAGCTCTCAGATGCTTTTGATAAGATGATAATTGGGGAATAATAAAAAAGAAAAATAATAATAAAAAAGGAAAATAAAAAAGATGCATCCATATCTTACTTAGCAAGTATAATGTTTTGGAGACATCTTGAGTGTTTCTTGCAAAAGACACAGTTGATCATACCTTCAGTGGGATGAAACAACTGCATTGAGGTTTGCACCAGCTACAGATGATTTTCTTGTAGGCATTGTGCTAATCATCATGAAAAAACTGGCAAAGGGAAAAGCAACAGAAAGACTGAGTAGGGAAATAAAACAAAGGTATTAGAAAATGAAGCTTGATGAGATATCTTGAGAGCTCTCCATGCAGTTTGCAGAAACAAAAAGTTTGAGTAGGGAAAAACAGCTATTTTGTTATTTTTTAAATGAAAATAAAAATAAGGAGAAGAGAGTGGATGCTCCCAAGGACACATTCTTGGCTATTACAACAGGGAGCCATTTTCCAAGTAGAATGAAGTTCCTGTTTTGTAGCAGCAACTGTGGCTAACTGCACTAGGAAGGGAAGACAACTCCAACTGGAATTTGACTAGATCCATTAAATTGCCACTGTTGCACTTCTGTGTGAAACAAGATCTTTGAAATTACAAATCAACAGTCTCCGGCATCAATACTTTTCTGTAAACAACAATTTTGGCAGCAAAGTACCAATGCTGGGGAGTAGAAATTCAATGTCTTAGAGGAGTTGTGCATCATTTTGTGAAATGCCTGAGGCTTTATCCAATTCTCCTCTTAGAGATCCAGTGGAGCTAAATGAGTGATCCAGTCTGGCACATGTGGCTGACATTGCATGGACTAATGATGGCACAGCATGAAGCAAAATGGGTGACAGCAGCTGTAGCATTCAAGCTCTGCGAGGAGTTTGGGCAGAGACACAAGAACATATGAAATGTGAATTCTTAATTCATATTTCATACAAATCCTTCAGCTTCCCTACACAGAAATCTTCAGCTTCCCTTCCTAAATAAGCTGTCTCTGACTAAAGCAACAGTTTTTCCTCAACTTCAGCTCAGGTGCCTCTTGCATCTGCTCCTCACTGAAGATCAGAGAACTTTATTTTAAACAGAGAATTGTATTTTAAATTGTAAAAGCCCCACAACACTGAAATTGTGCAGCTTTGTACATTTTTATGAAGAATAAATGCTCTCACTTTTTTAAACTTTTGCTTCACTTTCTTCTGTTTACACTTAATGCTTTCAATAGCTCATTTTCACATTGTCTCTGAAAAAAAAAAAGTAAAAGGAAATATTAAAGGTGTTGCAAGTGTTTAAATGTGCAGCTTATAATCGTTCCATTTTTCACTTTTAGCATTTCTCATTATGCAAGTGTGAAACTTCTGGAAAAAAAAATAAAAATTGAGACATTTGTGTGCTGGGGCTAATTATTGCTTTCAGTAAAACCACTGACCACATTTCTTTTTTTCCCCCTTTAATGCAATTTTTAAATATTAGATCTGGTAGGAGACTTATTTGCATTTATTTTTCTGCTTCTGTCAGTTGGAGCTGAAGATTGAAAAATCTGACTTATCGAGATGTTCAGGACACTAATCCACGTGAACTTTGAAAAACTGGGATGAGAACCAAGCACACATTCAGACGGTGGATTCACATCACCATCCGAGTGGACTGAAAGGCATTTGCCACAAAGGTCTTCAAACATGGGGCAGAAAGAGATTTCACTGTTGTTGTGTTCTGATTTTCTTTTTGTTTTCTTTCGTCCTAGCAACTCAAGAATAAGACAAGAATAACTAAAAAGTCAGTATTTTCTTTAGCTGCTGGTAAATACTTATCGAATCTTTCTCTGGGGTCAGTGATTTTTCATATGTCTTAGTACACAATGGAATTATTTAATTACTTTTGCTAGCAAGTTTACAGACAAGTTTATCCCCATCATACTGCATATCCTCAAATAAGATTATTTACAATCCAATCTAAGGAGTGCTGACTGGTGTCATTGGAAGCTAAAGCTGCATCAGCATTTAAATTTCTACTTTTCTGGGCAAAAACCCAACTGGCTGATTCAATTAAACTCTTTATGTTATATATTATCCAGAAGTTCACAATCTGAAGTGATTCTCAGAGTCTGAAGCCATGGCTTTATGATTGCAATTTGGTAGCAAGACAATTTCCGAGGACTGTTTTACTTGAACTGCAATGAAAATGTCAGGACGTAACACACTTTCCGATGTGGGTTTTATGAAAGGCACTCCAAAATCAACCATTATTTCAAGCACAAGCAATAAATAACCTTCATTATTCATTAGAGTGTATATATGCATTTGTGTTTGCAAATAGGGTGGTTTCCTGAGCAAAGAACCCTTTAATCAAAAGACCCTTCACTCATTTAAGGAGGTAACAAATGGGTAGGCAGGAGGCACGGGAAAAGACACTCTCTTTAATCGGTAATGGAGATAATCTATAGAGTTCCTGCAATGCAAGTAGTCCATCTTCCAGGCATAAACTTTAGATAAGGCGTAGGATGTGGAAAGATTCATGCAATATCGTGGAGCTACTTTTCATAACAGTCATTTGGACGAATTTTGTTTATGGTCTATATTGAACAAAGAGAATAGACCTTTCCCATGCCCCGTAAATCACGGCCCTCCTGAAGGGTGTCTGCAGTGGTGCTCCACTATTACTATTCACAAGAACATTAACACCACTGAAATAGTCTCTGTGAATTTACTGCTATTTACCTGTTCAGATTAGGAACTGATGCACCCCTGCAAACAGCTGACATGGTGTGCCAGACCTGCAGCAGCCCCTTGCATCTTCAAACACTCTGTTAGAATGCTAGCAAGCAGCCTCCCCATGTATATGTCATTTGCATGAGGGCATCTTTTTTTCTTGTTTTTAAGGAATCTTTTAAAATTTTGTTTGTGAAGAAAATGGCAAATTTAAACTATTTTTTTTTTTGGCAATTCAAAAGCCTAAATTCTCATTTCTAGAATTGGAATTGTTTTGACAAATTCAAAACAATTTTCAATTTTAAATGATTTTATTTTGGGGGTTAAAATTTAAATGGGAGGAGATCTTGAATGAAAACAAGCTGTGTGTTCACTGTAGAAGAGACTGAGAAGCTGTTTCTTGGGCTTTCATACAGAAGGGTATTTGTATAATGAAATCTCTGGGTTTGGTGAGAGGCAAAATTGGGAATAACTCTGCTAGGAATGGATTTTTATAGTTATTTAAAAAATGGAAAAAAAAGAGATATCAAACTGTAATGACCAACAATTTCAAACAGAGGCTTTGGGATGATGCTGGAGGATCAGATCAAACCAATTAAAGCACTGGGTAAGGATACTGGCTCCCAGCCCCAAGATAACAGCTCAAAGAGGAGGGGAGGAGGAGGAGGACTCCTCTCTCTTTCTCTTTCCTGCTCTTTCTTTTTCCCACTCCTGTTTTTCATAGTGGGGGCACTAATGAACTTTTCAAGTCCCATGAAGACAACCCTTGTGTTCTGATTAGTTGCCTTACTTTTAATGAATTGTTTTAATCAAGTTTCAAAGCAGGCACTCTATGCTTCATTGCAGCAGCCCAATGACAATGAGCTGAATGTTACCAAGACAGTGCATCTGATGGACTTTAATGGATTTTATGTGACAGTGTCTAGTGGCCTCATATTAGACATAGCTTTACAACAGAGAACCCATGGGGTTGCACTATGCATTTAATCTATACAAACTGTAAGGATAAGGGAGAGGGAAGCTGTGGAGGGGGAGATACTCTGAACCCTGAAGACCTTCAAAAGACATGCATTTCATACTAATAAGAAACAGTCTTCGGTAATTTTCTTTTTTTTTTTTCCTTTTTTTTTTTCTTTTTTTTTTCTTTTTTTTTTTTTGCAATGGCAAAGTCCCGCTGTGTTTTCTTAGGGAATGTCATGAGTATAATATCTCCAGGGCTTTTTTGCAATAACATTCTCGAAACATGAAGTTATCTGGAAAAATTAAGCTCTCAAGGAAATCTTGGCAGGGCTGTAACATTTCCTGGATTTCAGGTAGCGATTTTGAGTTGTGATCTCTTAAGTCCGTAACAATTTGCTATTTCTAATTTATTGCTTCATTTGTGACTGCTGCTACAGCGAGGTAAATTTATTCTGATTTGCACAACCTAAGTCTTAGCTCTGACAGTGACTAATTATTACCTGAGTTAAAATAATGAAAGTGTCGGAAAGTGTCCGAATGCAATTTGTTAGGAAAACATGTGGCATGCTGTGTTACCCAAGCCCAGAAAAGCCTAAGTGATCAGAAACCATGGAGAATTAAGAATTTTTCCCCCAAAGGTTACAAATCAATGTGGAAATTTTTCAGGGAATTGGACTGCTGAGGGGTTCCATTCACTGGAATATAAAACGCAGACCATACCTTTCTAATTTTCTATTTAAGGAGGAAAAGTTAGTTTTTTTGAAAACTCTAAAAGAATGTTTTAATGGAAACTGTGCCCAGAGAGCTTGCATCAATTATAGATTATTGTTTGATATTATTTAAATTATACACTGGATGAAGATTATGTTGCAGCTATTCTTCCTCAGAAAAAAGCAAACAAATCCACAATAACACATAGAAAACAAAATCTGTTGCCAGAAACTCCAGAAGTATGAGCACCTTTAGCTGATGTAACACTTTTTTTTTTCTTTCTTTTTTTTTTTTTTTTTTTTTTTTGCTGGCTCAGGGTTGGTCCTGTGTTTTGTCAATTATAGGCATGTCTTATTCACAGAACAGCTCAACTCCAGCTGTGTAAAATGAATCCTGAAATGAAATGGTCAAATGATGTTAATGACTCTGTCTGCTTGCGAAAGTTTCTGAGGAATGTTAGCAGCTCTGGGTTAGAATTAGAAAGCATCTGACAGCTCTGCAGTTCTTGTTGTTCAAATAACTCCACAAAAGCAGAAGGGATATCAGTAAATTAAAATAATAATGCAAAAAAAAAAAAATATAAACAGCTATCTGGCTGAAAAAGTGAGGCAGTACAAATGATTTGGGTTTTGCTCCATTCTGAGTATTCATCACTCTTGTGAGCCATTTAAGCCACACTTGAAATTAAATTTATCTCGAGCAGGATTTAATTTAGAGTTAATAAGGCAATTGTTTTATTGTTAAGCACCAATTGGATGTCAACACGTAATGTTTCCTAGAGTGATAATTCTACTGTACCCTGAAAAGATGCTGGGACTACATGAAGGCTAAAGATTTCATGGGCCATAATGATGTACCTGTGCTTAATATTGCTTAATATATCTGTATTTACTGTCTGTATTTCAGGCTCTCCTACCACACAAATGTCCTGTTGTATTAAAAAGCTACAAAATATGTATCTGTGTCTGTGTGTAACACACCTGCTAGACCTCTTGAGAGATATGATTATATTAATTACAATATATTGATTGATTTCTACTTTACACGGACTGCCTGTATTTAATTTAAATATACAATGAAGCATATTGAGGACACAATTTGGATTGTTGCTGTGATAAATAATTGCTAATTGTGTCATGATAGATCACCTATTTTAAGGCAATGTTTCTCCTATGCTAATAGCAACTGCATGTATGGAATGCACTGAGAATCTGTTTCAATTATTCATATTTGTTCCTGGACTGTACTTTTCTATTCAGGTCTGGAAGGAACAATACATATCTTGGCACTTCAAAACAAAGGCTGGCATAATTTTCAAGAAAGTATTTATGCCTTTTCACATGGAGTCTATGCATGCTGTTATGTTGATTACATGAAAATACAGAAGTCAGTATGTAATTCTAGACTCTGTTTTGCTAATCCTAGTGTGTGTACAATATATACATATAAAGATCAGTCAGCTAAATTGCTAATAATATTTGTAATAATTATTGCTATTAAAGCCTATCAGTAGTACAATATTAGTGTCAGTATTTTTGCTATTGCCCAAATATATTAGATTTAATTAGTCATTTTATATGAAAACAATAGCATTATTTTTGAATCTTCCCTATACCTATAACAGGCCTAACAATCATTTTCCCAAGAATTTACATTCAAGGAAGAAAAACCCAACAGCAATATCCCTTTTTATGCCTTCACTCCCATTCTATGTCTGCTTTCTACAAATCAAACCAAACTTATACAAGTCAGTTTGCCAAGAGAAGTTTCCATGAAAACAGCAATTTAAAAGAAGCCTGGAGAGTATTTGCAAATTGTGAATTTGTAAATACAACATTCATTATTAAAAACTTGATTCTAAGAGTCGCACTCAGTTAATCAAGGAACAGAAACAACTCTGTGTGATTCACACGCCCAATAAAAAAATCGGAAGAGACCCCAGACATATAATTTCTAATCTATGACTACGCTGAAAAAAACAGCAGCTGTTCAAAGAAAATTCATGTACTGAGAGAGAGGATGGGGTTTGGATTTGAAAAAGCATCTTGGAAAGACAGATCCTTTTGTTATTGAGTTCATCTGGAAACTTCTGCCTGGGCTGGGGTGCAGGGAGGGTGCAGTGCACCCCTCCTTGTGCAGGGCAGCACTGCTGGTTTGCTGCTGTTTGGTACCTTTTAGGAGGGGCTCTGGTTGGGTGCTGTTCCACAGCCATTTCCAGTGGCACCAAGCTCAGCTGAGGAAGTTTCTTCTCTTTTTCCAGCTGTGCATTGTTCCCGTCCTGGCAGCTGGATATCCCTTTGGTCAGCATCAGATGCTATGGCAAGAGTTTGTGCTGGGAACACAGAGTTTTCCTTCCTCTTTTTTTTTTTGGAGGGAGTCACCAGCAGGAGATTTACATGTCGTTAGGTCCAAGACAAGAGCCTGGTATGAAGCTAGAGGCTAAAGCTGCTACAAAAGTTGAGGTTGAGGTGAACATAAAGCACTGAACATCCTAGTCAACCTGATCCAATATGTTGTGGAAAAATCTATGCACTCAAGCCTCCCAGCATGGCCTTTCACAGTTGCACAGCATGTTTGCTACCAGTCCTGCAGTGAGGTGGCTCCCAGCACAGCTGTGAGGTGGCTCCCAGCTCAGATGGGACAATGTGCACCTATAGGAGCAGGCAGTCCCCTGGCATCCCCCGGACTGATGGCTCCAGGACACAGGGTGGGATGCCCTGAGTAGTCCCACACCCAGCACGGAGAGGGAGCACAGCCAGGAATGAGGCAGCAATCTGGGCCAGTAATGAGCAGCCAATTAATTGATTACTGAAAGTATAACTGAATCCTATGCCTCGGAGAAATCTAAAATATAGTAACTGCTTACTTTATTGACAGCATTCATGCCATATTTAGTAGCTGGTATGTAAGAAGTAGCTGGACAATTTTGTTACACTTAATATGTTTCAGAACACAGCATAAAACATGTTTTAACACTGTAACAACTATTGAGCAGTACCTCTGGGAACAGGCTTTATTATTAGATTACATTATACAAGATTAGACTAGTCAATAAGGGATTTCTTTCACACAGCATGCCATCTGAAATACCTGTTTTCTTTCCCTTTTTTTTTTTTTTTTTTAAATTACTTCAAGACCTTCTTTGTAGGATCTTAGGTACAATATACCCATGAATCATAAAACTGACAAGCCCCAGGGCTGAATGGTCTCTGTACAGGAGATAGGAGGCCTAGAGATAAAGGTGCACTACAGGTATACAGTGACAGGGGTGGATTATAGATAAACAAAAGGCACAGTTATTAGATGCGAAATGCCAGGCAGGATTGTACATGGAGAATGCAAATTGTGAGGACTGAGTCTCAGGGACCCCAGTCTGCTTGGACTGTCAGGCAGGAGGAAAACAAAGACAATGCATCAGTCTGGGTGCAATCCTGGGGTGTTTAGATCCGCTTTAGCTGCTGGCTGCTGAGGGTTTCAGCCAGATTTTGGCACTTGGATAAAACCCTGGCGAAATTCAGGCCTCTCAGGAGGTTAATTCAAAACCCTTCTGATCAAATAATTTGCTGATTGGTTAAATAATAATTAGAAAGGCAAAGAATAGGTGTATTGTGAGATAACCTGGGTCAGGGCAGCAAACAGATGCCTTCTATCCTCCTAGGATCCAGTGTCCCCAGTCCTGTCCCTGTTGTATTAATCTTTTCTGCCTTTATTCAGAGCAGCCCAACAAGCAGAAGAGAGACTGGGCATTGTGGTCTCCCCTGGCTCAGGATAAGGCTCGACAGGGCCCCTGGGGGATTTTCAGGACAACTCAATCCCAGCTCGGACAGGGATTCCCAGCTTGCAAGTTTGGGTTTCAGGCTCTGGTGCTTGCAGAGTGCTGAGGTACTATTTTGGTACCCGGTCCCTCTATGAGCATATGTCTGCTCAATTACACTGCTGAAATAGAGTGAGAATCAAACACACTATTTGCTTTTTTTCCCCTAAATGATATCCGGTGCTATTCACACGTTTTCCCCCCTTTAAATTCCGTGTTGCACGCTGCATTGCATCTGTTGCTGGCAATTTCTCTCTTAGTCCTAAATTAAAAACCTCCACTGAACTACGCAGTTGCTGACTACATCCATGAGAGCAACTTCTATTCAAAATTCCTAGATGGAGAAGATTTGTGGCCTGCTTTGCTGTACAAGCTGGAAATGAATATGAATTGAAAGGACTATATATTTAAGAGCAGTTTCCTTTTTTTTTTTTTTTTTTTTTTTTTTTTTTTTTTTTTTTTTGCCTACAAGGATCTTTCTTCTTTTATATAACCAAATTTCCCCACAAGATTGACATTTCAGGAAAGGGGCAGAGGCAGACAGGTGACTACAGATCAAATTGGATTTCTGCAACCTTCCATTGTAAAGGTCAGCCCTCCGCAGTGGTTTTCAGCCTGCTTTTCCTCTTTTGGTTTCCAACACAGGTGAAATACTTGGTGTGCCCAGGCACCTTTTAATATTTTATTTTTATTTTGGTCGCTTCTTTCTTAAATACTCAGTGGAGAAATAGGTTAATTAGGCTGTTGGCTTTGCTGCAGAGCAGTGTCCTCCGACCAGGTACGGTGGGAGAAGGGACTGGAGAACGATCCCTTCCTACCCTTGGCATCCTGAACCCGCTCAGATCAGTGAGAAAAATTCCTGGAAGTAATGACCTGTTGCAACATTCGAGGGGAATGGAGGATCTTTAAATCAGACACACCAGCAGTCAAGAAACTTCCCAACTGGAGGGCAATGTTGCTTACTTTGAACAGGATTTGGCAGCGACTCTGATGAAGAAACTGGAGAAATAACTCCAGTAATTACCTTTTCCCCATGTTGGCCACTGGGTTGCCATGGACACTCTGTTCTGACCAAAATATGGACCCTGCTGCCTTGTGAGCAAGCTGTCAAATAACCAATTGGGTGTCAGAAATTTATAGCCAGTAATTAACTGATAGGTTTATAATTAAGCGGAGATGCCCCTGAACAGCAATGCTTGGATCTGAATTCAAATTCTGACTTTTTCCAAAATTCAGGGGTAAAAGAGAGCGACAGTTTGGGTACAGTGCCATCTTTATAATTAAACAATGATTTTTGACAGGAGGGGAATCTCCAGCAGTTAATGACTGACTGCAGGAGTTGAGGGCCTGAGGCAAAGCTGAGGGCTTTTAATCCAGGTGGTCATTAACTGCCTGGGAATGCCTGACCCTGAGGTTAATTGTTTCTATTTTAAATCATGAAAATAATATACACATATACAGACCCCCCCTTTCCCTCTTTTCTGCTGTACACATGAGTTACAAATACACTGCTTTTTATGTATTGAAAAAGAAGAGAGCTGAAGATGTTGGGATGTTCTTGATGTGTTTGCTAAAGAGTTCAGGTACCTCAGGTATTCTCTTGGCACTTTCCACTCACAAAATCTGACCCAGAGCCCAGCCAGAAGGGACTGGCCCGGAAAGGCTCTGATCTGGGGCATGGAAGGAACAGGAGTGCACAGTGGGGTTTTTAGAAGTGCTTGGGCTGCCTCTGAATCGTTAATTCCAAAATCTTGGGAGATGATTTAATTTTTGATTAGTTTGCTGTTTTAATAGGCAGAACTTCTCTCTGTGATTCTGCATGTCCTGGGAGTAAGGCACAAAACTACTTTTAAAAGCTGTTTGTGCACCTTTTCTGAGTATTTCTGGGCTTTAAGTGCTGGCTGTTCCACACAGAGCAGGGTCAGGCCCTTAAAAAACCACTAACACTGCTTTCCAGTGCTAGCTCCAACTTGTGCAAAAGAAGCCCCCAGGAATTAAGCGCAGCCTGGAAACCCAGAAACTCTGAGCAGGTGACACTTTGAAGTGAGCAAACCCAAGAGCCAGCAGATCCCCCACCTGAAACAGAAACAATTGCGTTGTGGTTCGTTCAGATGCATTTTCTTCCCTGAATCCTTCCTTCTCCGTCCCCTCTTCACTTTACTTGTTTTTAAAGAGACATATGTCATCATTGCCAGTTCAGTTTCCTGTGTTTAACCCTTGCTATATCTAGCCTGATTACTCCTAATAAAGCTTGACAGTTGGAGGGTTAATCCAACCCTTGGTCTCATGGTTTCTTCTCTGGAAACAATCTGTCCCTGAGAGCTTTCTGGCCTGTTGCAAGGTTATATCCCCCTGGGGTGCCATCAGCGCCAGCCAGGGCTCCTTTCCCATTGTCTGCCAAATGGCCACCAATTAAGTCAACTGTTCCCCAATTAGAATTTTGAGGAATTTATCTTGTTCCTTCTGTGTTCTAACTCCCAAGCAGGGGCAGTTCTTGGAGTCGGTTTCAAGGGCTTCTTTTTTTTCTCTTCCATAGTGAGAAGGGGTGGGGGCGGTGTGTGTGGAATTAAATAAATAAAGAGCAGTTCTTTCCTGTAATTGGATACTCCTGGGTTTTTCCTGAATGTTGCCCATTCACACAGCTTAATCCTGGGGTATGTGGTGAGAACTTGGTAATATTTAAGGGAGGATGTTTTATTATTGTTCCAATCACCTGAATTAGTGTGGCTGATTTTTTTTGAATCAATGCTGCTCTCAGTAAAATTCTTCACTGTGCCATCAACCATAAAAACATCACGGTTTCCTGAGGCAAAGGAAGAAAACAATAATTTTATTTTGAACTGATATGATAATCAAATATGCAGGCTTACTGTTAGGTGTTGGGGTTGTGGTTGGTGTTTTTTTTTTTTTTTTTTTTTTTTTTTTTTTTCCTAACCCCAAAATTTCTTTTCTGATTGTTTATATCTTTTTTATGGGTGAGTTAAACACTGGGCCCTGGGTCCTGTTTAATATGGGAAATGCAAAATCTGGCAAAGTTATCAGGGTAGTATCTTTAACCTAGATGTACAAACCCCTGATTGATCCATTCTAGGCAAACAGGACCTTTGGATTCCTTCCTGAGGGAGCGTCTGAAGGTCTTCAGCAAACTCTTTGTGTGATACCTCAACTGCCCTTACTATGGTGGAGTAAAAGCTCTTAATGCCATAGGGAGACTGTGCCAGGGCAGCTATAGTGTCACCATCAACCCCTCTACCTGAAAATATCTTTTAACAGAAAACAATGTTTTTTCCTGCAAGTTAAAGTCCATTTTGCTAAAACTGCCAAGAAATAAGAAAGAATTGAAATGTGAGACTGGAGATGGAAATGTCTCCTGCCTTCTACTTGCACTTTCTAGGAGTTGGTGCCCAGTAAAACCTTCTTCTTTTTTGGTGTTAGGAGTGGACCTCCCTTTCTGGAGTCTGGCTTTGCAGTTGAATAAATCCAAGGTTTCAGAGCAAACTTGGGGGTAATAATGAAAACCTACTTTTCCACAAGGCATTCACTGCTATATTAAACAAGTTCACTGAGATATGGTCCTGGGTCTTCAAACATTTTGGTAATGGAGCCACCTTACCCACTTTTCTGCTGATCTTTTGCTGTGCTTGTCCTCAGTTTCTGACTCTGTCCTGGTGCTGCATTAAGTGATGTGATTAAAATTGTAGCCAACATCTGTCATGTATCTCTCTATTTTTTTTTTCCCCAGAAAGAATCAAGTAGTTTATTTTGGGATTGCTTAGGGAAGATTTTGAATTCTCTTTTTCACACATTTCCTTCATATTACTGCAAATAAAGCCAATTCACTCCATTCACATCTGCTTCCAAGTGTCACCAATTTCCTACAAGTTCAAAAACATGAGGCAAGATGGAGATAAAGACCACATACAAAATTTAGCTGCCAATCTAGTTTTCTTTAGGGTTTATGTATGATTTTATCTGAAGTTGCGTGTCTGGCCATCCAGATTTGTTTTAAATGATTACAAAAAATGCTGGGTCTGATCCTTCATGGGAGAAATTGCAGAAGTTATTCCAGATGTACACAAATAAGACTGAGACCTTTATCACCCTTCTTAAGTCGTGTAGTTTTCTCCTATTTAACTCAAGGCAAATTGCAGTGAATTGTATGGAAAACTGACACTCTCAAAGCTTTGCAAATTGTTAAGGTTATATTATATTCTTACTTTTTTAGAATTTCGTTTGTTCAAGATACACAACTATTCCAGGAAGAAGGGGTGAGCACATGTCCCATACACAGTGTAACTGCAGAAAACAGAAATATATAGACAAGCTACCCTCGAGGGCAGGAGGTGGAGGAAGTTAGTGAAAAAATATAGCACAGTAATAATATCAAAAGAACAGGACAGCAAATTATAGCTGTCCCTGGTTAGATTTAATTGGGTTTCCTTCAATATAGTGAAGAGTGGTTGAGGATTTTCTTTGCTTGCCATAAAGCTCCCAGCAGTCCCCCCAGACTGTACTCAGCTCCAGTCCCATGGAAGCAAGAACATAATCTTTACCCACACATCAATACCCAGCTCCCACATCAACCAGAAGGAAGCACGCCCCATTAAAGAGGTTAATTCCCATGTGTCAAAACAGGCTGTATTTGAGGAAATGCAAGTAAGCATTTTAATAGAAATTTTTAAACCCATTGGGCCTGATTGTCCTCACATTGCTTTAAAGTCAGTGCTGCTCGGTTTAGTTAAACCTTTGTTTTATTCTGGAGTAAGCAAAAGGATGATACAAGTAATTCTTTCCTTTTTCCTAAGTAAATGAATGATTTTGATACAACTTTTATCAACCTGGTCTACTTAAGCTCAGTGAAACTCCCCAATATGGGTGAAAATCAAGCACTATTTCCTGTTTGGCTTGCACTTCATGCTCATCCTTGCAGTGGCTCTGTGCACAGTGTAATGAATGTGCAACTTGCACATGGTTGTTTTGCCTGCCCATGCAACCCTCAGGTGAAAAAGCAGAGCACACTTTTACAGATGCAGGTTTTATTTTCCTGTAGCCATGCTCCAGGCAAGTTCTTTGGTATTTTCCATCTCTTCCCTATGGAAAAATAGAGCAAGGAGAGAAGCAGGAGACCCAAAGAGCAGACATGATGAACACACAGTACTGCAAATGCATCCCAATTCGCTCGCTGCTGTGCATGTGTGTGAAGGATCTACTGCCGGGAAATTCTGTCAATACTCTGCCCATATCAGGAAGATTAAAGGCACTGATTTTTTTCTCTTTCTTAGTGTTGTGTTTCGATTCTATAACTTTTCTCTCTTACATTATTTTCCTTTGGAAAAGGCTTACCCACCATGCTTCACTTCAGATAAAGACAGGAATCTCCTCATGTTAGCCTGTGTAAGGATGCCCTCTGCTAAATAATGAGTATCAATGATCTCATGTAGCTGTTAATGTAACTGCTCTACCAAAATCTGTTCCTTAGAGGAGAGGATCCCAAAGTTCTCTTCATGAGACATCACAGAATCATGAAATCACAGAAGAGTTTGAGCTGGAAGGTCCTTCAAAGGTCATCTAGTCCCAATGTCCTGCCACGAGCAGGGATATCTTCCACTAGACCAGTTTGCTGAGAGCCCCTCAAGCTGGCCTTGAATGATTCCAGGGATGGGGCATCCACCACTTTTCTGGGCAACCCATGCCAGTGTTTTACTACTCCCACTGTAAAAAAAAAAAAAAAAAATCATCATTGGACTTCCATATGGGAACCAGCCAAGGGGTGCCCTGGGGCATTGAGGCTCCTCTTGATTTCCCTTTCCTGGCCACTCTGAGGAAGGGGCCCAGCAAGACATCTCCTTTGATACAGGCCCTGCCAGGCCTCTTGCTTGGGCAGGGAGACGCAGGACGTGGCGGCCCCAGGGCTCTGCACCCCACCAGGGCCGCGCTCAGCCCTGTGGAGGAAAGGCCTCAATGGCTGCGGCCTCAGCAATGAGCCGGTTGTGCTGAGAAGGGCTCCAGATAAAAAGAGCCTTTGTGGGCCCTGCACAAAGGCCTCCTGGTTGCTCTCTAAGAGCTGTGCTTGAGCGCTCCTTGGGCGGGCTGGGCTCCTTGGCACGGTGTTAAAGTGGAGCAGGAGGAGCGAGGGGAGCACAGATGTTTTGCGGGAGGGACGGCCCGGTGTGCCAGCGGTGCCACGGCCCTGCCACAGCAGATAATTCAGCAGCCCCAGAGAGGCCTTTCTCAGGCCTGCCAGCATCATTAGCGGTGACAAACAGGAAATTGTTCCCCAGCCAACTGCTTAAGTAGATTTACAAGAAGTGATTTATTTCTGTGCCGTTAGTTGCAGCCCCAAAGCCTTATATGTGTATATATATATGTGTATATATATGTGTGTGTGTGTATTAAAAAAAATTAAATCTCAGAATTTGGCTCATTTGCTGTGAGAAACAAAAATTCTTCCCAGCCACTTTGGCACAAACTGGTTTTCACAGGCCTGCTATGGTCAATAGCTGTGCTTCTCCTGCATGTCAAAAGTGATATTGAATTATCTGGAGAAGATACCGAGGATCCTTTTGGGTGGGTGGCTGGCTGGGGTGATGCTGATCTCAGCCCACCTCCTCCTGGTTGAGGGGAGAAGTGGTGACATCCTCTGATGGAGTCAGATGGTGCTGCCAATTTGATAATGCAACAGGTGCCCAGTGCACACCCAGGCCATTTGATAATTCACATCAACTAAAGGAAACCAAGATCCAACGATGGATTGATGAAAAGAAAACTCAAAAACGTGGCTGCAATTTTCTGCATTGCTTGTTACCTCTCACAAGAACTTCAACACCATCCAGGGCAAATTTGCTTTTTTCTTTATTTCCCTATTCTGCTTTGCAATTTTCTTGCTCCAAGGATAAAATTGTGGGGTTTGTTTGTTTGTCTTTTAGATCCCCGGGAAAACCAGGTAATCTTTCTCACAAGTTATTTTTTAACTTGAAAAAAAAAACCAAACAGACAAATAACTCCCCACTAACTCAGAAGAATTCCAATAATCAATCAAAAACACAAAACAAAGGACCAGAATGGACACATTTAATTGGAGTTACTTATCACTTCCTATTAGATTCTGAGTTTTTTCAGAGCATAGAGTCAAATTCTGTTTGTAGAGTTCCTATTTTAATATGGCCCACTTTCACTTGCCCCTTTGCCGCTGCAATAGTAATCACAAAAAACCAAACAAATGTCAATTTTAGGCCAATTTTCCTTTTTATTCTCTGAAAATATACTGAAAGACCCCACATTTTCTCTGGTGTTTGGTAACCTGAAAAGAAACTTGATACAATACAATTGCAGCCAAAGCACTATCACTCTGTGACATTCAGTTTATAAGGAAATGTGGAAATGTGCAATCCATCCACAGTAATTTAAATGGATGTTTTGATTGGATTATGTAAGTATATTTGTGTTTGCATGTGCATGTGTGTGCATGCATATATGCCATAAATTGTCAAAAGAGGTCACTCCATAAAAGTGAATTTAAACTTAATTTTACATTCTTGATAAAAGTTCAAAGGCTAAATTCAGTTTAACCTTGGCTCAGCAGAGCTTTTCCTTCTGATTTTTCAGTCTGATATGAAAATTGCTTGTGAAATAAAGACAAACATAGGTTTGCCTGAGAAGGCATTAATAATCCGATCCTTACATGTTTGTATAGAAGACAGGTACAATCCAGTGTTGATTGCTTCTTAGCTTCTCTTTGCTTTTTCAGGAAATCCTGGGAGATAATACCAGGTCATCACAACTGAGCACTGTGCACCCACAAACAAACACTGGTAACTCTGAAGAGCATAGCTCTCGACGGATCACATGTGTGGGACTGAGATCCAGGTACACACAAGGAATCATCATTGCAATACATCACTCTCTGCGTTTCACAACCCACATCTGACCATTTTCCCAAACAAATAATTTAATCTGTATATTACATTGCTTTTTTTTTTTTTTTTTGTTCCTTTTAAAAGGACTTTTTTACAGAGAACCTAAAAGATTATTTTATGAGATAAACTTAATGGTGAGTTTTCCAGTCTAGGTAAATAAGAATCCCATGGGAACTAGGAATTTTGGGATCCATTCAAACAAACACTGTAAAGTTTTGAGAAATGCCAAGTTCTTGGGAGATCAGTGTGTGTATGTGTGTACTACGTGTTTGTATAGTCAACAATCTCCGAGCAATATGGTATGCCAGTTATTAATTCTGCTCATTGCAGATGGCTTCATTATGTGTATTTAATTTCAGTACTTAAGCAAACACACAAAAGTAGGGCTTACAAACTGCTTTAGGATACGACGGTTATGTACAGTCAAATGAAACAGAAGCAAAACGGAAACAACTGATACTCCTTGGGCTGGAGGTAAATCTATATTGATGGGATTAAGCCATTCAGAAGCATCCCTCGACTTGAATAGCCCTAAAACCACCAATTGCTTTGTTTGTGGTGTCGAGAAGGTACTGATCACTAGAGCCTTAATTTGCCGCAGCAGTTAAGTGCTCCAATTCCTCAGCGCAGTAATTGCCACATGTTGAGTGTGCAGATGTCTAAACACGTGGGAGCACTTCCCTTTCCTAAAGACAAATGAAGATTTTCATTTTGTTTTGTAAACGTGTCAGGATTTATCACTTAGTCATGTGTCATGCATTAGGGTGTTTATACAATACGGCTTTCCGCACCCTGGTCCTGGACTTCTATGATTTCAACAACAAGGCCGTGGAGTAAAGAGGGTTTGTTAGACCTTCCCCCATTAACCCAAGCCTTTGGCTGGACTAAAGGGAAGCATGAGCTCAGAGTGTCAATGATAAACAGGGTTTTTTTTTCCAGGAGTGAGACAATTGGGGTTCACCTATGTCCTCAAAGACTGCTTGATAAAACAGACATCATCAGCAAGGCAGGTGGATATTTAAAACAAACCAAAACTGAAAGGTAAAAATAAAATTGAAGTGATGATGTCCACCAGTAGGTATAATATGTATGGACAGTGTATCTGTCCGTATTACTCTGTGTTAAGTTGGATTTATAGCCTCCCCTCAGCCTCTGTGTACCACCCAAACACTGAATATCTACTTTTTTAACTTTTTGTATAAGTGGCTACATTTTAAATCGTTTTGAAGTTTGCATATGTAACATCTTATCAGAGACAGGACGACTGACAGTAGTAATATTTCTGAAATTACTGTTCGGTAATGGAAACAGGAATGGGCATATGTTGTGAAGTTGGGAAGAGTCTTGGGCACCAAGCCTGAGGTTTGATTCATCTCTCTTTGGAGCTTGAGGCTGATGTTGATATTGCAACTATGGAGCATCTCCTGGTAGGGCTGAGGGGCAGATCTGAAATTCATACAGAGCAATGAATGTGTGGTATACTCATCTCTCAGGAAGGTTTTACAGACAAAGCAGAATTAGATTGCAAGAGGCCAAAATAGCTAGCTGATGTTTCTAATGAACATTTGAATTTTCTTTTATCTGAAAATAAAGATAAAAAAGCATCCAAGAAGTTAAAAATCTGCCTCTCTGCTCTGTTACCATTTTGGTGGCTGATACTATTTTGTTTGCAGAAGCCAGGAAAAGAAAAAAAAAAACCCAAACCAATAGTTATTTATCTGTTACAGACAAAGACTGTAAAGAAATCCAAGAAGAGTATTCCAGCACAAAAGCCTGAACTCTTTGACCTCTCAGGCCTTGGGCCTGGACAATTGGCCAAGCTGGGCTTTTTCCTGAGAACTGCCCGAGGGCAAAGGCTGAGAAAAGATGCACATTGTTCATGGCTCCATCCATTAAAGGCAAGGGCTGAAAGGCAAAAGGATCTTTCCAGGTTATAGCAGTGCTGAGAATGCAGCCTGACACTCATTTTCAAGGTAATGTAATAAAGGGAAAAAAGTGAGTTGTAGAGATCTTAATTCTTTAAAATTTAAAAGCTAATTTTGTGTCTTTTAGTCAATTTCCTATGCAGGAAGGAAGAATTTATTAACTGACTTCTGATGTTAAATGGAGTGCTAATGGGCAAGTACAACAATTCAACAGGTGCCAAGGAGAAATATAGAGACATTATATCAATATTAATCTTAGGGACTCAAAAAAGCCCTGGTAGGGGGTTTTATTAGGCAGGTTGTGATGGGAACACTCCTGCCACCTGCAAAGCGAAAAAGGGGTTGGGTTACCCAGTTGGAAGTATTTGAATGTTCACATTGCAAGGTGTTTTAATGGAAGATTACGAATTTTGTGCCATTGGAAATTGCTGTTTGTTGACAGAGGTTGTCCTGAGGTGGAATTCCTCCTGGGAGAGATTCCTTGGAGCTGCTGTTCTCTGGCCAGGGCAGGCAAGGCAGCGCTGCTGAAGAGCAAAAGTATTTCCAGCGTTGAACACTCAGCTGGAAACCTGAACACCCATTATTAGTCTGGATAGAAGTCAAAAAAATAGTTGAACCTGTTAAAAATCTACACAGCCGCTATTTCACAGACTGATCTTCTGCCAGTAAACAAATGCTGACTCTAATGTACTTCTGATTTTGACCCCTGGGTTGAAAATTTTCTGTATAAACACCAGCTGATGAACAGGTCACTTTGTTTCCAAGACAAGACTCTCACACTCGCGCCCCACACAGCAGGTCCCTGATCCAGATAAAAGACTTCAAAATGTCCAGCAATAATTTTCACTGAACAATTTTTTCTTTGTTCCAAGCTGTCAAATTATTAGTGGGAAAGGATTAGCAGGGAAGGGAAAGTGTTTTTGTCTAAACATCTTATTCGTCTGCAAAAAAAAAAAAAAAGAACCTATTTTGATGTTCTCAGGTAGAAAATTTCCACATTTTACAGACAAAAGTGTTTGAAAATTTCACAAGATAAATGAGATATAACTTTAAAATGATAAAGCAAAATACAAAGAAAATATTTTGATGTTTCACGGTAATTTTTTTTCACCCAGCTGCACATATTTTCTTGCTGAATGTGTGTTTTTTGCAGACTAATAGCTTTTTCATTCCATACCAAAACCAGATAAAAAGGAAGGCACAGAAATTCCCTGGAATTTGAGAACTATTCATCTGTGGCTCTGCTCCTCTTCACAAATACATTAAAATAACAAACAATAGGGATATATGGGAGCGCTGAAATAATAATCAAAATTTCAGTGGGAAAAAGAGATATTCAGTTATTCAGTTATTCAGTTAACTGGGAACATGCTTCTAAGGGTTTTGACTCTTGACAGATTTACGATTAACCATCTTATCTGCCTGGCTCTATTCTTTAATGTTGATTTTTTAGTAACAGAAATGACCTTTGGCAAAAGCGCCCCCCAGTTTGCAGGCTGGGAAGGGATTCTGCCATGAATATGGCACAAATAGGTGTGGTGATAACAGAGCACCCACAGCCCCTTTGCTGAGGAGGGTTTTGCTGGGTGACAGCCACTGGGAACATCTGAGCCTGCTGCTGTTTGTAGCCAGGGAATAAACTTCTCCGCTCCCAACATTTCATATTTGGCTTAATTGGAACCACTGCTCAGAGGAGGATGCTCTGAGCGTTGTCAGCGAAGCGTTTTTGGCCAGCTCATCCCTTTCCAGAGGAGCAGTAGAGATCCCAGCCCTGCTCAGCCCCTTTCCAGAGGATGTTGCACAACCTGGCTGCATCACGTTCTTGCTCTGTCATGTCCCTTCTCAAGCAGTGTCGTAAACAGCATCTTATTCACTTCAGTGGCATGTGCAGAGGAGAAGCATCACACGGTGATCCTGGGAAGCTGGGGCCAGAAAAGGGAATAAAAACTGTGCAATGTGAATGACACCAGCTCTGGGGCTGCTTGACAGCAGGGATTTTTTTTTTTTTTTTTTTTTTTTTTTTTTTTTTTTTTTTTTTTTTTTTTGGGATGTGTGTGAAAATGGTAACAGGCTTTATCTCACATGAAGAATTAGTTTCCTGTTCTAATAATAGTTGTAGTAGTCACAACAATAATCATAACAAAATTCCCCTCAAATGAAATGAATGTTTTCTGGGTTCCAGTGTCATCTAAGTACTCCCCCCACCCCCTTAACTCTATAAATCCGAAATAGCCCCAAAGAAACCAGCTCAGTTTCATACATGTGAAAATATGCTGAGTGGGACTGGCAGCATCTCCCATTGCAAATCCAAAAAGGGATTTAGAAACAACCCTAGGCAACAAAACCCCCAAGATCCGGGAACACCACTGATGGGGTGTGAGGGAATGACGTGGTGGGGAGAGGTTTGAACATTCAATTTTAGTGTTTAGCAAGACTTTGTGCAAGAAAAAGAATGGTGTCACTTCCTGTAGCTGCTAGATATGTTCAATAAATTTTTATTCAAATATATATATCTAAGATACTGAAAAGCTGCTTTCTCTACTCCCTTAAAAATTCCAAACTGTACGACCAGTTCCCATAAATGACTAATCTTATTTCAAATGAAGCTAATTTTTGGCTAGGTCTTGAGAAGAAAAAAATATTGGATCTGCAACAAAATCCATATTTTTCTCCCCACACAGTATCTTAAAAATGTAACCAGACTAACAGCTTGTTTCCAGATGATATTAGATGCTCCTTTTGGTTTCCAAAATCCGGTTTTTGTATTTGGTTGTGTGACATGGAGATGGCATACAGGTTCTAGAATTTTTTTGCCCCCTCCACTTTGTGAAGGTCGGGCTGGGAAATCTTCACAAGCTGCTGGGGAAAGAAAAAAAGAAAGAAAGAAAAAAAAAAAAAAAAGTAGAAAATCTGTGTATTTAAAGTGGAAGAGCACAGTCCTTCCCCCCTATGGCGGCTGGATTTATTGGGTGTCATGATGACACAATGTGTCTATTTGCAGGCGAAGAAAGCCCCCTACTTAACCTTCATCTTTTTGTGTGTGCACGTACCAGAAGGCACCACACTGTTGCTGGAAAGCAAATAATTAGTGACATGTTCTGTAACACCATTGCTATTTAAAGCTAAATCAGTGGGTTAATGCTTCTCGAAATGTGACATCCATGAGGGATTCTCACTCCAGCACTGTTAGTCACTTGGTGGTCTCCAGAGTGACAGGATCAATGCCCTGAGTTTTAAAAGTCTTGCTTGCAATAGGAAACAAGTGATTATTGGAGATTTTTTTCCTTTTTTTGGGGGGAGGGAGGGGGGTGGGATCCTGCAGGCATTGACTCTTTCTGCCCAAAGAGCCCCGCAGGAGATGGTGGTCCCCAGCCCTTTGCTGACCTTCACCCCAGCACACGGCTCACTGCAGCCCCTCTCCTCTGGGGCAAGGACCAGCAGGAAGAGCACGTGGCATCAACTTCTGGATTGCAAAACCCATGAAGGCAGGGCCCAGGGCTCCCCAGGGCATCTGCACAGCACTGAACGCCCTGACAGGCTGAAAGAATGAACCCCAAGAGTTTATAATTGCACAGCAGTGATAGAGAGAGAGAGTCTCCAAGGTTGATTTTGCTAAGGAACTGAAGCAATTCTTCACTAGGGCAAATGACCTGAACAAAACGCTTTGCATGGGTGAGAATAAAATCCAAAAGCACTGAGGAAAGAAAGAAAAAAAAAAAAAAAAAAAAACAAGAAGAAGAAAAAGGAAGAAATAAAACAGTCAAATCACATTTTACTTCTTCTTACCCAGGAGACTGACACAGTAGCTTTTTTTTTCTCCTTCCCATTTTCCATTAAGCTGGTTCTTTAAAACACATCTGAACTTTTCCCATCCTGACGATTCCCACGGACAATTGGCAGAGAATCTAGGACAACTTGCAATACTGGGATTTTTTCCAGGCATGAGTAACTTGTTAAAAAGCCACTATTTCCCTAATACTAACAGTAAACAGAGTTCACATCCACATGAAATCCTCTGTGACCCATCGGGGAAAGTTTTTTGTATATTTATACAGGGAGATATATGAAATCATTTAATTCCTTTATCCATCAAGCACTTGGAACTCAGCATGTCCGTTTATATTTCACTTACAAAAATAAATATACACATGCATGCCAGGCTAGATTTAAAGGTATCCTTTTCCCCCAGTTGACAGCTCCATGCCTGTAGTTTTATAAGGGAAAGCTTTAGAAAGAGCAGTATTTAAAGTAAAGTCAGTGAGCCATGTTTTATGTCACGCTGATGAAATATAACTCCATCACACCTGCTGCTCCTACTACTTTGGGTGGTGGACAACTCTGTTGAGCAGCTATTCCCCAATTTTCTGAGCATTTAGAAAACTTTGGGCAAGCAGAAATTTTTGGACAGATACCTGCTGTGTAGATGTACTAAGCTTACAATTATTTCAAAACATCCCCAAATGATCACCACTTTTTTGGGACCTGATGATGTGTCTAAATCTATTTTGGAAAAGGAAATCCAAATTGCAGTAACATTTGAAGTCCATCTCACACCGTGTCCCACCACAGAAATGGGTTCTGCCTGCTCAAAGAAGTTGAAACTATCTGAAAAGAGATTTAGTCTATTATTTATTTCAGATTATTTAATAGTTTAAAAGTATCAGGAAGCCCTTGTAAAGTGCAGGAAAAAGGACAAACTGAGGTCTGTCTGTGGCTGAATTTTGGCTGCCATATGGGATGGAGCACATAGGTGCCATCAGTTTGAGCTCAAGTGCCTGGTTTCTGGATTCTCTTTTCAAGTACAGCTACAAAGGCAGTGTGGATGTTTCCAGTAGGATCATACTCCCTGTTGTAACCCTGTTTTTTGAGAACTGAGCAGAACCTGGGAGCCCTGCACTCTATACACAACAGTGCAGCTCTCCCACTCAAATCTGTTCTCCTGGCTATGCCTCAGTTTCCCCAAAAGAAAAAACAAAAACCACAACAGAATGAGCAAAATACTTTGTAAAACATTTTGAAGTTTGTTTTATCGTAATTATAATAATGTAATCCTAAATCATATGGCTAGAGTTATGTGATGTAAAGACTTTTCCACATTTCTGACTTTTTCCCATCCAAAAAGGGTGTGAAAAGACAAAGCTGTGATTTCTTTCTAGCAAGGATTTCCAGCAAACACTGAGTTTTAGAAGAATCAAAAGGAAACACATTGGCTTTGGACTGCTTTCCTCTTGGAAGGTTTTGTCAACCTCACATTCTCTGCAAGTGAAATTAGGTGTGTTTGCATAGTATTTTATGTGCAGCCTTTTAGTCTGTCCACAAAACATAATTCTCATTAACAAGAGCCATTAACAATCCTCTTCCATTAGGCTGGATTTCCTCAGTGGATTATGGTTTCTTTGCTGGCAAAGTGGACACTTTCCTTGGGAAAACCTCTCTTAAAAGAAAAAAGAAATTATTTGGTTGGAATAACTTAAATATTTTTGTTTTGACTAAATATTTTTTGACTTAAATATTCCCACTGGTTTGCCATTGACTTAAATATTCCCACTCGTTTGCCATTCACTGCTGATTTAGGTAGGGAGGGTGGGCAAGGCTGAACACTGACAGTGCCACAGACCTGAATAATTCCCAGCCAGCCCGAATCTTCCAGCTTTCCTGACCACCTCTGGAACCATGGACCGCAGAGTCCAGGGCAAAAGTGAAGCATCCACAGACAGAGGAGAAAAGAGGATGTGGCCATCATCATCCAGGGCTTGAAGACTTCTTCATCTCCTGCAGAGGGAAGAAAAAACACTGTTCTGAGCACACTCCACATGTTCACTAGGTATCAAAGAAATTTCCCTTGTCTTGCACAGGAGAAACATTTTTTTTCTTTAGTGGAACCCTCCATTCAGATTCACTGGATATTCTGGAAAGCTTTGAGGGTCTCGTGACACATTTCAGCCAAGTGCTTTTGTGTTTGCCTTCAATGTCTACATGGGAAAATGAATATATGTTAGTTTAGTTTTCACTTCTCTATTTCAGGGGCACCCTTTGGAATTGACTTGAGAAGCGTATCAGCAAAAACACACAAGGGAATGTCCCCCCATAATTATTCCCACTATGTACCTGATTAGAATCAGTAAATTGATCACCACCTCTACATCTGAAAATTATCACTGAAGTAATAGCCAGGCTTCTATACAGAGGGAGTTATTAGGGGCCTTTTTTGGCATTGTGCCCTTAATTACTGTCTGGTGAGAAACCCCGAAAAATCCAGTTATTTTCTTGGAACTATTGAGAGATCTCCTATTATAGTAGTGATCCAGCAATAAAACAAACCAAAACCAGAAAGAATTGGTTCCATCTCTGAGGGCTTACAGTGAAACGTTTGCTAAAGTTTTATTAGTTCTGGCATAATGAAAAGTATTTTGAATTTAAATAAAATAAAAGTATGGTAGTTACAGCAACAGGCTGTATTTTTGCTGTTTGGATGAAATGCTTCAGTCTTGCTGGGAATGAGCAGATTGCTTTTCCCAGCTCCTCAGGAAGTCAGTGCCAGTCTCGTAAACTCTTTCAGATTTTCTCAAAGTACAGCTGAGGCCAGAACGATTTTTCTTTTTTTTTTTAAACTAAGCAGTTACATTGCTAATTTCCCCCATCTGATGGATATTCCTTTGACTCAGGAGCTCAGGACCAGGCCCTGAGAGTATTTTACCCAAACTCCCTCTGCCTTTGTGACCAAATCTGCAGGGGGATTGGAACCCCTCCTTTCAGCATTAACGAGGTCCTCAACCTCCCATAAGGTCACGTTTGAGGACTTCCATGAGAAGGAACAGGGAGCTGTTCTGTGGGAGCTCCTTGTACTTTATTCTCATGGAGCTCAAGTCGTTTAAAAGGATGAGAAAGTTAGTGTAATGTTTTTCTCTTTATTTGTGGTGCCTCAAATTATTTTTTTGTGAAGTTATTTGTACACATTTCAGCGCTTCCTGTTTGGAGCAGACGTGGCGGCTGAAATACCATGAGAAAAACTTCTTATCCTGATGGCAATTTGGATCTGGCTAAAAGCAGGAGAATGCATTTAAAATCCTCACAGAACTCCTCCTTTTTTTAATCCAACGTCTCCCCTGATTTATGACAAAAGATGTGTTCTGACTGATGAACCAGATATTTTCTGATTTTGAGACCACACAAATATTGAAGGTTTGGCTCCTGACTGGACTTTGAGGTTTGTAGTTTCACTAGATCATATCGAACAAGTAGAATGTCAGTGTGAGATTAGGTGACTTCTGTACCAGGCAGATTTTAGGCTGGTCTAATCTGAATGAAAATCTTGTTTTATTTTGTAAAAATGTTTTTTAAAGTATTTTCCTGCTATGTCCCACCAACTTATTTACAATTTGTATTCTATATACTGCAGATGAAGATACTGTCAAAATTCTTATTTTTTTCAGTAGTTTCTTTTGTCACAGACCAGAACTAGGTTGGTTTTTTGTTGTTGTTGTTGGCTTAGGGCAAATGAAAGAATGAAGCATCAACAGATGCACCACCAAACAACCCAGTTCTGTCTGACTTGGTCCTTGGCATCTGTGTGCTATTTCTGTCAAACCCAATCAAACTGAGTGTTAATTTTTGAAGCAAAACCCCTGTGATTATTTCACTTGTGATGTAAGCCAGATCTAACCTCAAGACTGTCAAAGGCCAGAAGTCAATGACCCAATTTTTCATGCCATGCAGCCCTCTATCAGTAGCCAGTGATTTTCCTGGTACACATTCCTACTCATGTAGGTTATTCATTCTTTGTGAAATTTGTTGTAGATGCCAGTATACAGTATCTATATAAAATTCAATCCAGTTGCAACTTTCAGTAGCTTTGCCTACAGCACACTGTGGCAAATAGATCCCAGAGTGTATGTCAGGTAAGTATGAAACCTCATCCAGACAGGAATCTCACTTTGCACAGGGAAATACTTCTTAGAGCAATCACAATTGAATGCCAAGAGTCCCCAGTGAAAACTTTTAGTGAAGAAATTTGTGTTTGGTTATTGCAATTATAGATCTTTAACTGCTCACTCACTTTAGCTCACTCACTCCATAAAATGGAGTGATCTTGGTATTTTAGGGCCTTTCTTCTCTGATTATATTGTAGAGTCCAGTGGGACAAGACTTTGACCTGGATTTCTGCCTTCACCTGAGCTGACCTTGGATTTTGATAGTTCACCAATGTTGGTGTTTGATTTTTCACTTTTTTGTTTTGCTCCTGAGGCCAGGAATGCAAAACCTTTGCAGTACAAATTTAGCTTGTGCTTTTCTAAAACTAGTGAATAGTAACCCAGGTCAATGAGAGTATTTCAGCAAACTGGAAAAATGCCATGTTTAATAAAATAAAAAAAAAAAGGGGAGGGAAAAGGGCAGAGTGGCTTCATACATCGATAATATCTCTCTAACTTTCTTTTGATCAGCAGGAGCACCGTGTAATGAGGCAGGGGAATGTCTTCTCTCTGGGAATGCAGTTATTCAGAGTTGGTGACAGCATGAAAACTCTGCATATTTGGACTCCCAATTCCACAACCTCTTCTGCTTTTAGCAGACTTCATCTTCCCCATGCTAAGTCTGATTTTGGGGGAATCTTTCTTTCTAGGTCAGCATGAGATTCACTGGCATCTCTGAACCTATGTTGAGTGGAAAAGGTATAGAGAAGAGGAACTGAGGCACAAACAAAAATAGACAAGTACATAATTATAGTAAATAAAATATGAAAGCTAAAGAATATTAACTGAACTATGAAACAGTCATTGGCTGAATTTAATTCAAGTTGGCTAAAGAATGGCAAGCTAACAGAATTTCATAAAGAAATTCCCTCTAAGTTGCAGGTCCATTGAAAGTACTGGAAGAACTCAGGCACATTATTAATGCATAAACTAGTTAGCAGAATGAGATGGCAAACTAACACTAGGAAATAACTCATTTTTCCATGTTTTTCTTCCTTGCTCAGCCCTATTTTCTGACAAAATTTATTAGAGCAGTGCATTTTGACAGATTAAACTGCAGTAATTATCCAGACATTGTCAGTCTCTTACATGCCTTCCTTTTGTTGTTGTTGCATATTCAAAATCTATAGAAATAGAGGATATTTTCTACAGCTGGCCTGCACACAGAGCCTACAGTATGTCAAAAGTTAAAAGCAATCAGGCTGTGATGATATCGATGGTTGATGGTCTCTGAGCACAATTCCAAATGCACGAACCTCCATTTAGAACACTACATTCCTTTTATTTTCTTTTAATTTTTTTCCTTTTAAACTATAACCTTCTTGAAAAGCCTGTGACATATATCCCAGCAACCCAGGTCGGAAAAAGAAAAAATAAAACAAAGGCATATTAGCAGTGAGACAACAATCCTGCTGTCGAATGTGCAAATATTTGCTAATAACTGCTGCTGTCCTGCAGGCCTGGAGGAGTGCTCCATCTCATTCTTCTGGCTTGGTTTTTGACAGAGGGCTTCCCTTAAATCTGTCCTCCACTCTCACTGGTCCCAGGTTCCTCCCATCCCACTGGTGTGCTGGGCTCGGTCCCTCTGCTGGTCTTTACCCTGGGAGTTCAACTTGGGCTCCAGGAAAGAATGTGAAAGACATTTCACATCCTGGGCTCCTACATTTGCTTTCCCTGGCATGGTGCTTATTGTGTTTGCTTATCATAACCAAATAAATGTGGTGGATGCTCAGGACACCTGCAAACCCTCGGTGTTCCCTGGGAGGAGGCGGCTGTGGCAGGAGACCACCATGAACTGTCTTGCCTAGACCTAAAGGCAACAGCTATGAAATTAATTGGTGCTTTCAAATAAAAGGCATTTAATGTAAAACTGATAAATCCATTAAATGCATATTACGGCTGCCGTGGCTTTATTCAGGGAGGAGATTTATTTGTGGAACAGTTTGCTATTGCTTGTGCAGTTATCAGTGAATAATGATCTGGTGGTTTCATGCCTGAATTCCAGGTAGATAATAAAAACAAAACAAAACAAAAGGATTAATGCAATTTATTTATTTATGGTCCCTTTCTATGAGTGCCACCCCCTGCAGAGCTGCAGGCATGTGAGTAAGAGCAGAGGTCTGATGCTGTAACTCCTGTGTGACTGGGTGTGTTTGCAAAGCTGTTGTTGTGTCACTGTAAATGCAGAGAAATTGTGTGGACACACCAAATCTGCCAGTCTGAGCTCAAAGCACACATTGGCCCCAGTCTCCCCAAAAGTGTGCTAAAATCCAGCCTCCAGTTGAAACTCCCCAATGTCGCTTGACTCCCCTCAAAGCTTTGTTTTGCATTTTGGGTCCCAAAAAAGCATGTATTGCTCATCTGTGTAAACCCTCAAAAATCCTCTGATTTTATCCACAAGTCAAGGGAGCAGCTGGGAGACATTGTGGTTTTTTTCCTTTTTTTTTTTTTCCCTCCCTCTTTTTTTTTTTTTTTTTTTCCCTTTGTTTGCTGCCCCATCTCTGACTTGGAGGGTCAAATCCATGGCAAGTTCATTTCTGGGCCAACTCTGCCAAATTATATGATGTGAATTAATGTCTACTAGAGCTTAGAACAGCAAACTCTGATTTAAGCTCTTAGGTTGAACTTGTCTACAATTGTTGAGGTGAAAGGCCAGTTCATACCCATTAATTAACCTAATCCATCTCAATCTACTTTATTTTATACCTTTTAGGGTTTGTGACTCTAAGAAATATGTTTAGATAAAGCAATGCTGTTAAAACCTGGGAACATTGCTAAAGACACTCACCACCAACTATTGGTTTATATTAGGGATCACTTCAAGCATTTTTTAAATGCTGGGAATTAATGTAATCATATATTTGTTAGTTAGTCCCAACACATCGGGCAGTTTCCTATCCAATTGGTTCAAATAAGCAGTCCATTAATGTCAGGGCTATTTTTGATTCTGACTTTTAGTCCATTTGTCGTGATTTCATTAATAGGCAAACATTACTGTTGGACTCCCCCTGATTTTTTCTTCCACCTCCTCCTTTATTGTGGTTTTAGTGCTAAAACACACGAAAATTAGGGAGCACAATTACCTTGTGAAATCTGAACCTAAACACAACCCCTAAGTACAGCTTTTAGGGGCTCTTGTGTACATAGCAGCAGGCAGAGAATATTCAGAAAGATTAGCAAGGTTCAAGCTTTATCTAAAAGCATATGGGAATTTCTTAAGAGGATCTAATCTAAAAATAGGATTAAGACATATTACCAGATGTCTATCCCCTAAATATTCATTTTTAAACTGAAGATATTTAATGACTGAGTAATATTTAATAAGTTATTAGTTGACCGTAGAGGCTTCTGAAATTGAAATTCCTTGGAAATGTCTATCACGATAATAATTAATAAGGATTTTAAACCAGCATCTTCATTGCAATGGTTTTCTGCCATATTACAGAAACTCATTTTTAAAAAATATGGCTGCTTTAGATTTGGTTCGGGTTCTTTTGTAGTTTTGGGGGGATTTTTTAATAGTATATGGAGAACAGAAAATCCTGTATGCTGATTGAAATTCCTAAGGTAAAAATGAGCAGAAAGCAAATGTGAATGGTTTGAGATAAAGACCTACATATTTACCCATTTTTATCTAAATGCTTTTATTCTGGAAAACAGTCCAGAATGACAGGCAGCAGGCACTTAGTGTGGTTTGTGTGGCTGTGCCTTGCATGTGGCCTCTGTGTTGTAGGATGCAGTCAGACAGCTCATTTAAAGGACAGCAGGTCTTATTGATCTCAGCATCCACAAAAACCTGGAGCACATTTAAAAAAAACATTTCTCAGAGATTTAAGTTTTCTGCCATCAGATAGATGAAGAAAAGCTGAAATAATGCTAGTGCAGAAATTGTGGAAACATGCAAATAAGACCTGGTCCACTTTCACATTTGGATTTCTATCTTGAATTTTCTAATAGTTATCCATCTTGAATATCTGTTTTTATTTTCTGGTAAATGTTGTGGTAAATCCATAGGCTGGGCTCAGATTCACGAGGTGAGCTAAAGTCAAGAGTTGTTCTGAGAAATCTTCCCTATGGCCATGATGTCCTAAGTCAAGAATATAATTGAAGTACATTTCTTGTGATATTTAGGCACATGTTTCACAGAGGAGAGGAAGGATTATTGTTCTTTCTCTGCTCTCCCCTCTAATTTTTTTTTTTAATCATGGAGTACTATAATTAAAAAGAAAATTAAACTACTTTTATAAATCTTAGACTTCCTCCTAAAATGGAAGGCTATAGGTACATTCCATAATTCATGGTTGCACCAGTTCCCTCACCTGGAGAAATCTGATGTCCTTCAACAGGAAAAGAAAATCACTGTCAGACAGAAAGTGCAGAGCATCCTGCCAGAGTGACAGAGGAAAAAAATGTTGGATTTGTGGAAAACCATGAAGCTCTCTGTCATTTCCAGGGTTTCATCCACTGCTGTAGCTAAGGAGCAGCTCTGGAAGATGGGAGGAAGGAACGGTGCTGGGAAGCTGGAGGAGCTGTAGTAGCCTTGTGGTAACCCTTGGAAATTGTGCTCCCTTTTCCCTGCCTGTCAGTCCCACTGGAGGCTGGCATATAAACCCATGGGCACAGCTGTGCCTAAGGGGGGCTGTGTTTTACAGCTGTTTTGAGCCACTGATAAAGCCAAGCACCAGGGAATAGTTTGTCTGAGGTGTCTGTGTGCTCCATTCTGAGCAGGATGGGATTTATGGGTTCATGTGTCCATCAGATAATCACAGTGGAGAATAACTGGCAAGGGTGGTGTTGATGTTTTGGCTGAGCAATGAAGAGGATCATTTCTTCTTCCTCTTCATGTACCTAAAATTTTGGCTCCTAACAAACTTGGGAATCCAAGGCACATCCAGGATTTTATTGTGCTTTATTTTGTCATATTTTATTTTTTGTCCAGCCAGAATAATTAGTTATAGGAAAGAAAATATAGTGAAGCAAACATTCCTGGAGAGATCTTTCCATTATTTTTATTTTTTTTCCCTTCATCGCTTGCCAACCATGGGTTCTGCACTTGGCTTCTCAATCAGGAAGAGAAAAGCAAAGATAAAGGGGCAAAATAAATTTCACAAGGAAGAGGCAGCACCTCAGTCTTGAAATGTTTTTTACTTTCACTAGTGAGAGGTAAAAGACATTAATCCAGGGCTGGACTGCCCTAACATTCAGCAATATTACCCTCAAACAGCTAATAACAAAAATGAAGACAAGTCCAGCAATTAGCCTGCTAGTCTGACCTTGATAAATGTGAATTCAAACAATTGTTCTTGTTCTTCTTAAAACCATACAATGGTTTGTTTTGTAAGGGACCTTAAAGATCATTTTGTTCCAACCCCCTTGCCATGGAGAAGAACACTTTCCCCTAGGCCAGAGTATCCCAAGCTCCATTCAGCTTTGCTGGTTCTTGTTTCTGTATTGAACCAAAAAGTTGAATGTTTGAGACCAGAAGCACAAACATATTTACGAACCCAGACATACACTGAAAATACAAATATGACATGTTTTTAGGGATGGGATGTGAGTGCCTGATTTTGAGTCTGGGCTTGGCCTCTAGTCTCTTTTTACTTATCTGAGTTCAAATAACCCTTCTCCTTACCACAGCAGTTTAAAACTAAAGTTTTAAAGATCACACAAGTATTAGACCAAAGGAGACAGAAATTCATCATCTCTGAGTGATGGTCACACATTGGAAAGATATTCTCCTGTGACCCAAAACTTCATACCTATGTATATTTACAAAATATGTATCAGATAATTTATCTTGGCTACCCTTGTCAAGGAGCTGCAATGTGGCCACTCGAATAGTGTTTCAACTTTTACAGTCATCTGGAGGGGCAGAGAAGTTTGGTGAAGAGTATAATGCCTGCCATATGACAGAATGGCAGTGCCAATGGCCACACACTCTGCAGAACTTTGGGAAGGAAAATAATAGGATAAAATCCTCCCACTCATTGGAAACCTAGAATACTTGAGTTTTCTAGGGGGGAGCAGGTAGATTTCTGAGGTAAGGAATTGCTCTTAGACCTCACAGCAAATCACCAAATTTATGTCCTTGGGTGTTTGCACATTTCCACTGGAGCTGGAGAAGATAATTTACTGTGTAGACAACTACACCTGCAGTCTTATCAGCCAAAATTCTTTCTACCCCTTTGCAAAAATCTTTCAGTGGTCTTCCTGAAGCCACTCTACTCTCAGTACCTACAGCTCTGTGACCCTGGTGAGGCCACTGGCAGCCCTGCAGCTCTTGATTTCTAATCAATTACCCTTTGCTGGACTCAGATGGCACAGGGTGGGAAGGGGTGGTGGATCACAACACATAAACAAGCCCCCTCCTCCAAGGTTAACATGCCTGGCTGTGCACACACCCCGTATGTACACTCAGGCTGGTTCTGATCAAAGCTACCACGTCTTGGCCTCTATCTTCAAGCTGACACAATTTTGTCACGGCTAAGATGATGTTCTGGTATGGGAAATCAAAACATGGAATAAAACAGCTTTAATTTCTCACCCCAAATTCCATACAATTTTGCCTTACGCATTCTTTACTCTGGCCCTCTTCCTTCCATCAGCTGCCAAACTAAAGTTTTGTACTGGGCCATTAAATTAAAAGCGAAAACAAAACTTTTATTGACATGAACAGGTTTTTTTTTTATTTCTCTCTCTTTGCCATTGGGGCCTCAGCTAAAGTGACCTGAGGCTAAATAGGCTCTCAAAGAAAGCTTTCTTGCCAAAGAAATGTCATTGTTGTTAAACAGTACTAATGAATGCATAGATTTAGAACCTTATTTACATTGAAATTTGTTTAGTAAGCCAAGTTAGGTCTGAAAATTGGGACAAACTGTTTCCTCAATAATTTAATAACTCCAAAGACCTCGTCCATTTGAGAAAGGCTGAGCCTCAACATCCACTTACAAATGCAATGTCACGTTTCCCAAAATTGAATAAAATGCTAATAATACAGCAGATCCCCAGATCAGCAAGTAAAGTGGCTTTTAGCTCTGAGTTCAGCTGGAGACAGAGTGAATAACAACAGTCAGCTTACTCTGTCCTAAGCAAAATGGTTTTATTACATCAATTGCCTGTGTTTCAAGTGTTTTGAAGGGTTCACATTTATTTTCATAACCTCGCTGAATTTGGCACCCTTGCCAGTAGTGCTGGAAATTTCATATCGGGAGCTTTTCATTAAAATAGGCCAATTAACTCACTCAGGTCACATTCCCTATATGAACTGCTTTTAATAGCCAGCCTTACCACCCATTTTTTGTGACAAACAAAAATCTGCAACGAGAAACAAATTCAATAATTCATTTTAGTGAGTCTTTCCAGGAGGAAAGTATATATCAGCTGGTTAACAAAACAAGGGGGGCTTGGAAAAATAAATAAAATATATGTCCATCATACTCCTCCCTGAAAGTTACAGCTTTGTGGAAATCAAAACACTTGTTCCTGTCTCATGGAACAGTATTTCTGCAAAATTTGGTTTTGGGCCTTTGTAGCCTTGGTGCAGAGGCTTAGATCTTCATCCTGATGGAAACTCTGCAGCATGGGAAGGGTAGAAGCTAGTTTATAGCCTGGGTCTGAGCTACACAGTCATGTTCTGCTTTGCTGTGAGAGACAGAACTGTGTTTTCTAGAATAGAGACAACAGTTGCCATTTGAGGCATATGTTGGAGGTAGCATTGATTTGATAATTCATTCTTGAATGAAAGTTAAATGCTCAAGATATTATGAAAAGTGCAGGGCCCTGTGCAAGAGGTACTTATGAACACCATGCATTCCACTGTAAAAAAACAGGTAGAAGAAATCCTACCACAGAGACAGATGCCACAGAGATCAGACTTTGATGTCAAAACTTGAACAGCCACCCATTAGTTCGGGGCTTGTGCTTTTTTCACTAGACTGCAGTTATCATACTGAATTCCAGTCCCAAAATTTGTTCACAGTTTCCCACTGGTATCATTTTAGATAGTGTTTTAAATGGAAATAAACAAATGCAATCAGGCCATTATGACTCTTGTCCTGAAACTGGGGTAATGAGCAAACAAGAGAGACACCAATAATGTCTAAATATTTTAAATATGTCTGAGAAATGATGTGCTGTTCCCACACAGCAAACAATTTGTGGAACATGGCAGATCTCAGTCAGACTAAGAGCTCCCAAACAAATGTACCTTTCTTTGCTACAAACTGTTAGGAAATACATTTTTGAAGCTGAGCCTCTATCAGAATATGATATTACATGACACTGTAACCTTTTTCCCTCCAGAAAACCACCCTTTATGAATAAAACATAGGTGACCTTTAAAAACTTAGCAGTTGTACTAGGTGATTGCATATTAACAAGCTTTTTGAGGAACTAGGACAGGCACTGTACGTTTCAGTTAAGGACGGATAATAGAACTATTCAAATAATTTATTATTTTATACAATACAGGGAAATGTAAGAAAACTACCTCAACACGAGTCTACTTAAATTTTTGTACATATAATTTTATGTGGCTTGCTCCATTCATCTAAATTATACAGTCACTGCTAAATGAAAGACTTCCTTTTAAAGGACAACTCTGGTTCTCCTTTACTTGAAGTTTATGAACAGCTTTGGTTTGAGGCCACTTGATTGGACAAGTTGCAGTGACTACAAGGCATTTTTCATAGGTGATCAAAGGTATCTGAGGTCTTCTGTCCTTCCTTTGCCAGGATGAAAGGTTTGGAGACAAAGACTGAGCTGATTTAAATCACTAGAAATGGGGAGACATCACGGCATTTACAGCAATGTATGAGGGTAAAGAGGACTCAGTCCTTTGGCTGACTTTCTCTAGGAAAGGCTCTTGACTTTATTTGATCATCTTTATTAAAGCCAAATGAAGAAAAGAGAGAGTAGGTTGACACTAAAGAGAACATTTCTACCAGAGGGATAACTCTGGAAATTTATAAGTCTGAATAATTACACTAAATCTCATCTTCTTCCTTCCTTCATTCTCTCTCTTGTTCTCAAGTCTAGTTATATGAAGTAGAAATTTAGGGTGATATTCTGATGTCCTCTAGCTCTTGAATGGTCCATCATGTTGGCATTTCTCCTTACTTACACATTCAGTACATGGAGATCTGACAAATGAGAAGAAATAAATTGCTCAGCACTTTTTCTCTTTTTCTTTTTTTTTTTTTTTTTTTTTTCCCTACCCCAAAAGCAATCCTGTGGCATGTGAGCAGGTTTCTGTCTTTTACTGAAAAACCTAGTGGTCATAAACCTTATGTCAGGAAAGCAGTCAATTCCCAGCTTAGTAAAGATGAAATAGTAGTAGTTCCAAAGCAGATTAACCATAACAGAAGTCCAAATTATTATTTTAAAACCTGATACTCCTGCATCTGGATGTATCATCTGGAATCCTGGAAGGCTGATAAGCCATGTTTCTTGTTTTCTATGCGCTGTCTCAGGTATGATTGCCTGAAGGTGACTAGATTTTACTCCAACCTTTTGCTACATAAGCAGCTCCCTCTGAGCTATATCCAGACACAGAAAAAAAAAAAAAAAATCACCTATATTCATCATTTTATCATTTAATGTCCTTAGGCTGGCTGAAAAGTTTCCAAGTGGGAGTTTTGGGGGTGCTGGGTGCCTGTATCTTTCCCTCGTGCAGGCAGAGCACGTGGTGGTTTATCCTTTGAGCCAGTGGGAGAGAAATGGAAAATTGTTCCACAGGACCAACCTGACTGGTTTTTCTCCAATGTGTCATTACTGCGTTTCAGAGCATCTGTGTTGCTGCCGTATGAACTGGGTAGGAACACAAAGTAATCAATTTCAGTTGAGAGCACTAATTTATCACCTTGCCATCTTTTATGCAAGGTAGAGGATCTCTCTCTCTCTCTCTCTGTGTTTCTCTTCTACTTTCTAAATGCAAAATCAGGACAATAAAGAGACACCCCCTCCCCCTTTTCCTCTCTCTCTTCCCTCTCCCTATTTGTTTATAAGCCCTTGTAATTAAAATAAATGCTCTGAGAAGCAGAAATGTACATTATCATGCTCCATCATTGCCTGTTAAAGGGCAAGAGTCATGCTGGTTCTTAGTGGAAAGTATACAGGAAAACTCCAAAATTTAGCCTCTTCTGCATTGCTAAGAACCTCCTCTTAATGCACAGCTATCCACCAAATCATAGCAGCTATAGAAATCAAGTATCCTTTAATCCTCTCCTATGAAAATTGAAAAAACCCTGTTTTGTTGTCCTTGACATAAATATTCTCTATCTAAACTAGAAAAAGTCTCAGTATGGTAGACCCAGACTTTGGGTGCCAGAAACAGCCTGCCCTTTGCAATCTCATACCCACGAGAGATCCTGGAAGAGGTCATTAAAGAAGGTCAGAACCTTCCCTAATCATCTGTCTACGTGTTCTTTTGGAGGCAAACATGAGCTTGGATATCAAAGTCCATTTGTTTGTTGTTTTGGTTTTCTTTTGGCATTTCTCTGAAAGGTGAATTTCTCAAATCCCCACTTATTTTAAGTCCAGCTTTCAAATAATATCTCCAACCTTCCCAAGAGTTTTTCTAGCCTCCATTGAAGGGAGGCTGTTTAGTTAAAGCAAGAAGGTTTGGGTTCCCTAAAGGTCTAATTGATGTGCTTTCAGGACTATTAGAGATAAATTCACTCTCCATATGTGTTTGGGCCAACCTAAACATAGTGAAACATCCTATCCAAGGTACTAGGTATTGTCCTTGCTTTTTTTTCCACTTTGTCTTTAAATGCTTTTCACCTGAAACATAACTAACAAGTTCTATTTGCATTCACACCCTTTTTACTTTCTTTGTTTGCTATTTTTTCAGTCTTTGAACCTTTACTGTTGATGTTAAAGTCTTTCATCATCATTTTCCTTAGGAAAAAGCACCCTAGTTTATGCACACACATGGATATGTATATATATTCTTGGAACCTGACATTCCTCTGCTGTTCCCAGTATATCTTTCTGGGCCCCCATTTCCTAACCAAAAGCACATTACAGATCTGATTCTTTCCACAGCCTAGCAGCACATCAATAAACTAAAGATTATTGTGCTTTGTCAGGTTTTATTTTGTAACATTATGGGAAATTCTCTGCTGCTTTGGATGAGTGCATAAACTCTTATTGCCTGACAATTAACAGAGCTAGTAATAGAAAATGCAATGTAATTTACCTTAGTACAAGGGATTTTGGTTAACAAAAATTAAACTATTGAACTCTCCTCTCGTAAGGGAAGGACATTCTCTCATTATGTGTGCATTTTTTTTAGGCGGTTAAATAAATAAAAAGCCCTGTACACAACAGCAACTGGGTGCTGGGCCTTGGGTGGATTTATTATGAAGTCTATGTGGAATTCTTCTAATGTGCTTGCTTTGGAACTAAACAACATGATCCCTTTGCTAAATAAGCATGCTGTAGCCTTTTCTGGGATACAGGGAGAGTTCACCAAATAAATAATGTTGAAGGGGGAGTTCCTTTATGTGCTGTGTAATTCCACTGTGCTGGAGATGACTTCTTACCTCTGTTGCTGAATTAGGAAGGTCAGAATTCAATTCTCTCCCTCAGCTACTACTTACCATAAATGTCGAGGGGCCACCACATTACTCTGAGGACCAGTCAATCTTTTCAGTTTGACCTCCAAAGAAGTGGCTTATGTATTTATTTTTGCTCTCCCTGGCCTAGGAAGGTCATGTTTCCTTTCCATTTTTTTCTTCTTCTTTCTACTTCCTTCTCCTTTTTAATATATATTCAGGAAAAGAAAGTAAGCTAAGTCTTAGTACAATTAATTTAAGGTTAGTATTTCTCCTGCCAACTGGTTCAATCTGTTTGAAAGGAAACAGCACACAACTGAAACCCTGAAAGAAACAAATCTGAGGAATTGGGTTGAGGAGCTGGCATTGGGGTTCAAAGCACAGCCTTAAATTCCATGGTACCTGATGTGAACCTGAACAAATGCATGCAGAATTTGCTTTCTGTAGACTACACGAATAAAGAGTTTTACAGTCACTTTCCCCAGCATACCTGAAGAAGAACCTCAGTAAGAAAATATACTTTGGCACTGCAAGTTTTAGCTCTATCACTTGAATAAAACTAATTTTTTATGTTACGAAAGGCCCACTTTGATCCATTGCTAATTTCAGGCCAAAGAAATGATCTAATAAAATTTAAGGCCATAATGATGAATTCTTTATAACCTCCTCATCTTGCATAGTTTCTTTATAGTGAGACTTATATCTGATTTTTAATGGACTGAGAGGGAAAGGTTAGTGTTTGTCTATGCCTACCTCTCTGTTTATCCATCCCTTAAGGCTTCCAACTGCTCACTGTCATTGCTCTTCACTGGCACCAAATCAAAATTTTGGTGAGGGTGAGGTTTGGTCTTTAAAAAATTGGGCAAGGTTACTTAGTTTAGATGTTGCATGTCTATTTCCTGTGACGTCTCTGTGGGTTTTATGTTCTCAGTTTTGGAGGCCGTTTAGATAATCCCAGCCTAAGGTAGGAGTGTTTCCCTTTCCTGTAACCATAAGTGTGCACATGAGTGAGAAAGCCAGGATGGTTTCAACAACGTCACAGTCCAGTTGAGCATGGCTTTTTTCTGGAGAACTGGGTGTATTTGAACAGTGGGCTTTGTGAGGAAGGCAATAATAGCCTCACATACAAAGATAATGATGGATGTTATGGAATTGAGAATTGGGGTTTAAAATTGTGCCCTCTTGCCCTCAAACCTCCTTACACACACAAGCAAAACAAAGCGGAGTTTGAGATGGAAGCATTAGACTGGATTGGCTGAAAAGCTCCCCTTTTACTGGAGGGGGTAAGCCTGTATCAGAGAGTGTTGAAATCACCTACTTGACCCTTGTCTAACCCTCAATCCAGAAGGTACAAAGTGGGACAGAGCTAATCCCAGCAAGTAGGTTTAAGCAAACACACTAACAATTTACTGCCACTCAGAGAATGTCACTTTCTGAACTTTCAGCTCACATGATTTTGGAGGCAAGAGCCATTTAAAGCAGAGATGCATTACAGGGAGAGTATGAAGGTCCACTTCAAACCCAGGGAAAGCTCCTTGCTTTTCACCACCACTGAAGAAGACACCTCTTGTCATTCTTGGTGTGCATGGAGGAACATGCACAATGTATGACTTCCAGAGAACAATTTAGTGCCTCTCAGCAGGTTTTCCCACTCTTGTATTTTCCCTGAAAGCTCTCAGGTCTCCCACCCAGCCATGTGCCATGACACTCAGCATCCTCAATAACACAAATAAAAGCAATTACAGAAAATTTGAGTATGGGGAGTTAGTGATATTTATGAGGATTTTCCTTTATAAAACTGCTTACGAAGGAGGTATTTCAGGCTGAGACCTCTAGACTCTTCCTATATCACCTCAAAGCACAAAAAACTTGGGAAAAGGAAATGTGAATATTTTTCATATTTATCCTGCCAGTTGAAGAATTTTATTTAGTTTTGCCAAGGGCAGGCCATGCTGTTGTTGGCTAGGTTGATCTGTCCCTTACCTCCCAGTTAGGTCTGGAAATTTAAATGCTTTTATCAGGAAAGGTACAGTGGAAATAAAACAAGAAAGTACAATTCAGATTGGTCAAAACCACAGGATCATACTCATTATGGAATGGACTCTAACCCTCAAATAATACTTCTACACGTCACACGGGGTCAAATCATGCTGATTTTTTAAAATGGATTTTTTTTGTAATTTCAGTAGAACAATCTGTGAGATGATCTTTCCCACTCCTGAACAGAAAATTTGTGTGGTTTTGAACATAAATTGTAACTTTGTGGCTATACTCAACAATTAAGCTTTGTAGCTCCTAACACAAAGTTCTCTCAACTTTTAGGGGAGTTTGGATCTGATCCCATACCAGGACATTATAGTTTAGATTAAGTTTTGATGTTCCTTATTTCCAATAAGATAACACGATGACAGAAGTTCAGAAAAATGTGGACAGACGCTGACACAAAGAAATGATAATGTCAGGGTTTTTTGAAGGGTTTTAATGTATTTTTAAGCATATATATCACATTCCTTATTTTTCCTTGAGGTTTCTGACTCAATTTGCCCTCCAAAAATGAAATAGAATGTTGTTAAAACATTAATCAAGAAGGGAAACAATTCTAATTAAGAAATAAAATATATTAAAATGAGAAAAAAGTGTGAAACTACCAAGAGCAACCATAAATTACTGACAAAATCCAAATTTTAGTTATGTAATTCTTTGCTTGCCTGTTTTTTAAACTTTTTTTTTTATTTGTTCTAGCATGAGAATCTCCTTTTAAAGATAGATTTAGTGAAATACTACCAGCCTGGAGCAGAAAAAAGGAGACTGTGAACGTTTCCCACTGAAATATACAGTGAGCTCATTAAAAATACAGTCAATTTTTTTAATAGCAAAATCATTTTAAGTTTGCTTATATGGTGCAAATAAATCCAAAGGCCTGAATTATTGAGTCCTATTAAGCCTAATGCCTTGAAACCTTCACTATTGTTCCCTCTGCACTTCCAAACACAGAACTTGGTGCCCAGAGTCCTCAGATACATTTTCATTTTCAAATGCGTGTGTTGAAGCCAACAAAGCCCTTCCTGAATCCCCCATTTCTTTCCTCAGTCCTTTCCTGAGCTTTCCCAAGTAATGGAGCAAAATTCCCAGTTTTTGGAACTGAGGTCAGATTAGGAAGATAATCCCAGGGTAAAAAGGGATCAGGACAAAGTCAATCCTGTAAAAGAGTGAGTGGAGTGTGGAAATGCCCAAGAGTTTGGATCTCCTCTTATCTGACTTCTCCCACTCTGCTTCATGCTGAATCTGCTGTCTTATCTGTTTCTCATATTTGGTATGTGATTTTGTTGGCACTGACAGGGATTCTTTTCTCCTCTCATTCTTGAAGTCATGCCAAAGAATGCAATGAAAGCTCGTATGACAATCTTTTAATGGTATATGCGAAAACATGAGGAATTTAAAAGGAGGAAGGAACATACTTGCAATTAAAATCACATGCTCCATCCTGTAAATAGACTTCCACTGAAAGAGTCACATCTCAAGCACGTGCTGCAACAGTACTTGCACATGGCTCTAACTATTTGCTGGTAAAATATTGACATTTCCTCAAGCTTATGCAGAGGACACCTTCTCCTGAAGCAATGTCAGGGGAGGGAACTCACTGGACACGAATTCCTCTCTATCATTTCAGTTGTCTGTAGTAGATGAATGCCAAAACAACCCTAACATGTTTTTCAGTTGCCAGATTAGTTTAGTAGCTTCATGTTTCTGAATTTGTGATGCAGCCTTTCATGCTCACACTTGCACAGAGATCTGCCCACGTGCACCGTTACACTCCTTCATTTCCTTTCCCATTCCTGCTGGTTCTGGATCAAATCTGGAGCTGAGGGCTGGCCCTGGCACACATACCCAGTTTGTTTTTTTCCATACAGATCATTTTAGCTGAAGGAAAAAGTTGGAGACATTGCAATCAGGTAGTCACAAGCAGCACCAGTCCTATAGTCTTGCACAGCCCCAAACTTTCCACCCTTTTTGTTCCAGGAATAACAAAATACCATTCTGCTGATGTTTTTTGGTTTGCAATTTATATTTATTTCCTTAAAAATGTGAGTTCCTTCTTCATGTAGCTGTGACAGGCATTTGTCACTCCTCCAGACAGCACAGGAAGGATGAGTGTGTTCCTGAAAGGCTGGATGAACATGTGGACTTGCATGTCTAGGACTTACAGTGACTAAACCACTTTGCAAAATTGGGTTAGTTTTAACCATAGCTTCACTGGGTTTTGCAGGCATAAAAACTTCTCCAAGACATAATGCTGAAGAAATGCTAAATTCTGTTTGAAAATTCAAGCAGTTGCGTGTAAGGTTGCCATAACTGAGTTTGTAAAGATATCTCTACCAAAGCACAGAATGGTTTGTGGTTGTCCCTAAACAGGAAATATTTTGAAGTTTTACAATGTCAGTATAAAAGAATAAGGTTAAAAATTATATTTTCTCACTCATTTTATGAAGTATAGTATGTTAGCTGAGATAAGGTTTAGCATTAAGATTAAAGACATTACTGTCACCTGTTGTAGAGAGCATCAGAAATAACAACTCATACATCTTTCTTCTCAATTAATTTTTGTCTTCTGTGCCTTAGACACTTTGCCAAAATTTTCAGGTCTCTGTCCTTCATGGAGGTCTTTATCAATTGCAAAAATACACTAGTCCTGAAATGTTAATGTTAAGCACATTTCCACAAGAAAGTATTGCTTTAACAAGGCTGGAAAACGTTCTCCTCAGAAGAGCAATTATCATTAAAGATTCATTATCAAAAGAGTAGTTACCTAAAGCAGAAAAGTATGAACAGTAGGACTGATTCATTCCCCTGACAAAGGGTGACAGCAATCCCAAGATGAATATATTTCAAGGACTAGTACAAATTTGGTCTGTCTGTCTCTGTGTGTAATATGGCTCTTGCTGTATGACCAGATTGAGCACATCTTTAACGGATGCCAACAGGCAGGTGCCTTTAACAATGATAAGTGCCTCCCACTGAGTGAGGACCTGGTCATATATTTTGAAGCACTGGCTGAATTTTCTCTTTGGTTTTTCAATTCCAGGCCATCTTCTCAAAAGGATTGACTTCTTCATCAGCATCTTAGAACTCAGAGTGAGCCTTCACCTTCACACCAGAGGCTCATGTGCTTTCAAGCTGCTTGAGATTCCACTTCTGTTCATCTGTAGGCACACATGGCACAAACTGAGGTCTGCCTGTGTCTTTATCATGAATCATTTACATTCCTCTGCACAGTATAAAGCACTCAAGATAGAGATGCCCCAGACTTGCTTTGTGTATGATGAGGATTTATTCACTCCCTGGCTCAGACTTTGGGAAAAGGAATTTTTCATAACTGGTTTACTCCAGAGCAGATTTGGGAGGAGCTGGATGTTAAGATTTACAGAATTCTTTGTGATTTTTAATTTAAGATAAAATGGAGATGTGTATCTTTTAGAGTATGTATTTGTATACAGACATTAAACTCTAATTATATATAGACTTGTGTGTATCTACTTTAAATAATAGATTTAGCTAATTTTAGTAGGAATACGAAACCAGCAGATTGAATATTTTTAGTATTATCTTATTAAGTCAAGATGTACCTTTTAATGTGAAAATAATAACAAATTCTGCTTTGCCAAGAAAAACAATACAATGACAGTAACCAACTGAGTTGGCTTTTTCTCATGTCAGAGTTGGGCAGGAATGCCAGACCAAATTATAAAGTCCTTCCCCAGGCACAAAACTCTCAACAAAATCAATGGGAGTTTGTTTAAATATAGATTTAATTAAATCCAGAGTAGATGGCCAGTTATTGGTCACTTTGGTTGGGATGAGAATCTTAAGGAGACAGTTGAATCTTTCCCATCACTGCCATTATATAAATATTATTTTTGCTAGGATATCTTCCTTTACCCCTACCCCCCAAGCAGTTCAGAGACAATAAAACACCAGGAATCCCTGAAGAGTGGTAAAATGCTGACATGATTTAAGGAGGAAGACTCTGATAAGAAGATAAAAATCTAATAAACAGAGTCTGGAGGACCTTGGCAAGTCTCAGCTGCTTGCCAGTGTAAGCAAAGCCCCTCCCAAGGAAAACAAAGGGAACCTTAATCTCAAGGACATTCCACTCACAAACCATCTGAAGGAGAAAGTCAAGGCCATGACCTCTGCAGTCTGAAGTTATGAGCATACTGACAAGAAAATATTTGACTTGGTTCAAGAAGCAAAATCAGTCATTGGATTTTTTAATATCTTTTTTTCTTCCATAAGAGACAAAATAATGCAACACTGTGTTACATGTAAATGTGTGCATGTACACACACCTCACTATTCCATGGAAAGGATATTCAGATCCATGGGATGCATATATATTGTTATTATGCAGGACATGCACATCACTTCCAATATCTGCACCCCAAGACTTCCCCAAAATAAATAAGTGAATTGTATATGACTGCTCTTGTTCTTGACCAGAAAAGACACAATGTCAGCAGATTAAAATGTTGCCTTTTTGTCTTTCTTTACTTTGGGCCACTTAAAAGCTTCTAAAAGACAGCCAGGCTGTAATAAGTTACAAGGAGTGTAAATTGGTTCAGATAAATCAAGTGGAAACACAAAATGGCATCTAACAGCCAAAGTTTTCTCAGGCTGCAAAGATTCATTGTCCCCTTTGGTCACCATCTGCTTACCCCTAATACTCACCCTCCTGCCTTTCTGTGGATGCTTCATAGGTTTTTAACATTGGAAATTAGGACATCAGCACCATTTGGAGAGCAGGGTCCTCAGAATGCTCTTTTCTGAGATTTCTGCTGAGGTTGGATAGGTTGGTAGGGTTTAGGCACTGAAGGTACATGAGGAGATGTGGGATCTTCTCAGCTTCCTGGGTGGTGTGGACTTTGCTCTTGTTAGTGACTGAGTCTTGGCAGTCAAGCCCAAATTTAAGAAATGCAGGTGACTTTTTCTAAATCTAGCTTTTTAAACCAGCACAGCACCATAAAAATTCTTTCCTTTTCTACCTATTGCTGTTTATTGCTAGGGATCTGTAAACTCTCCTCATCTTGGAGGAAATTCTCCCCTGGTGCAGGGGATTAGGACGTGGTGTGTCAATCTCCACTCACTTATGGAAAGATCTGCAGCTAAATATTTCATACAGATTTTTAATGCCCCATTTGTTTCCAGATGCTGGTAACTTTATTAAGGTTAATTGTAGTGCCCTGAAACATGGCTGTGAAGCACATTATTCACACACACATTGCTGCAGCTCACTAATCCTGTGGGTTTCTTAACCAATGCCTAACACTTTGATTTCATCACTGGAAGTTGTAATCTTCTCAGACCAGCAGAAATGTCTCGAGGTACAGATCACTAAGACATAATGCCTGATATAAGTAACCCTCTGCATATTCAGAGGGCATCCAGACTGACCCCAGCTCTTCTTACAAAAATAATTAATGCAATCCCTGCATAAGAATGATCATTACTTTTGCCAGTGCTCCACCAGAAGCTGGGAATTTGGATTTTGAGCTGTGGGGGAGGAAGTTGTACAGCATAAAGAGAAGCAAGGATGATCTGTTAGGGAGATAAGCCTGACAAGCAGAATTTGGGTTCAGTCTGGAACTAGGCTAGCATCCGTCAGAAGTCTGAACTAATCTGAACTGAACCCTGCCCCTCCAATAACCTGCCTTGTTGTTGTGGCACCTGATGACATTTTCTGCCGTGTTGTGTAATGACTTAAGGGCTGTAATGGGTTGCATGCTGCTAAATGTCATCAAATGCCATGAATCATAAACAATCCTGGCTTCTAAACCAGAGATTAGGGATATTTATGAAGTTTAGTCTCAGTTTGGGTTTTCCAGACTCTTGAAGTTCAGAGGGTTCCTTTTAGTCTTCCTTTTTTCCTTTTCTTTTTTTTCTTTTTATTGCTCAGGCTGCTTCCTGCTGCTGTGATTGACCCTGCTGCTAATATACCCAAACTGCAGAGCTTGATGTTAATCCAAAGAAGTTGAATGCCTGAACTGATTGCCTGCTGACAGCCAGTGTAAAACCCAAAAGCATGACTGCAGATATTGAGATTAGATATTGGAAGATGGAAAAAAAATAATTAAAAGAAGAAAAAAAAAAGGGTGCAACTGTGCAGAAGCATCAGGAAACAACCCCTATTATCCCACTCCTCAAGTGCAATTTCTGGTTTCCAAAACTTTACAAAGTGACAAACCTTTTATTGATCCTATAAGAATGAAAACAGATACAACACAGAAGCTGTAAAGCACAAAGATAAAAGAGGAATAAAAGGACAAGGCACTTACTGTTGTTTGTTACAGTCTTAAAAGGAATTAAATGTAGAAAAAAAAAAAAGAAGAAAAAAAAGACAAGTAAAGTATTGAGGGGGTTTAAAATCCTGGTTTGGTTATAGGTACACTGATGCACATTGCCATGTTCATACAGGATGGTGCTTGTTGGGATAGTTCCCTAGATCTTTGCTTTTGTTTTACTTTATATGAATCTCCTGAAAAAAAGGAGTGAAGAGTATATTTATGATAATGTGATAGTTCTGTTCCCCTATGGCTTTACTGGAGGACACCAGGGAATCACCCACACACATATGAACAAATGCTCTCCAGTGCCATGGAGTGACTCCTCTGGTCATGCTGGGTTGCAGAGTTTGGTACTTACAGATGTACCCTACTGATCACACTTGGATTTGTTCTCCCCACTCTTATTAACAGTTGTTAATGATGTTCTATTTGACAAAGATCTCATGTTGTCTGCCAGGTCATCTGATGCTGTTCAAGATAAATGTCCATAAGTCTTTTTGAAAGCTCTTTTGAGGCAAATGGAAGCACTTTGGTGAAACCCCTAAGAAAAAGAAATTAACTGCTCTGTAAAAGGCCTGGTTCTGCCCCAACCTATTTTTTCAGCTGTAGAATTAACCTTCTTATACATGTTCTCCAGCAAGAAGCATGGACACTGAGCAAATGTGTATTCATTAATAATGACAAATCATTCCAAATGCTGTATACTACACAACCAATAGATGCAGGGGTTCCTGCATAAATAAACAAGTAGATGAGTCTGAAGTTTTAAGGCTTTATTGCAATATTTCCAAAGCACTTAAATCACGGAACTCCTTTGGACACAATTGGAAATTCTGTATTTGGGCAAGCACCTGAAAGTTTCAAACCCAGGTTTAAAAGCAAACAGTTTGTGTTTATACACTACTGTAATGTTGAGCCAAGCTCTTAGATGTGTAGGCAACCATCCATCCCTCTTCAACTCTCCCTCCCCAGCACTCCCTTAACTTGTATTAGGAGTTGAGGGAGAAGTCAGAGGTGGTTATTGTGCACAAATCATCTGCTGGCTGAAGTTTTTGGTGGCAGCCCAGAGAGAAGAAGGAAAAAAAATTAGAAAAATTTCAATTTCAGGACCATTATTATTTTCATTAATCATAAGAGGCGCTGTCACCCCTGTCCTTATTCTTTAGAGGGAGATCTATTATACGGTCCATTTAGTCCAAGCCATATTACCTCATATGTTTTCCTGGCTGACCAAATAAGACTTAAGAGATAAAACAATTTACTGTTCATTATGATCCGTGTCACTGGAATCAATCTATTAACCTACATTAACTGGATATGTGACGATAGCTCACATACACGCTTCTCCAATTTAAAAAAAAAAGAAAAAAAAGAAAGAGAGGATGAGGGAGGGGCTGGAGGGAGGGGGGTGGGAAGGGAGAGGGAGAGAGAGAGGGGAAAGGAAATCAAGGCCCATAAAGTGCAGCAGACGTATAATTTGCCAAGCGAATACAACTTCATTTTCCAGCGGCCACTGCTGCGCCCTCCACATCTTCACGCAGCCCCTGACCTGTGAAGAATTCTAACAAATTGGCTTCTATTGTGAAGCCAAAAGGTGCCATCAATGAAGGGACGGTTCGCTGGTCCTAAAGTATGATGGGAAATCACAGGCTGGAATAAAGAGCCGCAGTTTTATGAAGTTAACCCGTTGAGGTTAAATCCAAGCAGGGAGGCTGGAACAGGCTCTTGCCCCTTTCGGCGACTTAATAGGGAGGAGAGGAGTTATTCAGATGTGCTGCCCGAGTGCAGGGAAAACTCCCTCACTGAGCACGGCAGAAGGAAGAGTTTCTCTCTTCTCAGCAACTTCTGCTGTGCCACAGTGAGGATTCATTCCCTCTGTTTTGCTCTCCATGCTTGATAGATTGCAAATGTCCAGAGGGAAGAAAGCGAATCAATAGGTGGCCTTCCCAATGCTCGTTTGCACAGCAAAAGAACTTCTGAGTAAACAGCCAAAGAGTAAGGTAGTGCCACCTCTACACAGCTCCATCAGTCTATTTACTCTGGATTTGCACTTGCTTATTAAGAGCTCATCTGGGTGCAAGTCCTATTTTTGTTATTCCCTCTCCCGGCATGCTGGGGCCCTGCTGACAGCAGAAAACTAAGAGGTATTTTCTTTGTGCTGATTGCCTCAGTGAGTCCAGTCCCAGATGTGCTTGCACCCAAGCCATGGCAGGGATTTGTCCTGCTCCCAGTCACCATGTTTGAGCCCAAGCTCCAGAATCACATGCTGGGAAGAGGTGGGAATTATTTTGGTAGCATTTCCAATATGGTTTTAATCTGTTTTTTGCAAGCATCAATGTGGCAAGTGTTAAGGTTCCTATTGTTACTACAGCTGCTTTAATTGGATACTGGAGATATATAACCTGGCCCATATCCACTGATTCTAGCGAGAATTGCATCAAATTGGACTCATTTTCCCCCCTTGAGATAAGATGGACTTTAATAGCAGGGACAAGTGGGGTCATCTTCACCTCCACGTAACATACACCTGCCTTAAGTGTTTCTTCCAGCCCATAAAATTATGTATACATGCCTCCAAAACCTGTGAATAGTCCAGGACTTGTTTCCTCATTTTTCTCCTAAAAAAGAAAAAATAATGAAGGGCTGCTGCAAGGGTGCTCACAGTGAATGTAATGAATAGTAGAATAAAAAGAATAAAAATAATATTATGGTTGTGCCTCATAGTTTTTGCTCTATGCAGTAAGCCATCATGCTAGGAATTGGACTAACATTTTGCAGAGGCTGTCACTGCCCCACTATGCCTTCAGGCAAGAATAGAGACTGCAAATTAACAGTCTGAGGGAGAAAAAAGACAAAAAGGTTTGCCAGAGGCCATCCTAGAAACTCAGTGGTAGGACCAAGGATAGAATCAAAGCTACCTGCTTTGCCCATTTGACCACATTTTCCTTAATCTTTATAATTATTCCAGTCATTCCAAAATACATATCTATATATAAATATAGATATTTTTTAAAAAAACATCCAATTTTTGACTTCCAGGGGTTAAGGGAAAGCTGTGAACTTCATCCTTAACGAGGTCTCAGGTTAGGTCTTTGGGCTCATCCTTGCTGTGTTGGGTCAGACACTGGTCCATGAATCTGGCTTCTACTCAGTCATGTTCCCTGCTCAGCCATGCAGCCTCCAGCACTTCAGATCTTCATATCTCAGATTTCCCACTCGCAACACGAGGCTAAAAATAATTTTCTCAAGTCAACGGAACAGGCTGAGGTGCTCCTGGAAAACTGCAGGGCATGAAGTTCACTGGGGTCAAAAAAATCAGTCACTGACACTGGCTAGATCCAGCATTTTCTAAGAAAAAGGAAGGATTATAGAGGTTACAAAACCCAGTTCCTTATCCTCAAAAGCACAGTCTTCAGGAAAGTGAAAAAACCAAAACACTGCATTGGAAAAAGATGATTTAGTCATAAGAGACTTTTGTAGAATCTGTACGAATCCGTGTAGTGGAACAAAAAACAAAATAAATTTTCCAAGATTCTTAATCCAGGACTGCAATTCTTAAATTAAAAAAGAACCAAATCAAACAACAGAAGACTGAAGCAATATAGCAAACCTGGTTGCTCTCCTATACTCAGAAATGTGTAAGGGCAGAACTTACTAACACCCAATTAAAGGAATTCAATGTTTATCTCACTGTAGGTAAATATTCAGGGATAACTGAGTTAGGCAAACAAGAGGAGTAGTAAAGTTATACATACCTCTCCTTGAGAGGCTGGAGGCTTAGGAAAAACAGGGAAATTAATGTACTGGAGGTCTAGTCACAGCTGGAGAAGGAAATAAAAGTTGGGAGTGTATTAACGTCATGGTCCCAGACTTTATTCCCTCTCCAGAGCACACACCATTGCGACCTCAAAATCTGAAAATTAAACTGAAAGGAAATGTTTATTCTCACAAAATAGCAATTCATTACTGTGAATGGAGATATTTAACCAATAAATGATTGCTTAATGGCCCATAGGACCTTTGCTTCAGTTACAAAAACACTGTGTTGTTAAACAACCAAGGATACCTCTTGAAAATGCCATGCTTACAAATAACATGAGGGTTTATTTGCTGCTTGATGAATGTCCATAAACAGATCCTCCCCAGGTGCCCTGACATTAAAGAGCACTGGGGATCAAGGTGGGGTCAAAGTGAGGAAACAAGGAGTTGGGATGGAAGAAATTGTGCCTGTCTCTTGTTACACACCTCTGCAATGACTTACAGCTTGTCCATCTGTCTACCTCTCTGATGACTCTTATCTTAGTGCCATCTCAGTGTTGAATGAAGGGGAACAAAACTTGTTATTTTCCCCAGAACACGGAAGAGGATCTTCTGGAAGAGGAATGTTGCTATGAGACTGTTCTCGGACCACTGTAGAAATTATCTGATTGAACATTTTATGGCTGTTGTAAAGTTTTTCTGTGTTTCTCATGAGAAGTACAAGTTTGCCAGAGACCACAATAGCCTCAAGTTTTCCTGCTGAGCAAAGGAGTAAGTACTGGACACTGATTTGGGGTCTGTCTCTCCAAAATTATTCCAAGCATCGGCTGTGACTGAGCAGATGACAAGATCTGCTGCTTGGTACAGCATTACAAGATTCAGCACTTCCACTGGTCCCAGTCATCTCTGCTTAACCCCGGGCATTTCCAGCATGACAACTGCAAGCAGGAATTAACTTAACCTCTAATGCCATATGAACATGGAAGCACAGAGCCTGGAGCAGTGACGGCACATGCAACTCATCAGAGTCGTTATCAGTGATATAAATGACTTGTGTCATTTGGAAATCAAGTGTGTGTGTGTGTGTGTGTGTCCGTGTGTGTCCACATGTGTGTGTGCATAAACAAAACATCTGAATTCAGGGCATCCAGGGAGACAATTTTCACTCCTTGCTCATCCCAGGATGCTGTTAGAAGTTCCTGATTAGAAACATTCTCTTCCATTAGTATTCTCTTCCTCTGCCAATGCTGTCATAGACAAATGTCCTGATATATTTTAGTTTGTCATTTAGGCAGATGAATTTTGTGATTCACCCCATTCAAGAACCTCAGCTTCATGTGAAATCAACCTGCAGGGAGTGAAGATCCTGGTTTCTTCATCAGCAGCTTAGTAATGTAGGGAGGTCTTCAAGGGCCACGTGCTTCACTTGACTGCAGCCACTGACACATCCCTAAGGCCATTGGTACATGCTAAAGGAACAGTTAAGATCTCAGTTTGATGCTTTTGTGAAGGTCCAGTCATTCTAGGGAAAACAATGGATTTATCCTTAATGGCATTATTTCTGTCATATCTGTAATTTATATTCACTACCTCTGTATTGGTAAAAGTATATTTGAATAATGCAAACAGATTTGACTATTACAAATTGAGTTGGTGATTATTTAGTTACCATTTCATTCCACACAAGCAGAATTGATTACTTTGACAATAAGAGGATGTTTGTAACCAGCAATGTCATTCCACTGCACCAATATCCTTTCTTGAGAAGAGGACAGAAGAGCAAAGGGGTATGTGGTAACTGATCATCCTGTTGCTAACTAGAAATTTTTCTGGTGCAATGATGAAAAAGACAGTATAGGGCCATAAACAGGAAAAAAAACCAACACCAACAAAAAACCCATAAACAAACCAACAAACAAACCGACCAAAACCCAGTCTGTGGATAATTATTATTTTTGTACAGAAAAAAGATACAAGGAGGTGACAGCAAGGCCAGAAAAAGAAGCAGTGGGTTTATCATGGGCACAGCAGTGACAGTCAAAGTCCTACAGCTGGAATTCATATCATGTACAGCTAAAGAGTGGGGCAAGAAGTTATTCTGCCATAAAACGAACCAACATTTTGTTCTATGGACACAAGGAGAAGAGGTTTACCCTGTGGTCACGTCACAGCACTGCCTCTTTAGTGCCTCATTCCTTTGGACCAACACTACAGCACGGAGAGAGAACGTGCTCCCCAATGAGTCCTGTCTGTGGTGACAGGCACTGCTGTAACAGACCCGAAAGTTTATCACCAAAATTTCTTCCCTTTCCCCTCAGCTATCCAATATCAGCTATTGAACTTCTAGCAGAAGGAAAAACACTCAAAGCAAAGAAAAAACTGTCTACTGGAAACTCCTTTGAGCAACCCCACAGGAGATATTTGAAGCTCTGATGAGGCATCAGATTCTCAATTACCAAGTCACGCCTTTTAACATGCCCAGAAACTGACTTGCTGACATGCTCTGAAGAGTATATGAGTTGCCAAGGTCTGCTGGCATCAAGCCTAAATGTTTCTCCTTTTTCTGCTCAGGTCTTCTGTTTGGCATTAGAAGATGTCATGGTGCCAATGTCAGTCCACCTGGACTGCAAACAATGCTTCCATTCACTTCCCAGCATTTAATCAGTAACTAGTATCACTGGTATTTTCATTCAGGAGTGTTTCCTTTAGCTCTGGCTCCAGGTGCCCTGGAACAAGCACTGATAATGAGGGAGCAGTCGATTTACCTGCTGTAAGGACACACCATGGGATATTCCCAGCTGCAGCACAAGGCAGGGGGTTTGTAAGGCAACTCCAACATCTTGTACCTGACAGTGAGGAAGCAGCTGACAGAGAAGACCTGGCCAATTAGCAAAGTCATCCAACTGCTGGATGGACCTACATTCCGTGCCCCTTGCTTTTGACTGCAGTCAAAACTCTTACCAATATCCTGACTTAAAAGTCTTGGAAATACGCTGCATAGAGCGCCCTACCAGGTGAACTTTATTCAAGAGGAAAATCCACATATTTTCTTTGTGCTTGGTTGTATTGCAGTATTATTCAACTTAAACTCATTGCTTATATAAGAGCAAAGCTCTGATGCATCAATAATCAAGAAGGCTGTATGCTGGGCTATAACTTTAAATTGGCATCAAAGATGACTTAACATGTCAAACCATCTGACGACTCCTCAGGAAGGTCAGGAGGAAACAAAGAACTAGATATGTCCTTAGCATACTTTCCTCCTTTTAATAGAGTTATGCCAGGGCCTGAAATGTCCATCAGAAAGGAGGGTTAAGTTGTCTCCAGCTAACGAAGATGAAAAGAATAATTTAATGGAGGTGGGAGCCAGAATGCAGTGTAGGGATGAAAGGACGAGCAGTAACTGAGACTGAATTTAAACAACTCTGGAGAATAAAACGATCCTTTAAAAAAAAAAAAAGATAATTATGTCTTACAACAATTACCCTGGCTATGAAGCAAAATTAGCATAGTCCTTTCTAATTTAAATGTGTTGAAAGTGCCTGAGCATGACAGCAGAAAATTACAAGGTTTACGACACGGGCTTTGGTTAAAGTGATGGCAATCGGATTATTGTAGCTTTTTGTCTGTTGATAGTAATGATTGCAAAGTTACCTATAAATATTAACTATTTAGTACTGGGAGAGTTTTGGTTTAGATAGCTAAGATATGCCTCTTCTAGTCACTCCAAGGAATAAAGTTGTCGCACAGAAAACACTTTCCTTTTTAAATCAGGGGTGGTTCCTTCTGATTCATCAGTCTGCTTTTCTAATATAATTCCGTGAACAGCAAGATCCTAATTTATGATTTAAATCTTTCCTAAAAATGATAAAAATTATAATACCCATTTACTAAGTACTTCCTACTTTATCTTCATCTTTCTCATGGAATACGGTAGTTAGAGGATAATTAGAGCCTGGATCAAAAATATTTTTATTTATGGATTGAAAGAACCAAGCTTGACCCTATGTAGATGTTTCTCCTGGGTTTCCAAAGATCTTTTCAAGGCATATCCTTAATTCTCAATAACAAGGCCTGCAGTTAAGCAGGAGAGTTTAAAAAAAATAGTAGAAAATCATGATCTGCATCACACTGTAGCATCAGTCTGGTAGTGGTGAATTAAAATGCAAATAAATTCACCTGGGTTTTGTTCTGGCTTGAGCAGAGACACATTAACTGCCTGTGTTGCCCACATTTTCTTTACATGGGTTTTACCTCGGTTACAGTGATGTTCATCAATTTTTACTTTGAGATCTCAAATTCTTAACAGTGTTATAACCAGGTTATTTATACAAAAGACACTTTTCTTCTCCTTGGATATAACAGGCAAAACAACACCAGGCAAGACTCATGGACTCATGTGAGTTGGACTAGGAGTAAATCTTGGGCAGGAAAAGATGTGCAGCACAGGGTGGGACAGAGTCCAGTTGCATGTTGTACCCCAAAGTTCATCCTACACTTTTGTAAATATTCTGTGGTGGAGTCTGTTCCTGCTCCATGTGAATTCAAACACTGTGATTTATATTTGTACTAAGAAGGTCAGTTGCTCAAATACTTTCATTTATTAAATTAGCTCTGCAGTAAATTAATATGATTTTCTTAAACAACTTTACAACTTGGGAGGTTTGGGAAACAGAATTGAGCTCAGCTGTTTCCTGTGGAATCTTGTTTTCATAACCTCACTGAATCTTCTCTGCTTGACTTGAGATATATCTATATGTCTATATATAGATAGATATAAATTTTTGTGCACACAAAGCAAAAAGCATGTGTAGATTAGGATTTAGGTTCAAGTATTAGTCTACTTGATTCATGAATAAACTGATTTGTTCTTTGCATTTTTGGGTCTGACATTCAGATTAACGTGGGTTCTTCCCAAGTTTACTAAAAGCTTTCTGCTTTTATTTTTTCTTGGCAGGATTCTGGAAAAAAAAATCCATGCTATTGAAACAGTGGTTTATTGAATTAATACAATTACATAAAGAAGCTGTGTCATATTTTAAGTAGATCTCTGATAAGATGCTTTGCTCTGAATACTAAAAAGAATTTGGACTCCCTGCAAGCCTGATTCAAATTATTATCAAAGACATTTATTTTTTGTATGTGACATGTTGTTAAATATGTTAATTTCTTAGAAGCACAGTGTATGAAGTGCAAGAGCAGCTGTGTAGGAAAGTGAGCTTCAAAATAACAAGGCTGAGCTCTTCTTGGGAATTAGTGTGGTCCAATGGGTAGGCAAGTAGCCGACGATTCCAGGCACCTGGGTTCTGCTCCGAAATCTGTCATTGACCTACTATTTTCCACTGGGCAAATCACTGCACCCTTTGCTTTTTTTTTTCCTATCCATAAAATGATCAGGAGTCAAATTTTGTTTTACCTTAGAAACAGTTTCATGTCACTATAGTACACTAGAGTTTGATATGTGGAAATGCCTGAGAAGTAAAAACTTGGCATTATTCACAGATAATTGATGCCTGTTAGAGCCCTTGTATTTAGGGAAGAAGTAGGAAGCCCAGTTTCATCTAGATACAAACTCATGGCAGAGCTCAAAGGCTTGGCATAGAGAGCAACAGTGGACACATAATTTAAATGAATAAATGGTTTCAACTTGAATAGTAGTTCCATTTAATTTGTGGTGACGATGGGCAGGGCTATTTAATTGACATAGTAATTGATTTTGATGATATTACCTGCTTGAGTGAAGGTTATATGCTGCAAAGGGAGCCACTGTGCTGAGGCAGGCAGAGAACCAATGATACCCATAGGCCAAAAAGGAATAGATCAAGGAAATCAGATCTTGGTTCTATTGCTAAACTACTTGGGAATTTTGATTTATTCACTTCAGCCCTTCCAATTAATATTGAAATAATAGTCCTTTTAGGAGCTAGGATGGGTGAGTGCAACCTCATGCACATTAGAGGGAAGAAATTTAAACCACTAATGTTGTATTCCTCCTGAACAGCTCCTTTCAGCTCCACTAGGTACTGGGGATGAAGGTCCATCAGTGCATGTGTTCACAGTGGGTATTTTTGTTTGTACCTGGACTCACATTCTGGACAGCTTATGACGAAGGTAACCTTTGGAGGGGTTTGTGTCCATAAACATGACTTAACCCATAATAACTACTGAGATTTTAGCTGTGCTTTTATTTTGTCTGAAGAGTACACAGTTAGACTGCAGGTTACCTGAGACTTCCCTGCATTTTCCCCGCTGTTCAGAACCAGGACTTTTATTTCATTATTTTCATATTTAAGGTTCTAGTTTCAATTAGACCTAGTTCCAGGCCAAAGGAACAGGGATACTCCTTGGAATAAGAGAAGGAAAAGACTTGATAAACCACTTTCTGGATATGTCTATTTATTCAGTTGCTTCTGTGTGTCTTGCAGGTCCTTCTACAGTTCCATTATAAATATCTTAAATGTGAGGAATTTTCCAACTTCTCTTTGAATGTTAACCCATATTCTGTTTCATCATAGAAAGGCTTAGAACCACTTAGAAAGGCTTAGGAAGGCTTGGGTTGGAGGGAAGCTTTAAGATTCTATAGTTCCAACTCTCCATCCTGTTTTAAGGCCTGTTTGGTGCCCAGAATTCGATGTCATTTCTCCAGTGAATTCTTTCAGCAGTGGAAAACATTTCTGCCCTAGGAGGAAATGTTCCTTTTATTCCAGTGTTGGATCCCTTCCCTTGAAAAAAATCACACCAGAGCATCACCAGGGATCAGGACCTGGCTCTCATTAGGGCAATTCTTATAAAAGCCCAACACTTCACTTGCACACTGATGCCTTTTTACAGAGTCCTAAAAATAGAAAGGAAAAATAAAGGTGATGCAAATGCTTTGGAAAGGCCCCTTTCCACCATCAGACTTTCAGTGTAAGCAAAACACTGGCCAATAAAATTTTCAGATAGTTAGGCCCTTGCCATTTATGTCTAAAACCCACATCAGAGATCCAGAAATAAAATTAACAAGAGACCAAAAGGATCTCCCTCTTAATCAGAATAATTAAGGCGTGAAAGAACTTTCTAGGGATCTGAAGTTAAATTATTGGGAACTAGGTTCTGGACATTTTTTTCTTTTTTTCAGTTTCTGTTCATTTTATGCCTGAGTTTTACGTTTGCACTTATTTAAGCTGTCTGGGAAAAGAGGCTGTACATAAAAGACGATTAGTTTTTAAAGCACTCCAGGGCTGGATTGAGAGAGAATTCTTTGGTTTGTTTTGTTTTGTTTTAACTTGTTGGTGGGGTTGTTGGTTTTTTTGTTTTTTCACACTTTAGATGGAAGACATAAACTGTAGCTCTTAAATAGATGAATGCTGAGAATAAAATTACCAAAGATTTCTTTCTAGAATGGAAAGAAAATCAAGGAGAGAACAAGTAAAAGTAATCTGTGTCCTGTAGCAGTCATGCAATGATGCTGAAATACTGGGCCAAATTCTCAATGGATAGAAATCAATATACCTCCAGTGAAGTCCATGAAACAATATCACTTTGCACAAGCTGGGGGTCTGATAGCTACATATATATTTTAGCTATCTGTATGCAGCATTACAGGAAAAAAAAAAAAAGAAAGAAAAGAAAAGATAAAAGAGCTCTTGAAAGTGAATGAAGTTGATTCTCAGAAAAAAAAAGGGTTTTAGATGTTGAATATTTAATTCACTGATAAAAGAACCTTGATTTCCCGCATTCAGCCACCACAAATAAAAAAATAAAAAAATAAAAAAAAAAAAAAAAAAAAAAAAAAGGAAAAAAAAAATAAAAGAAAGGCACATCTTAAAAGGGAAGCAATGAGCAGAAACTGACCTTTCTGTGAGCAAGCAGATGAGAGAAGGTATTTGGTTAATCCCATCTGTCGCTGATTGGTCAGACAGAACCGTGTTGAAAATGTCTCCATCTGGGCTAATCTGCTCTCAGTTGGATGAGCTGAGGCCTTCAGAGTTAACCTGACATTTAACAATAATTACCCTTTCGGATGACCCCGGCCCAATCTCCTGCTCTCTTAGAAATCTCTCTTTTTTTGTGTGTGCTCCCAAACCCCTTGACTCCCATGTTAGAGATAGCTGAAAAGTGATGATACGATAATGAGATATGCTGTACAAACACACACACACACACACACACTTGTGCCAGCCCACATCCAGAGATGCCCCGTGTCCCCAACACTTCTGCATCATTTATCAGATTCCTGTGGCATATAGGAGGGGAGATATATTAAAAATCAAGGTGGGGATAATTTCCCAAATTAAAGAGTAGTCATGCTCGCTTGCTAACCTTTGTGTGGAAGCTCTAAGTTTCTTTCTGGCGGTTGGAAGTCTCTTATCTGTGGTGAGGAGAAATGGTGCATGGAAATAGGTTCAGATAGAAAAGCAGAGTTCAGAGGTCACAAAGGCTAACTGTAGATGAAATGTGGCTATTTCTTTTTACCTGAGGCTGGCTTCATCTTTCCTCTGAAAGGTCATTGCGATAAAACAAAAACACATCTCAGGAGAGGAATCATTTATCTCTGGCCAGGTTCTCCCTTCCATTGTGGTACTTTATTTATTTTTCTCATCTTTCGACCACATTTCTTCCAAAGTCACCTCCTTCCAAGCATCCTCCTTCCACTGAAGTCCAGTGCTGAGTTTTGAGTGTTGGTAGAAGTTTGGCTTTGTTATACTTATTGTCTCTGCTTTTACTTGGAAATCACGTCCAGAGACTTGGATGATTCCCCAAATCACTTTAATCTGTTGGTGATGAGCTGAAAAGTTTGAGAAAATAGCTATACTAATGGAAAAAAGAACAAGGACAAGTCTATATGATAGGAAGCTCATTTCCAGGGTCTGATTTATTTCATATCTCCGCTCTGACCATACATAAATCTTGTATCTACCTCAGTTTCTTTATTTGTCCAACTAAAATTATAATAGTCATTTCAGAAAAGTGCTATAAGATTAAATGTAAATCACCTTGAAATTCTTAAATAGAAGACAATTAAGAAGAACTATATATTTATACATGGTATATCCTCTTACATCTTGGGTTGGATCCAATAACCAGTCTTAATTGCAGTAATTATGCCTCTGGTCACAGCCAGAAGCTAGGAGTGAAGTGAAGAAATCAGGAAAAAATGTTTAATGGATGCCCTAAGAAAAAACTTCTTTGTAAAAGTCTTGTTTTCTCCATTTCTAAACATTTCTCAGCTGTAAATTCAGCTCCAAGTTTATGTCTTGACTTTGGACCAGCAAACAGCAAGAATTTTTCCAGTCATTCACTGTACAGTTCTTTGTTTAAAGTCCATATCTTACGAGGCTGGATCCCTCAGTATTTATGGGCAAAATTCCTTTGACTGCAGAACTGCTGGGAATTACCTGACCTGGATTTGTAGGCCAATTCTGAATATTTTCATGATCCAAGCAAACAGTCCATTTCACTGAACAATGTTCAAACAGTCATCACTTGGCAAAATCTCTGCTTTTGCTTTTGCCAACCGAGCAAACTGTGGCTGTTTCCTTGCCTCACACCCTGTGGTGACTAAGGTGACATATGGAGGAGCTCAAGTTCAATCTGAGGTTTTAGCAACTTATACATGTGATAGTTTCAGTACTTTTCTGGAGTCTACAGATTAATTTAGGTGTGACATCATCTTTGTCCTTTTAAACTTTGTTTCAGCCTGTTGCCTTTCCACAGGTATTGAAATGGATATGCAGAGAGGAATTCTTTCCTTGTAAGTCATTAGGAATAGTGATTTCTATTCTATTTTCCCCAATTTGTTTCAAAATAAAGCATAGGTCCTGGGCTGTTGTTCCCTGAAATCAGACACAGCTTTTCATACGTGATAAAATTATTCCTTTGGTGGAGTTCTGATTACTCTCTCAGCCCTTCATATATTTATTTAGATCAAAATGTGTTTAAATTCTTGGAGAAAAGATTAAAAAAATTCTATATAGAAAGAGTCTCTAAAAAAAAAAATTGTTTTAGGTTAGGATGCTGTCTTTTTCAGCAGCTTGGGCTATAAGCTTTCCACGTCTCTTTTAGAAAGGGTGGAAGCTTTTTTTTAACCTTTCTTTGTTTCTTCCTGGTTGCAACTGCTGCTGATTTTTTGCATTTGACATGTTCATGTAGGACATTAGCTGCAGCCTTGGCCTTCACATTGTTTATATCAAAAGTGGACTTTATAGGGAAGAGATGGTGTTTGAGGTGGGAGGTAGGAAACAAGCTGACACCTGGCAACATATTCACCTGTATATCTGGTGATTTGCTCTACAAAGTAGTTCAAATAACATCTGACTAATGTTTTTCTATTCTCATCCTCAAGACCAATGTCCAGCTAATCCTGTTGTGGATGATTATAAAGCTAAAATGCTGAGCTCTTGGTTATCTGCAGAAGCATTTCAGAAGTTGTATAATTTGTTCTCCCTAGGCTGAAAAAAATGACTAACCAATTCATTATTGCTGAAATTGATGTTCATATTGATTATAGATCATTAATAGATGCCAAAGTTTTTCCTCAGTGATGTGAAAGTATGCAGCCTAATTTTCTACTAGATACTACTCATCTGTGAAGAAAAGCAGTCCACAGTGTGCTTAAGCTAAGGTAAATTTTGTTAAATGCCCTCATGCATATCCACTCTCTCTTCCTCTTGTAGGTAAAAGCAAATATTCTTCAATAATAAGTGTTTGGTGAGACAAGTCTCAGCACCACCAGATCCTGTTTAAGGCATGTCCGTTTGTCCATTTCTACAGTTTATGTACAAGTCCTTTAAGCTGTCTTTGGAGGCTGTCATTAATTATTGCACAGTAAAAAATACACACTCAGAGGCCCCTAGACACTGGATACTCAAGTAATTTCTCTCCCATATCCATATTAGCCAATCCTTTATGTCCTGAATGAAGCAATGAAGGGGATGAGGTGAATAAGTTTTGCTCCATCTAAGAAAGAAGAACACAGTTTTGCCCTTTGAACTTCAAGGATAAAATTGCCTGTCTTATTCTCAGTGAGTGACACAGTTTGGAAGGTACCCTCAGCTGGACAGAGGAGCTGCTAACCCAGCAAGGGTGCTGAGGTGTTATCCAGACCAAACATGTAATACTCATTCCTTACAGCAACAGAAGCTCATCAGGGTTTATTTTAGTTAGGTCATGTCAGTGCTGGCTTTTATTGATTCACATGATTCTCACATCTGAAATAGAACTATAATATCAGTGATTCGTACTGGTGGATTAAGTGTTTACCTCTTTGTTGTACAGGAGCTATATCCCCTGACAGTGTAATTGAACCAATGTTTTGCTTCAGCTGATTTCCATCCACAAACTGTTTTGGAGTTCAGAGAAGGGATCACCTTAAACCATTGAATTCTCCATTTTCACAGTCAATTAGTGATGGTTGCCAATATGGAGGAGGGCGAGGGATATGGGCTGCCCTTGAGAAAATGTCATACTATGCTGATGTCATAAAATAATAATACTACAGACTAGGCGTCATTACTTTTGCCAGTACATAAAGGCAGCCAAGCACCAGAGCTACGTGGCTGTACTCTTTACACAGCCTGGGTCAGGTAAAAAACTGTGCTGCTGGAAATGCAAGTGGAACAGCCTGTGCCATTTGGGCAGACTGAAATTTAATACCACAAGGTTAGAGTTAACAGCACCGGCCTTCCTATTATCCAGTTCCGATTGTCACCCTGTGCAAATTGGCCCAACTGCTTTGAAATCAAGAACTGTGTGGGCGCATGGTGTTTTCTCATTTTCTGCCCTGGGAGAATTTGGCCAACCATTCCTCTGTATGTCATTGAAACGTGGCTATATATACACCTATTAATGGCCTATTGAGTTACTCTGAGCCTTATAACAGCCTCTGTATTTACAGGCCCTTAGGAAAATCTGCCTGATGATCATGCAGGCAATAATTACGCCCAGTAATACTCAGGCAGACAGAACCATGAACAGAAAATTCTCCATACAGAATTTTCTAGGTAGAATGAAACAGATGAACTATAGGTCAGCCTTTGCCTCTGTGCTATTTTTTTTTTTTTTCTGTAACATGATCAAACCAATTAGCTTGATCACACTCTGACACCTATCAAACTGCAAAGGGGAAATACATATTTTTGGTAAAGGCAAAGAACTGTCTGTACCCAGACAGATGGTAAACGTGTATCAGTTTCTTCCCTCTCCTCTTTAGTTAGGTTTGTGGTTTTTTTTTTTTTTTCCCTTTTGGTTTAAGTCACCCAGACCTTGTCTTTTCAGTAATGTCATAATCAGCAAGCTGAAGGCAAGGCTGCTGATAATTGTTCTTTATGTTGCTCTCTGTTTAGTATCTGATTCAATACATCTGCGTGGACACCATTCCATCACCTTCTTAGTAACAGAGGTGAAAAAAATCAATGGCAATCAGATTACCTTTTTAACAGAAAGGCTAAAGGGCCAGTGTGTTAAGTTCACAGTGCATCACCTTTCATTTAAAACATCTCACTTCTGGGGGTTCTGTTTTATTTTTTTATTATTTACCCTTTATTATTATTTATAGCACCGGGGGTTCCTCGGTATACCTTGATATAATTGCATTGGTCTCCCCTCAGTCAGACTGTGACAGCTGTTTTCTGCAGGGTGCAGTGTTAGTTTTGATAAGACAACTCTGTCCCCAAGTCCTTGTTTCATAAGTAGTTCATGACAAAATCCAGGAAAGTCTGAACATCTTGTATAATTGTCTGCTGGGATTTTTACTGTTCACCCTCTCCTTTCCCCCTCATCCTCTGGGACAGACTCAAAGGAGCACTGTGACTTACAAGAGGTGCTGTGTAGAATGACTACAGCACCAGCTGATTTTGAAGAAATTCAGGGATTTTTAGCAGTCACAAAGAACAAAAAAAAAATAAATTGATAACAATTTCAGGACATGGTGTTAAATAGTTTGTGATTCCCTCAGCACCCTAGATGTAGAAATCTGGATGAATCACTGTGATTGTTTGTAGTTCATAAACATGCTATGTCCCTTTTAAATTACTAAGAGTTATTAGAACCATCTTCTGACCAGCTATAGTTTGTAGGATTACCTTATGCTTTCCTATATTTCCACTCAGTTGTGTCTCCCTCAGTATCTTCAAGTCATTTCTTACTGGTTACTCTAAATATGGGTGGGTTCTGTATCTGAATCAGTCATGTCTCTGCCATGGCTAAAACAATTCCCATGCATTTGCTGCATAAAATTGCTGGAATCCTTTCTGAGAAAAATAGTTCAGCACAAACTTTATTAATCAGGCTGGGATGTCACAATTTACTATCATAAATATGAATGAGCAGGGAGTGTCTCTCACAGAGAGCTTGTCATCTTTGGATCTATTACATGAGCCATTCTCATCAGCCAAGGGACAGTTTAGAGTGGGTTGCTGATAGGATTTTTAGTGATACTGACTTTTCTGTAGTTTGAATAACAAAACAAGCAGTTTGTATATGTTATTTCATCTTTCTTCCAAAGCTAAAGTTGTGCTTAGGCAGGTACTTTGTGCACATCAGCTGACAAAGTGTTATGTCCAGCAAATCCCCAAAGGAAAACAACAGGCAGGATAAAAAGAAGTGGATGACTGATTAAATTCAACAGGGTCTTTATTTTTCATTCCTTGGAAAATGTTCAAGAATCTTTAAGCTTGAATTCCAGGTCGAATTGCAGGTAACTGTTAGAGACCTCTTCATCACAGATCCCTACAGCTACAGTAATTTCAATTCAGTAAGTGTTGCAGGAGTTAGTAATGATTTTAAGAAATGGTAAATTCCTTATGTGTTGTCTCCTCCCTTCATTTGGGTAATGGCTATCAAAAGTATAGTTTTGACAATGAATTAAAGCCAACATCGTATCTAACAGGTTGCAGTCAAAATCCAGGTGCTTGTTTTTAAGAAAAGATGCAGAAGGAAAGTAATTCAGAGGTAAGTGGGATGAAATGTTTGTTTCTGCCAGATTTGTAGGACGTGTAAGTCTTCAAACTACATAGAAGACCTTTCAGTAAATTAACATATTTCAAAAATAGTAGGGGAAATATGGATTAATCGACATTCAGAAGCAATGAGTGACTTGAAACTGAGTGCAGGCAAACATCTCCTCTCTGTGACCTTAGGACAGTAGTGTTTATTGGGTCCCAGCTCCAATTTCCCTCGTATTTTTCCAGCTGAGAATTTTGAAGGCCTGAGATATGTTCCCTACCAGAGACAAACATGCTGCATCAAGGTCATGAGAAGGAACAACCTTAACCTGGCAAAGAACTTGTACCCAAACAGCTTCAGCACTCAACTCCTCAAGCAGACAGTGGAGAATTTACAGCCTCAGCCTGCTCCAACCTCTCCATAATTATATATGCAACCCTACACCTCTGATAATTACCAGGCAGGCAAGAAGTTACTTTCTGGCCCCACATAAGGTGATGTATTTTGTACCTTGAATTTTTCAGTGGAAACATCCCCTTAGTGGGATTTCAGTTTGTGCTGCTGCATAAGGCCCATGTCTGGTTTGAGTGAAGCACAAGGAAAGCAGGGAGGGGAAGACAATTAGAGGGAATATAGGTAAAAAGAAGGGAAAGCTGTGATCCTGCAAAGCAGAATTCATGTGGCTACATGGAGCTGCTGGTGCTGGGAAGGGTCAGGATCTCAGCTCGGGTGAATGGGAGGAACAGTGATCATCTGCAGTGTAAACCAAAACAACTCCTCACAAAATTCTTAGCACGTTGCATGGTACTTTTGCAACTGGTATAGAATTTCACACCTGGGGTACACATTATCCAGCACTGAAAGACAAGAGCAAGGTGTTTAAAACAGATCTGTAAAGGCTGCAATATCAAACCTTGCACATTTCCTTTGCTCAGTTCATAGAAGAAGCTGCTTTGTGAAGCACTGGTCAGTCTTGGGAACCTGTGGAGAAACACAGGATGAATAAAATGTGCCCTTTACCCTTCCACAAGACAATCTTCTAGGGACAGAGTCGGTTTCTCTATCAATGAAGCTTTGAAATAAACTCAGGATTTATAAAGTGCACTGATGTAGAAAGCAGCACTGTCCATAGGAGTCTGAGTTTCTGGCTCAGGGAACCAGACCCTCCAGAGGCCCTACACACTTTGTGCCAAAAGTCTGGAAAAAAAAGACACGTTTCTGTGTGAAATCTGTCTCTTCCCACACTTCATGTTTGCTAAGATGCAGCCTTACAATGGAGAAGTGAAAAAGTGTGTATTTTACTAATTACATAAACAACAGCAACCTGAGGGAATTTGCAGGTGTGGGAAACTCAGCTCACAGGTGACTCTGATTACACCAGATGAGATACATTGAAGGTTGAAGGAAGTGGTAGATTTTTCTCCCCCTCACTTGCTTTTGCATTGCTGTTGTCCAGGGAGCTAGAAGCAAAGGCTGTTACAGTGAAAGGAAGACAGAAGAGTTTCTGCAGGAGCACAGTTAGAGCTGGATGAGGATTAGCTTAATAAGTTTGAATTTTCTCTTGAAAATCAGCTCTTTTAAAAGGAGAATTTATCTGTGGGACCTGGGTGTCCAAGCAGGCCTGAGCTGTAGGGCTATCTTCAGTGGGACTGCTCAGAGTTAGAACTGGATAAGGATTAGCTCAATAAGTTTGAATTTTCTCTTGAAAATCAGCTCTTTTAAAAGGAGAATTTGTCTGTGGGACCTGGGTGTCCAAGCAGGCCTGAGCTGTAGGGCTGTCTTCAGTGGGGCTGTTCAGAGAGGAAGGAGGGGGCTTTGTGCTTCCCATGAAAATGTGTGTGCCAATACCACATGAAAATTACATCTTGTGCTGGCTGTACATGCTCAGGACGTGGTTCCTGGTGGTGGAGAGGGCTGTTGGAGCTGAGGACTGCAGCACAGTCCTGAATGTGTCTAGAGCTGGAGGAGCAGAGGGGCTGGGTGCCCCTGCCACAGCCGTGGCCTCCAGCCTTGCTGCCCAGCCGAGTTCTGTCCTCACATACACAACAGCAATTTAGTCCTTTGACCAAAGATTTAATTTATTATTAGGGACATATGCTTCTCATAACTATGGTTTCTATCAGAACCCATGAGCATTAGGGGTTTTTCGTTGAGAATAGTGGAAAATTCCCATTGAGCAAAGTTCCCCTATGCTGTGCCATTAACTTAGCTCCATATATCTTCAAGGGTGTGGAGAGGGAGGGTTTTAAATATTTTTAAACAATTAATTTAAAAAGCTTTTTCTTCCCTTAGCTTTTTTTTCATTACAACTTGATAATAAGTTAAATAGTTTCATGAAACATTCTTCTTCAAATTAAAATTAATGTGTTTCCATTTTTATAACCAAGCAACAAATCTTTGTATTTTTGGAGCTGAGAATATGCCAAAATCTATTTACTTATAAAAACCCCCACAAGCCAAAGTTAAAAACAGGAATTGGATGGGGTAGCTTATATCTGAACCATAACGTAAATTCAAGGATCTTGCAGGCTAAAGTGTAAGGATTGCTGCATCTGATTCAACTAGGGATCCCTGCCAGGATGAAAGAGGAAGAAATGTTAAGAGATTTAAACTTTTACTCCAGTAAAAGCTGATTTTTCTGTGGCATTTCAGTAGTCAATGACGATGTGCAAGGCAGAAAAACTCGTTATTTCTTTTTCAGATTTGATGCAATAGCTGACTAGGAGAAGCAATAGCTAACTAGGAGAAGAGTAGAAGATGAATTATGGTCAAAAAGGAGATGGAAGCTACCCTTAATTACTTTTCTGATCTCAGGGGTACTTCAGAAACTGTTTTAAACCTTGTTTCATAAGTTAACCTGGGCACTACATATTTCAAACTAGGCTAGCAAGTCACTAAAGGTAATGAGGACTCCATGGTGTGACATGAGGCAGGGTCCCACAGAAGACAAATTACACCAGATTTAATTGGAAGGTGTAGTTGGTGAACCAATAAAATCCCCCAAACCAAAAGCAGCAATATGGGGGCTGAGGTTCTGCCCACAAGTAATTGCTTAGTGGTGTAAAGGGTTGCAGAGAAAAGCCAAAGTCATATTTTTGCTGTTAGAGCAGACAGAAATCAGTTCACTTGCTTCCTTGTTTTGATATCCTATGCGTTTAAGAGATTAGATTAATAACAGTCTAAGATGACTGTGTGGTGGATAGGCTAATCTTTAAATATGTTATGGCAGAGTAGGCCTGCATCTTAATGTGAGTTTTGCCTTATGTGATGGAAATGTTCACAAAGTCTGAAAATCCACAAAACCAGCACTGGGATTTATTCAGTGTCAAAAATATCATGCTTCCCAATCTCCTTATAATGGTTATATTTTTTGTATTTTGATTACAGTGCTTTTCAGCAGTACTTTTCAACTTTTGCTGCAGGTAGAGAGAGAGGGGCTCCACAGAGTTTGACCAAAAATGTGATTCTCAAATGTTGTCCCTTGGCCACACTTGGCTGGCCACTCTCTCAGACACCAGGTGCCCTTGGAGGATATGTGCTACCCTTATCAAAGAAGATGCCTTCTTTGGGACAGGGGATTATCTGCACACACCTTCTGCCTGACACAGAGAGCCAAGCACACAGACTTGTCTGGCTGGAGACCAAAAAGCAGCTCTAGGGTAGATCCATGTCAAAATTTTCCACCTATTGCTTATGTTTTCCATGCCTTTCTGTTTATAAAGTGCTTGTTAAAAAAAAAATAAAAATCATCTTCGGTATTTGTGCCATTACATGTTTCTGCATACTGACTTTTTTTGCTTCTTCCTTCAGCTCATTTCTGGGGAGAAAAACCCTAAATCATATAAAAAAGTTATCCTGACAAAATGTAGTGTGGGAAGTGCTTTGAGATCAAGTAATGAAAGACCTCAGGAGGTGCATGTCTTTGAGGAGATATTTAGCTCACCCATTGTCTTGTTGCTGCCAAGTTCTTTGGTGGAAACATTCTTCAGTGGTAGGGGATGGCTTTTACTCAGAGCAGATGTATAAAATAAATAAAATAATCATTTATATCAAAAGTTAGCAGGTATCAACCCTAAACTTTTCCATTTCTATCTTTATACAGTATATATGGGCACATTGCTACTTTCTCTGAGGAAGAAAAACACATTTATGAGAGCACCTAAGGTGTCAGCTTCTTCACGTATTGGTGACAAGGCAGAAGATTTCAGCCTGATGGCAACGACTGAAAAAAAAATCCATGTAGGTTATGAAGATGAACACTTTAGGCTTGCACAAGTGTCTGTCTCTTGCAGGGTTCCTGACAGCAGCCAGGGAGGCTCACAGGAGCACCATGACAGCGCCTGCTCCCCGGGCTCAAGAGCTCTCTCAAAGGCTCAGCGCTGTGCTGAACAGCTCAGTGTGTGAGAAGAGTGAATTTTCAGCACTGAAAATCCAGCTGTCATATTTGTTTGTACTTTTGGTTGCTTGCAAGTTCCCTAGCTACCCCTGCATGTGTGTGACTCCAAGGCTGCCATATTGCACAATATGGCAGCCTTGGAGTGCTTGGTGGGTCAGATTAGAGCTGCACTGCCAACCCTATCCCAGTAAGAGAGCTGGCATCAAGAAAAGATGACTGAATTAGTGGCCAATTGGGACATTTTCTGACCTACTCTTTAGGAACCAAGTCCTCTGAACTTTCCCATTATCCTTCGGCTTCATCCTTTTAATAGGGACCAAATCTCCATTAACAATTGAACACCGACAATAAGTGCCATCAGGAAAAGGAAATTCAATTTTAGTGGGGGATGACAGCCTTACCTTTTCGCGCTTAATTGGCCGTATTGTCTCCAAAAGTTAATTGGTTACTTAGTCCAGGTAGTTAGTAAAATGTTTAGCTGCGTCAAAAAGCCCAGGCTCCTACTGTTAATGGGGCATGAAATGGAATGTTTGATACTGCAAATAAAATCAGTGATATTCAAGGATGTTATGGTAGGTAATGCGTTGAAACTGCCATTTAATGGGTCCTGGAAGATTAGGGTAGTGTCAGCTGGAACCGCCCGGTCTCTTTTCTGACATTGTTAGTTGCCTCTTCATTTACTTAACGGCTGTCTGCACTGATTACATAGGCATAAAACTCCCTACAAAAAAACAACAGAGACACGCTCTATTAGCAGTCCAATTAGAACTATTTGCATATTACAGTTCATTTCTGCTTAAGTGAATCCCTAATACAACTTTAGGAAAAAAAAAATTCTATTGTCATTTAAAAAAAAAAAAAATAAAACAGCACAAGACGGGAAAAGAAAGGAAAAGCCTTAAAGGTGATCTCTTCTCTGCCTCTTCTTTCTCCCTGGGTAAATTTAGTAAAGGTTTATAAAAAATAGGTAGAGCAGTCCAAAGGTAAGAGATTTCTGTTGCAGTCTTATGTGATGATGACTTTTTAGAGTATCAGGAAAATCATGCCAACTTTTTTATTTGGCCATTGTGGAGTTTTTTTCCTAGATTGCTTTCCAATATATATATATATATGTAAGTTTTCTTTAAGACATGCAAAGGTAAATGTTAGATCAACCTTCACCTTGTGCTTCTTGAGCTAAATAGCTAATGTGTCTGAGAATGGATCTCAGGAGGAGCACACTTGACGCTGTGCAGTTCACCTACCCTATTAGCAAATGGTGGAAAATGATTCCTCCCCTTCTCCCAGTGCTCTCCCACACCCTTAGAGGCTGGAGCTAATAGGGAGGGAATACAACTCTCTGCTCCTCTTGAAAATACTTTTGTCTAAATTTAAACCCATTGTCAAATGGCATAGAATAGATGCCTTGGGACTGAACTGAAGCAGGTGAGAACAAATGCATCCAAATTATCAGAACTTCAGAAGTGTGGGAGACTTGGGATGACCTAATTGTGGCCTTCAAGTACCTGAAGGGAGCCTACAGGTGTAGAGACATTTTGTAAGGGCATGTAGTGACAGGACAAGGGGGAATGTCTCCCAGCTGACAGAGAGTGGGTTTAGATTAGATACTGGGAAAAAAATCTTTTCTCTGAGGGTGCTGAGGCACTGGCACAGGCTGCCAAGAGAAGCTGTGAGTGTCCCATCCCTGGAAGAGTTCCAGGCCAGGTTGGATGGGGCATGGAGCAACCTGGTCTAGTGGAAAGTGTTCCTGCCCAGAGCAGGGTGTTGGAAAGAGATAAACTTTAGGGTCCCATCCATTCTATGCCCATTCTATGAAGTAAAAGGAGCTGGAACTGGTGGTGGATGTTTGCTGCAGGCCTCTCTTTACTCATCTGTAGAATGGGAAGAAGAATGTCCCTCTGGCCAAGTCACTGTGGGACTTTTGTTTAAGTGAGAGCCATGCTTTGAGCTCTGCATCTGCAGCAACATAAAAACAGCAAGAGAGCTGAGGGTCATAGAAACAGAATCCTGCAGGACTCTGAGGTGAAGGCTTCTTTAAAACAGTAGCAAGATTGCTAGTAATAACCAAAGGAAATAATTTCAACTCTTCCTTTAATAGTAAGAAATAATAATTTCTACTCTTCCTTTTAATTTCTACTTTCCCGCAGTCTGCTGCGCCTGTTGTATTTAAAGGCCTCTTTTTAAGATGGTAATTACAATTTGTGCACATGCCTGCTCGCGAGGTGGGTAGGCTGTTTCTCCTGTGAAATAAAAATGCTGATTTTCTCTTTTATTTTTCCATCTCTTTTGTTAGCGTGTTTCCTGGGGCCCCACTCTCATGGAAACCTGGGGGCTGACAACCAGCAAGAAGCTTCTCACCTGCCTCTTGGTTGGCTGGGATATATCTCCAAGGGTCTCCAAGCCGGGCTGGCTGGGTGGAAAAGCTGAGCTGGTTGATTGGTACTTGGATTAGAGGCACCTACAGGAGCCCAGGGGAGATCTTTGATGTTGAAATGCTAGTGTAAATACCGACAGAGTTATTTCCAAAGCTCGCACAGTTCAATTCCTTTTTACATGCAGACCTAATTTCACAGGTCAGCCAACCCACCTCCGCTATTATCTGGATTTAGCGATTAATAGAGGATTTCAGTAGTTGACTGTGACAAATGGTGACTGGGGAAGGGAGGGGGGGGAAAACTGTTCTAAAACAAGGAAGGTTTTTAACAGGTCGTTCTCCCCAAATCCATTATTTTTTATTCTGACACACAAACAATTGCAAACAAGCCCAGAACCAAGAAAATCCCTCAATGCAAAGAGTGCAATTGTCTGTTCCTCTCTCCTTCCACCCCTGCCTTGCCCATCAGAGGAGTCACAGTGTGCAATATTGTATTGTTTTTATGCCCTGTTGGGTCCTTTGTGTCCGGCCTCCTGCTCTATATCTAACACTCATTCACACTTACCAGAGATGAGTATTGTCAGACAAAACTCTGGCACTCAAGCTCCCGCTGCCTTCCGGGGGCTGCCCAGCCCTAGAGGGCACAGCCAGGGGGGGACAGGCCCTCTGCCCCCACAAACACTCCCTGCCAGGAAAATGGCTTTCTGGAAAAGGACTGCCTGCTCATAAAACGGACCTGAATCAGTGAGCAGTGATTAAGGATTGGGCAGTGCCTTCTGCTGTTGTTACTTGAATACACTTTTTTTTTTCCTTCTTTTTTTTTTTCTTTTTTTTTTTTTTTCCTCAGGTTAAAAAAAAAAAAAAAAAAGCTCCAAGTTATTTTAGGGACTAGTTCCTTGCACATGAGATGAATGAAAGAGAAAAGCAATACTTGGAAAATATTCATTTTCTTCCATATATATATATATATATAAAAGGAATGGCAACCAGAATTGCCTTTTTAAATAAAACATCAGCCCAGGAATGCAAACTCCACTCTGTTTATATTCAACATCTACTCTGTCTTTTTTTTTTTTTTTTTTTCCTGGTTCAATGTCATGCCTAGTGGAATAGCAATTCACAGAAAACACGGGATAAATCATTAGTTCCAGTTTATTCTACTTTTATTTACAGCAAGGATTTCTTTACCACTGAACAGAATTGATTGCTGGTGAGGGACTATTTGATTATTAGTGTGGGACTACTTGGGCACTGTGGTAGTCACTGAGGGGGTAGGTAGATTTTTGGGTGCGGAGGGATTCTGTAAAGGCTTGATCCATGGTGTGGGAACATGTGTCTCCTTCTAAGGGTTATTCTGCAGAGAACTCCAGATTCTGGAAACCATTTTACCTTATTACCTTTACGTTATTTCCATTAATTAATGTGAACTAGCAGAGGATTTGTTGATTTAAAAAACAACAACAACAACAAAAGGGATAGATTATTAGGTACTGCAAATAAAACCTGCTGACTTATTTGTTAATCATAGTGGTGATTTTATTTTGCTTCTCTGTGAGTGAGAGGGGGGAGTCAGGTTGCCAGTTGCACTTTGCATTTATGATTAGATTTCCTTACTGATCCTCCTGGGATTTCCAGTACTGAAACAGGAGAAATTTATTTACTTTTATTTGTGTGTTTGGGATTTTTTTTTTTTTTTGCTCACTTTTTTTTTTTTCCCTCAACAGGCTTACTCTAAAAAAAATCCAAGTTTTGCCCTCCAAAAAATCTGCCAGAGGCTTTCAAACTAAAAAGCTACTTTTTGTTACCACTTGGAAATTTGCATCGCAAACTCTGGTGAACTTTAGCTGCACGCTGATGACCCGTGTGCCTGCGAGCCAAGAAACTTGCCTTGTAAAGGGAATACAGGGGCTGAGAAGCTCCAGGGTCAGCTGGAGCCAGGAAATGCAGTGTCACAAGGAAAACAATTTGCATGAGTCCTGCAAAAATAAATGGGCGTATTGACATCTCTGGGCCCCAGTCAAGCTCTGAGGGTGGGTCATTCTATTCTGGTGTTGTGCCCGTCTTTTAGGGAAAATCAGAGCTGTTTTGTTATTTTGTTTGTGTAACCAAGAGTCATTTTTTTCCAGTCTTGGTTTGCCTGTGTGGGACTGGACTTCAGCTCTGGAGCCCTGGCTCTGAGCACCCTTGTCCTGACCTGGCGTTCAGCAGCAGGATCACATTACTAATGAGTGCATGTTTGAGCTCAATTAAAATAAATACATTTTACAAAACTCAGCCTAGTTTCAGATATTCAGGCAGCTGTCTCTGCCAGTCACCTGCTAGTTTATTGCTTCAAGTCCTTTCCTCTAACTTAAAATCCTTTTAGCCTCTGCTCAGGGACAAATGACTTTTGTTGTTCCTTTTTGTTTACTGCTTTGGCTGTACACACAACCCTTTTTGGAAATCGCTTCTTTCCCAAGTATGGTACTTTGGCACATGAAATTATTTGGCTTTAAAAAAAAAAAACAAACAAAAACCAACCAGCTCACAACATTTCCAGTATTTCTGTCCCACTGGAAGCAAAAAGAAAAAAGGAAAAAAAAAAAAAAAAAAAAGCCAAAACAAGGGAAGATTGGATTCTTCACTTGTTGAAGAACTGGCAGAACAAATCTGTTCATTAAAGAGAACACAGACTTAAGGGAAACATGGTATTTCTGACTTTTTAATATCAAGGTATATCTTTTTAAGATGTTTTGCAGTATTTCCAGGGAGATGGATTCTAAACCATATTTTTTCTTATTTTATTCCTTTTCCTCTTTGCTCTTCCTTCTGTTAAGCGATGGAAGTTCCCATGTTGACAACACTGCTTTACATCCAGCCTCCTGACTGCAGCACATTCCTTACTTCCACAGCACTCCTCTCCTGTAGTAACTTCAGTCCCAATTTCAGCTGAACAAGTCACTCTAATATATGTATGTGTGCCTACTCATATAAATAAATACATTCCCTGCCCTCTGTAATTGCATCAGTAGCATCCAAGCTTGTTGAAACACAGGCTCTTTGTTAGCTTCCTGAATTGGCTGTGAACAACTGTGTTTTCATGAGCCATCCTAAATCTTTATAATCAAACTGGTGGTGGAGACAACGCTGCCATTGACCACACTAAGCACTCACTGAAATTTACAGACCAGTTGAGTAAGTCTTCCAGCCATTTTTCTCTGGTTTTTCCTTTCAAAGTCACAACAAACATTTGTGCCTTCTTCAGATTTATGAAACTCCTCCACATTCTATTATTTTCTCTTTTTCTAGCTCTTCCCCTTATGGGCTCCACCCGTATGTTCCTGCTAATTCAGTGTCCAGTACAGAATTACAGGTACCCTTGTAACAGAGTCTTGGCAGACGTTTTTAAAGCCAATGGCAATTTCATGCACACATATGCAAAGGTATTGTCTGACCCTCAAGGAATCTTGTGGTTAGACATGGATAGTGAGCATTTGATTACCTGTGTGCACCTTTAATTATACCAAGGTGTGTGTAATTAAAAACGAAGTGCCTGATTCCCTGCTCTGTTACTCTATTTCATGCCAGAATAATTGAAATGAACAGGATTGTGCCCTGCTGAAAGTGCTGTAGAGGGGTCTAAATGTGTCTCTGGTAAGTTTTGGTAGAGTTTGTGAGGGAACTTGGGAAAGTTATCTTTCCCTGTGGCTGCAGTGTTCAAGGCCAGGTTGGATGGGCCCCTGTTCTAGTGGAAGGTGTCCCTGCCCATGGCAGGGCTGGAATGAGATGATCTTTAAAGTCTCTTCCAACCCAAATCATTCCATGATTCTACATTCCTGTATATTTAAAAATCCATAGAATGAAAACACACCAACACATGCTACGTTTTCATCATTGATTAACTAGTTTCTTGACCTTTCCAGTGCGAGAAATAATTGGCAGTTTTAACTAACAATAAATTGATCCCGTTATTCAGGATAGAATATCCCACCAGTTTCAAACAGGATGCTTATTAAAGAGGCCAGCTACTTTCTATCAGTCTCATGCACACGTAAATAAGCAGGGCTGTTATGTGGCATCTATGACAAAGGCAGGACAAGTCATAAACACAAATGTTCACACACAGCCAGGTCTCCAAAGCTCCTGTTTGCCAATTACAGTAATGCTGATGACATATCTAGTTTAACGCACACCGCATTAAAATTGTCCCCCCTTTTCTAGGAAAATCTAATTACACCAAGCCCAAGCACTCAATCAAACCTGTTATTCTGTGGCTAAACAGCCCAGTGTTAATGCAATTTGAGGAGATCCAGGCCGTGACTGGGAACGTCATGTATTAACAATATCTAATGGGAGCTCCCGTAGGTAAATGAATATGCTAACAAGCAAGGTCGCTGCTAAATCTAATATCTTTAAGCTGTTTAATTCCAAACAGTCCCTTAATAAATCAATTGACCGGGAGAGCTGATGCCCCTATCAATTATTCAAGAGGGCAAATAAATATTTCAGATGATTTGATAGGAAGGCTAGTGTTGGCCTTATAGAAAGCTTTGCATTTCATTAGCCTCTTGCTAAAAGTTTTATAATGTGCAGAGCAGTGGTGGTTTTCCCTAGTCTTGAAACCCCAAGTGTGGGGAAGAAGAGGCTGAGGTATCCACCTCATCTGCCAAGGACTTGATGACAGCTGAGACGGGAAGAAGCGGGAATAATTTCAGGCTTCCTAGTGACAAACTCTCCACCCCAACAAATGACGAGAGGAAAATCAGAACAGACTTTCATTTCTGGGGAATCCAGAAGAAAAGTAACCTTAGGAAGATGGGATTAGTGGTTAATGCCACGTGCCATGCTGCCTTTTGTAAATGAGGGAAGTCATTTGTGTTTGCATTGGATTATTTGTGTGTTTATGTTAACACTGAGCCGTGATTCAGGTTTGCCAAATGCAATTCCCTTGAAGGAAAAGCAGAGTTATTAAAAGAGGTGCTGCCTGTAATTGATCTGCATTAAGTAAGTGAAGCTTGCAAAGTGCTTGAGATAGTTGAATGGAAGAAGCCAGGAGTGCAAAATATTATTCTATGAGAGCAAAAGTATTATCGTGGTATCTGAAAAAATTGCTGATCATTGAAACATGTGGTTTATTATAAAATCAATAAAGACAAAGTTACAAGAGAAAGGCAGAGAAAATGTACCTGACGCTGGAGAACAAAGAAGAGGGAAGTCCCTGAGGAAGCTTCTTATTTAAGCGTGTGTAAATTTGCTTGCCTCTGTCCAATCCATTTATACCACTAATACAGATTAAAAGTCAATGATTACTTACATAAGCATTTCAGTTTAAGAAAAGGAACCTGTGCCACAAGAACATGATCTATTGTTCTGTGATACATCTCTGTACAGGGATCTGTGTCTCCCTGAGATAAGTCAGGGTCTCATTCCTGCCAAAGCTCTCCCACCCATGTCTCTCCTCCACAGAGAGTCCCTGCAGCAGAAGGCTGAAGAAACAGCCTTAGGGTGTAAGTGTGTTGGCACCAAAGTCATCAACACTGAGCCTGAAGCCTCCCACTGAGCCTCATCACTGTGGAGAACATAAAAAAATGAGATTTCTTGCAACAACAACAAGCAAGGAGGTCTCTGCCTGGCATGATGCTCACAAGGGAACTCAAACTCCCCAGCAGTGCTCTCCACGTGGCCTGGGTTCATGCTCTGACAAGAAAGGGGACTCAAATCCTGCTCCCTCCAGAGCTACAGACTGTATGAAACTCTCCAAAGGGTGGTTTGCAAACATCTCCTCCCCGCCAATGCAGCATAAGGGATTTTCTACAGTATGAGGGTGAAGAGTTCCAGCTACAAAAGTCCTTTTTGTGGGAAGATTGTTCAAAAATTAGATGTAAGGCAAGTTTTTAAATCATTTTGGACACATAAGAAAACACTACACTTTCAGAACTTGACTAGAAAAGCTTCTGACACTCCAGACTGGGTCTTCAGCAGAAATAGTCTGATTTACGCCTCCTCTAGAGCAGGCTCTTAGTTCTTTCTGCTTCTTCTCCCTAAATAGCAAGATCCATATAAAAATCACTGAATGAGGATCTTCTATGGCAGCAGTTTTACATTGCAAATTACTCAATGAGGTATGAAAGAAACATCTCAGCTGCGCAAAATCATAATTTAAATGTTGGGTTTGGTTTATTTTCAGCTTTGTGACTCAATGGGGTAGATCCTCTCTATGGCACTGAAAGTAAAATCTGGCCAGGTTTAAAATCCAGTGCAGGGATTTCATCTCAGTCATTAAGTAACTTTTTTCTTGAACTCAAAATGCCGTGTTGTCATGTGTGTGCTGAAGCTGAGCCTGGGTGCCACAGAGCATGGCATGGCAAAGTGGGAATGGGAATTACTCTGCATGTGAAAAATACAAAACTAGTAGAAGGATATTAAGGGATAGTGCAATCATTTACTAAACATAAAATTTGAATCCTAAACCACTTTTTTTTGTTTCTTTTAAGTTCAGTTTCTTCTTGTTTTTAAAAAAAACCAATTTATTTCAGGAATGAAATCTTTACTTGGAGAGAATGCATGGCTCCCATAAACACATGGGAGTGAGTTCCTATTTCTGTTTTCCAGAGGGAAGACTTCAATCTCTTCCAGAAGTAATTTCTATTAGAGGAGGCACAATCCATAGGAATTTCTTGGAAAAATAAAGATAAAGTTATATGGGAAACTGGTGAAAAAGGTTTTCTTTCCTTTTTTTTTGGTCTTCTTTCCCATTAAAATAGAAATTCCCAAAACATTTTCTTTAGATCCAGTTCATGACAGGTCTTTCAGATTCAGCTATCCTTAGGGACCTCAAGGATGGTGTTGGTGAGGATTTTATGAAAATATTGATGCAGAAAATCACATGAAGTTTTTTGTTATATTGGATTTTGGGGTTCTGGATAAGGAATTGTGGAGTAAGTACATGACAATCAGGTTAGTAATTATTGAAGCTTTCATATTTCTTTTACTCCCATAATTTCAGATTTCTGTGAAGGACAGGATCTATCCTAGTGGGATTCTAGATGTGGAGTAAATATACATATCTGCTCTGATTTGTCAGCAAAGCTTCTGCTATTAGCAAGAGTTGTTCCGAAAATGTGGCCCCTCACAGAAGTACACAGAGATGCTGTTGACGTCATTTTTGTCCTTTTGTTCCTTTTCTTAAAAAAAAGAAGAACAGAAAAGAAAAAAAAAGGCAAAAAAGAAATATATAAAGAATAATAATGAGAAAGTGTTCATCTAACTCATTCACAAGGTTCTACCTGCCAACCCTTATGTTCAATGAGGATGTGAGGGCACTGTTAGGCATATGTGCATGTAAATTACCTCTAACTGCACATCTCTATTATAGGCAATTACACTAATGTGCTAGAATGATACATTTAGTGTCTTCAGAAGATAGAAGCTGGGTGGAGGGCAGACTGATTTGAAGATCAATCTGGATGAAACAAAGAATGGTATTTATTTGGCAGACCACTGGGGAGAGCTGGCTAAAACTGCAGAATGAGATAACATTAGCCATTTGATAAGTGAGGGTTGCAATTTAGAAGTCTTATTTGCTTTTAATTTAAAGAAAAAAAAAAAGAGTCTGTGAATTTCTAGCTAAGATTGGGAACTACTTTTCTCTGTATAATAGGTATCTCAAGCAGTATGAATTGGCAACCAGGAAACGTGCCAGGTGTTAGAGTTTGGCCTATCCAGTCTGTGCCTCTATTCAGGTGTCAAAATGTGGGTTCTTATGCTCATACATGCAAGGCAGAGCCCCTGTGGTCACCCCCTCGTGAGTGAGAAAAAGTGATGCCAGCTTTGTCTGTGAGGTTTCCAGCAAAGTGAGGAAGTGTTTATGGAGAAGGGGAATTCAATGTACTTGCCTGCCTGTGCCTTCACCACTTCACTTCTGAAATGCTCTTTGCTGGACAACTTCTGTCTATGAAAAAAAAATATATCTGAATTTCTAACAGCAATAACTTTGGAGGCATTTGTTCCATCCTGCCTGCTTTACAGCTTTTTGCAGAGTTTAGGTGGCTTTATATTAGTTCCTGAGTCTCAAACGCTCTGCTTAGAAGTTACAGGAGGAAAGTCCTTGCTGCTGCAGCAAAGGAGCCTTGAGATGTGGAGGGAGAAATGCCTGGATTAGAGCACCAGCTGTTCTCATGACTTTCCCATCCACAGAACCACCACAGCTATGGGCTGCTTCTGCTACTTGTTCATGCCCTAGCCATGATCTTGCTTTCATTTGGGAGGAAGCAGAGAAAAGCTGCATGAGCTGCCTGTGAGGGCTGAGTGACAGCTAAGGTGGCACCACTACCCCATACTGGTATCATGAGGGTTTTTTTTTTATTTTATTTCTGTCATTGTTTTACTTGGGAAACTTAAGACCAAGACTTTTCATACTGTGATAAATGCACAAACTGAAGGTGTAATGACATATCAAAGATTATTATCTGATAATATACCTTTTTGTATGCACCAGTACAGGCTGGGGGCTGACCTGCTGGTCCTGGTGGACAACAGACTGTCCATGAGCCAGCAGAGTTTCCTTGTGGCCAAGAAGGCCAGTGGTACCCTGAGATGCATTAGAAAGAACACTGCCAGCAGGTCAAGGGAGGTGATCCTGCCCCTCTACTCAGCACTGAGGAGGCACATCTGCAGTGCTGTCTCCAGTTCTGGTCTCCTCAGTGCAAGGGACACATGCAGCTCCTGGCCCAGGAAAGCCATTAAATTAGTCAGGAGCCTGAAAAACCACTCCTGTGAGGAAAGGCTGAGAGAGTTGGGCCTGTTGAGCCTCAAGAAGAGAGGAATGCGAGGGGACCTCATGCAACTTGTAGAAGTGTTTGATAATCCTGACTGCGTGCAGGTGACAAAATGAGCACACTTCCCTTCGGAAGGACCCTGGCCAGGCTGATGTTGTAGGGACACAGTGCACGAGGCACAGGATCAAATGGTGGGACAAAATTTTGTGCATTTGCGGGATGTGGAGGAAAACAAGAAACAGTGGGTGGAGGGAAAAGAAACATAAAAGAGAGACAACTTTGTTCCATATGTGAACAAGAGGAGAAATATCTTTATACACTTTCGGAAGAAGTTAGCAAATTTTACACCGAGGACCTGCTTTTTGCAGGGATTTGCTTTGCATGCTACAGGCTGCTTTAAAGAGTTTTCTGGTTTTACATTTGGCTGCACCACGAGGAGATTACTTCCCGATGCTTAATAAATGCAGAAAAGAGATTCGTAGGGCCACGCATTTGCACACACGCACACATGCAACTGAGATGCCCAGCAGATAAGTGCAGTATTTTTGTTTACAAGGAGATATTACACTGGAAATCCTATTAGCAATCAGACAGTCTGCTGGCTGGATTTAATAAACTTCAACCAAAGGGGTTATTCCAGCTGGCATATTAACCCCCTAAAGGCTTAGTTTTACATTTTAGATGCTCCCCTAACTTGTGGAGGGATGAATGCACTGTAGGCACAAGGGAAGTTTTGCCAGTTTAAAGTTTAAAGTTTTAAAGAGTTTAGGGATCAAGACAGAAATTCATGGAGACTCCTAGTAAGTTGATTTAATTGCACTTGCATCTGCAACACAGGGATGCTGATGAATCTGAAATAATGCCTTGTCATGATAAAACCACCCCCCATCTATAACCTTAGTCCCGTGGAGTTTGGCACTGTGAGAAGAATGGAGGGACACATCCCTTTTCCAGGGAGCAAGGCTGTGGTTTGGAAAGGGGGTATAGGCAGTCAGACTCCAGCCCCTCAGCATCTGCCTGTGTAAGTCTTGCTGCACCATCCTAGCTTAAAAAGACAACAAGCAGATGGAGACCAGGGAAATAGGATGCAACATACACAAATTAAAAAGTCGCAGATGTGGCAGACGCATATCCTATTAGTTTTGTCTAGAGCTGGTTGAAAAACGCTAGGGATAAAAATTCAAATGGTTGCTAAAAAAAAAAAAGGTGTTGAGATATGTAAAGATTTTAACCTCCTTCTGGCTTTACCTTGTGCCATTTCACTCACCTTGGGGCTGGGGATGTGCACAGGTGAAAGCGAGAGGCCGGAGGAAGAGAACAGTGTTAAAAGAACCAGAGTGTTTGCATGTATGAGCCTCCAAAGTGTGATGTTTTTATGTTCACACCCTAAAACCTGTTGACTATTTGTGCTCTCAGGTGCTGTCTTCAAATGTCCTGAAATCTGTTATCAGATTTGAAATGTTTATTTTCATTATCTTCAAGGAATCATTAGGTAAAATGAGAGTTTGGGTCCTGATTCAGAAAAAGAAAATTCAGATCTGAATTTTTCTTTGGTCAAGTGTTAACACAGGATCAGAGAATCCTGAAATGACTCTTTTCAGCTGTGATTTGTCATGATTTTGAGCTATTAGCAGTGATTACACTCACAGTTTATGACTCTTTCTCAGCTTATTTAAACTCAGCCCTCTCTCTCCCTGTCTGCGTTTCTAACTGGATATCTTTTCCTGAGGATGAATCATTCAGCAGCACTGCTCTGATTTCCACTCTCCTTTACTCTCTGTGAACCGAGCATGTTTGACAAATTCTGATCCTTCCTGAAAATACCTGGCTTAGTTTTACAGTATTATTTATTTTTATAGCCCAAAGCCCAGCAGGTGAAGAAAAAAATGAAGACAATTTGGTAAATAATGAACACAGGGATGACATATTGTTTTCCTGCAATGAGGAATAAATGCACTTTATTAAATGACCTTTACTCTAGTGGCTGCCAAGAAATTGGAGATAATAAAGCTCTCACTTGAAGAGGATTTTAGCTGAGAGGGGTATTCCTTAAGAAAAAAAAAAAAAAAAAAAAAAAAAAAAAAAAAAAAAAAAAAAAAAAAGAGAACAATTTCTTTATTGAAATGTTGTAGCAATATCTGTATTGGCTGAAGTGTGTTATTGAGACCATTTGTGGTGCTGTTCTGTCCTTCTTTTAATTAATTTATTCTTCCAAATCCTCTGATTGAATTACTGCAGCAAATGAAAGTTTAATTCCCCACTCTGATACTTTTCTGGCTTGCAAATCTTTATCCTGGGTCTTGCTTTACTGTTTCACATCTTTCCAGGAGGCAGAGTGTGTTTGCTGGGGATGGCACTGGGGCTGGTGAGTGCCACCTGCCTGTGTTTAGCCATTGTTTCCATGTATGATCATAAGCAACTTAATCAGCTTTGTATCTAAAGGGATTACCATGGCCAGGGACCAACAGGAACCTTTCCTCTGGTTTCAGTGTATTTATTACTGGTCTAATCCTGAATGTCAGGGAAGGCTGAGAGAGAGGACAAGGGACTCTGTGCGTGTCAAAGTGCAGGATAATGTTCACTGTACATGAGATGCTGAAGTTTTGGGGTGAGTTGTGTCTAAGAAGGCATCAGCCCTCCTGCAGGGCATCCCCAGAGTGAACCATTTTCACCTGTAGACACCCTGTGTTTGTGGGGTTTAAAGGTTTTATGTGGCAGGCAGGAGATTTAGCTCTAGAACAAGGTATAGTTCCTTTAGGTAGGGTTTTATTAACCAATGTATCACAGAATGGTTTAGATGGAACCTTAAAGTTCACCCTGTTCCAAGCCCCTGCCATGGGCAGGGACTCCTTCTACTAGAGCAGGTTGCTCAAAGCCTTGTTAACCTGCCCTTGGACACTTCCAAGGATGGGGCATCCACAACTTCTCTGTGCAACCTGCTCCAGTGCCTCAGCATCCTCAAAGGGAAGAATTTCTTCCTAAAACACAATCTAAATCTTCTCTCTCTCAGTTTGAAGCCATTCCTCTTTGTCTTATCTCTTCCTGGCTTCCTTGTAGGTCCGTTTCAGACACTGGAAGGTGGCTATAAGATCTCCATGTAACCTTCTCTTCTCCAGGCTGAACAGCCCCAGCTTTCTCCTGCCTGAAGAGACAGAAATGTTGCCCCAATAACTATACAGTCACTCTTGATTTTGACAGAATGGATTTTGTCTGTGCATGCTATTTCTTTCATACTTTTAAATTTAGGGGTAACTTGCAGTGATGTTTCTTCCCATGGAACCTACACTTGGGGGCCCACAGACACCAGTCACCAAGAGCTAGACAGTTCTTCTCACAGGGGTAAATATGTTCCTTAATGTTCAGTTAGGGGTGAGCTAGACCACATAACAGGTTCATCATCCAGCAGCCAATTCCTGGGGGAAGCCAAAGCCCAAGTGGAAGATCTGGTCCATGAGCCCCACAGCCATGTTCTACCTGAGCAAGGATTAGGGACATATCCTGCACTAGAAACTGTGGTTTGAGCTCCAGAGCTGACTGTGAGGTATAGGTGTATGTCAAAGGATGTCATATCCCACCTTAAATATGTATGAGAGAGAATGAGGTTAGCTAGTGGTGAGGGAGGCTGACAGAGGATTCAGAACATGAGCCCACAAATCCTTTTTAGAGATCATCCCCCCCAAGTTACTAAAAGCATCAAGGAAGAGAAAAAGAAGCAGAGATATAAAATGCAAGTAGCACTTTTTAATAGATTTTTCTTCCTTTTCCCCAAAGGGTTCAGCTGCAGAGAAAGAGTGGAACATAATAATCCTTAGCATTTATATAGCACTTTACATTTCCAAAGCTCTGTACAAACATTAACTGATCAATCTTCACAACACCCCTGTGAGTTAGGGATGTATGATTAACCCCATTTTACATTGGGGGAAACCATAACATTTCAGAGCCTGACGTCCCCCTCTCCTCAGGAGGTGCCTGGCTCGTGCAGATCCCAGGAATTTAAATCGGAGCCACCCCTGACACTTGTGAGCGCCGGGCGCTCTGCCACCGCCTCAGGGCTACATGGCCAGGCTGTGCCTGCTGCTCCACAGGCTCTGTCTTCCCTCCCCTGCTCTGCCTGTTGGACAGCCCATGCTTTTGCACACCCCTGCCTTTCCATTTCCTCGGTGGAGTGATACCTGTGACTGGAATTTCAAGAAGCAGAGCCTTACCTGGTTGATGTGCCCTGCCCTTATCTTGGCCCACGAGCCTTTTGTTGCATTTTCTCTCCCCTCCCTGGCTAAATAGGGGAGGGCTGGAGCTTCTTTTGTGGGCACCTGGCATACAGCTAGGGTCAACCCACCACAAAATGTATTTTCTTTTCCTTTTCTTCTTTTTTTCTTTTCTTTTCCCACCCATGGAATGACTAAAATATAATCCTGTATTGAGTGAAAGCACACAAATACAATGATATACCTGCTACTTGATGCCTTTCTCCCCTGCTCTTTTATCAATCTTTCCTTGATAATTTCCTGTGTTTTAGAGAAAATGGCAGGTAGAGTAGAGGATTAATGCAAAAATGCAGCTATCTTAGGTTTTTTATCTCGTGCAGAAATAAATAGATGTCTTTAACATGAAATCTTGCTGTAAATTGTTGAGTTGTATTAACTTTTTCATGCTTACTGAGTTTCCATCCCCTGAGCATGTGTTGCCTCTTCAAGCAGAGCTCTGCTTTTGCAGGAGATGGAGCTGTGTGGCAACGCTCCCAGTTTTGCTCTTTCAGCTTTGGATTCCTGAGCCACGAGTGCTTCCATGTTCATTCATCCTGGGTGCCCATCAGTACACTCACTCAGAGAGGTGCCCAGCTGTGGCTGGAAGAGATTTTTTTTCCCAAAATCATGTCCTATAGGCAAGGATGGCTCAGTATGACTGCAGCAGGATCCTGACCAGAGTGGGAGAAGGTTCTGCACCAGCTGATGTGGGCTGACCTTGGCAAAGGTCATGCAGAGAATGCAACTAACAATTGCAAACACTACAAAGAGCTACTGGATGCCCCAGCATAGCACATTTCTCCTCCAGGGTGTGGCATCAGGTACTGCAGAGCTCATGAGAGTCACTGCCACTTCATCATCAGTATTTACTCCTTTGGGTCCCCTAATTTTATTGAAGAATGTTGCGTCTAGTTAGAAAATGGAATTTTTGGTGTTCTCCATCTAAAATAGGTCGTAAGAAGGAAGACAAAGGCTCTAAATGAGACTGATGGAGAAGAGGGATTAAATAATTTAAAGAATTTCCTCAGGTGTCATTGCTTTGAGTATTTTGTGTATTTATTAATTTATTCACCTAGAAAATATGGCATTTACTACAGCAACAGAAGGCTCAGGTCTGGATTAATACCTCATTTCTGGAAGAAGACTGTTTCTTCTGCACTGGGATACAACCTGTAGTCTATTGCTTTTTATCTGTATTACTGAATCTTCTGTTTTGGGAGCTGCTCAAAACAGCTTTTCATTCTGAATGCTAATCAAAAGTGTGTGTTAATTAAATATACTTCTGATGAAACTAGTTTGAAATGAGACATGCAGACTGGAGTCTGCCCTTTCTGAAGTTAATGAGAGATACTGAGGGGCCAAGATTTTTTTTTTTTTAATGGGGAAGCTGCCCACTGATATAGAAATGAGTATTATTGTAATGAAGACTTATAAAATAAGATCATCTGCCGATCTCTGTTGTACCTGACATTGGTGGAGTCCCTCCAGATTTGCACTGGTGAAAGAGAAGCTCTGAATTTGGTCCCCTACTACTTAAAAATATGTAGTTGCCCTTTAAGATGTAAATCTATTGAAATCCAACCTTAGACATTGCCAGGGTCACTCTGCTTATTACTTTATGACATTTCCAGATTAAAGGTGCAGTGGGGGCTCACATTAATTTGCTTTATGTTTGACTAGAAATGCTTCCCATCACTATTAGAGCACACTTGGAGCTCTCTTCATTTTAGAACGCTTGTCAGTCATTCGAGAATGATATGCCCTACGTCTGGGATGAATAAGCACATCATATATTAGTCAGAGGCTTTTCCTCTGGAGAGGCTCAAGAGAGATGACAACTACTTCCAAGGAAGGTGAAAAACATACCCATCCCAGCAGCTGAATGAAGGAGGAGAGGGGAAATATTCTGCTAAAACATTGTCTGCTGAGGTGATCGGAAGCATTTAGGCAGCTGTGCTGTGGTGGCAGATTTTGGGACTCACCTGTGGGAAATGGGGACCAGCACTTCCAGATGCAACCCTCTCCTGTAGGAAAGAAACCTTCCATTGGGAATGGTCTGTGCAACCCCCCAGGTCCCAGGCAACAGAGAGACTTTCCTTTTCTATTTCATTTTTCTGTGTGCAAAACAAATTCTGTCATTTATTCCACTAATTTCTGTCTTGAGGTCTTTCCTAGGTTTGTTACCACCTTTGGAGCTGTCTGCATGCTTCAAAAAATGATGTTTGTATTTTGAGGATGGAAGTGATGGAGCACCTTTTGTTTACAGGTGTTAATGTGTTTCTGGCCAGTATTGGAATACCCCAGCATGGAAAATATTTGTTTCTATTCTACCAACAGACAAAGCATTGGTCTGGAGATTTGCTGTTTCTTTACAGTGAGAGGACTTTTGTTCAATGTCACAGCAAAATCCCCTTTATCCCCGTTATCCCCTTTAACCAAGTGCCCCCTTCGCAGCACTGTAGGTCACAAATCCTGCAAAAACTGGGGAGAAAAAGCAAAATAAGACATTTTAGCACTTGCATTTGAAACTTTAGGGTTGCTTTCAGGGAACTTGAAGCTTAAAGCCAGTTGTAGAAATACCCTTCTCTAAAAGTACAAGGCCTGATTCTGAAAGAGATGCCTGAAAATTGCTTTCCCCAGAGCCACCAGATTTTGGTTACTGACACAGCAAAAGAGGCATAAACATCTCTACTTTTATACCAAAGCCCGTGGAACTGTTTATGCACTTGATGTGTGTGTGTTTAAATGTCTGCTTAAACTCCTGGCCAAGGAGTTTGGAGGATCAGGTCCCTGATCATCAGTGATGAATTTCAGTCAGTCTTAAATGTCCTTTTTATTTTTTTGCATCTTCATAGAACGTTTTTCAAAATATGGATCAGCCCAGTTATTTATTTTTCTGCCATCAGAATGAGTTCCCTGAATGCAGTCTCTCGAAGGAATGTGATGACAACATGGCTAAAATACCCTCAAAAAATATGACACTTCTGTGGAGGCAAATTAGAGCTGTAGTGAGCAACACAGAGACTCTCAAATGTTTTATGCACAATTAACTGTGTACTAATGGGGCACCTTGAGGAGGAGGACAGTGAATTTCTGATTGATCTGTGTGTCTGTCCATCACTACTTGTGACCTACCCCTTCCTCCACCTACTCCTGTTCAGCCCCTCTGAAAGGTGGATCCAGCCACTGCAGCAGCTTCACCTGCTCTCACTGCTGTATTCCCTGGGAAACCTGTATTTCTTGCTCCATATGATAGTCTGGAACACTTTACAGAGCAATGTAATGTGGTGAAAACTCACATTTTCACAAACGGAGTGCAAAAACTGCAACAACCATTTGACTTGTGCATACCCACAGTTGGATCTTAAGTGCTCCATCCTCTCTCTCTCTCTCTCCATCCTCAGTTTTATGTCCTTCCCTCAGTTATCCACAGAATTATAAAGCTTAATATATAGCTTAATCCATTCGTGGGATTTTATCTTTTCTTATATTAACTTATCTATAGATGCTCTTGCAGGGAATGGCATATGTTGGAGACAGTCATTTTTAAAGCCATGTGCAGCTGGTTCTTGTGTGAATGCAGCACCCTGCAACTCATGATTCCTCTTCACTACTAATTATTTCCTATGGCTTTTAATACTGCTCTGAGTCTTAGAATAGCTCTGAATGATGATAGACATATATTATTATTACAGGTTGTATTAAGCAGTCGTAGCTCAAGTTCTAATTACATTACCCTTCAGCCACGGCAGCAGTAACACTTGGTTTGGTTCTTGAGTTTCTAGGAATAATCTCTCCAGTAGCTCTTCGTCAGGCTGCAAGGTCAGGGGAAAAAAAAAAAAAAAAAAAAAAGGGAAATTCTCCTGCCCTCCTTTTCATGCAGGAGCTGGGAGGATATACTGTGGAAAGGGACAGAACTGGTTGTGAAGGGAGGGGATTAAAATGAAAGGCTCCATGCATTCCACATTAGTAGGGGCTGTGGCAGCATCGTGGCTCTGCTCCAGTCAGGGTGGGCACCCCAGGAACTGAGCTCTGGGGATGTGTACGTGGACATGTGGGTGCACTTCAGGGTGCTGGAGTTATGGGGTTGGTCTTCTGAGCCCCAAGGGATGTAACAGTGAAGATTTCTAAATCCATCCAGTATAGAAGTGTTTAGGTTAGAAAAAAACTCTAAAATGAGTGAGTCTGACCATTAACCCAGAACTGGTAAGTCCAGACACAAGAAATGCAAAACACCCCATTTCCCTGCAGCATTCCCAACACCAGTGACCCTTTCCATAAGCCTATGATTTTTAAGTGGTTGCACAAATTCCTTTGGAGTGAGGCTGTGTATTTCACCTTAATTATTTGACTGAGAATAGATAAGCACCAGTGAGGAAAGGATGATATTTGAACCACGGAATCATAGAATCCCAGAAGCATGGGAAGGTTTGGCTTGGAGGGGACCTTAGACACCATCTACTTCCTGCCCCCACCACTGCCACAGGCAAGGGTGGAACCCACCAGCTCAGGCTGCTCAGGTCCCCAATCAACCTGGCCTTGAACATTTCTTGAATATTTGGACAAAAGATGGCAAAGCCAGGAGTCAGTTAAAAAGTATTTCCACTTTGTTATTCTAAGTCGGTGGGTGGGCAGGGTCATCATACTTGTTAATAGCAATCCTGATTTGGGCCTGTAACTTGTTTATTAGCATTCAGTAGTTGTTTATAAATCTTAAGGGAAATATTTTTGTGATTTAAAAATGGAATAGAAATATGACAGACATTTTTCAAAAAATATTTGAAAAAATTCCTGTGGTATTGAAACAACATGTGCTGAACATAAGGACATGATTTTTTTTTTTTTTTAATGTTTGGTTATCCAAATGCCCAAGTAAATAAATGGCATAAATAACAAAGGGACTATTTCTTTGTTCTTAAATTCCTTTATCTGATAATCTCAGGCAGTATAAATAACTAAGGATAGGTTTTATTATGTCACACTGTGCAGCAATATAATATTGCAGGTTCTTTGGGACAGCAAGTCTCTCTCCACAGTCCCCAGAACATTTTGGCTACCCCTATAAACTTATTACAATGTATTTCTCTATTGTGGAATTTCCTTACAGTGCCTATAAAATCCAAGCACCTGATACTAGAATATCTCATTTATACAGCAAAACCCATCCCTCAGCACATGAATTTTTACATGCATATCTGCAGGCATCCCAGATAGTTTGTATTTGTCGTGCGTGTATCCCTGAAAATCAATATGCATTTTTTTATCAATTAACGACTTACAATTAAAAAAAATCTAAAAATAGAATAATCATCACTTTTAGGGATTTAAAAGAAAAAAAAAAAGACCAATTTTATCAGCTTGAAAATGAATGAAGAGTGTTTCCTCACTATGTTAATTAATTGCAGTTGACAAAAGTAGGATCCTTCACTCCTCCTTTCATGTTGCTAATTCCATCCCTCCCTCCCTCTCTCTCGCTCTCTCCCCTCAATTAAACGTATGAGAGCGTACCCTCCCCTTTTAGAAAGAAGCTTTTAGATTAATCATATTATCTTAAGGTTCCAAATCTCAATGCCTGCGTGACCTTTCTTCCGTTAGAATCCATTATCTTAAACTATCACAATAATCCTGGCTTTAGGGAGGGAGAGCGGGAAGCAGGAATCAAACCTAATAGATGGCAAATAAGATTAATCTATGATCTAAGTGCCGATTACACTTGGCCCTGCCCTTGAACACCCAGGTGTAACCTTGAAATTCACATCCGCTAAGACACTGCAATTGGATTGTGGGTCCCCCAAGGGCTGGAAGGGGCAGCTGGCCAAACTTTACCCCTTATTCCCCAGCGAGACCAGGGCTGCCTCAGCCTGCAGCTCTCTTACTTGTGGAATTTGGCAGCAGCGCAGCTGAATGTTTGTTTTGGGATGTTTAGCATTTTTTTCAGATTGATTAAAAAAAAAAAAAAAAAGTTATTTTCAGGTCCTTAATTTTTTTTTTGTTTGTTTGTCAGAAGCGAGCAGCCGGGGGAATGGGTGAACTTTTACCTGGACCTCACAAGAGGAGAAAGCTCTCTGTTCAAAATCTGATAACTCCGCAGAAGAAAACAGAGATATTTTCTTTCTTTATAGGCTGACCTACGGACCCTGCCAAAAAAAATGTTCCATGTGAACTCGAGTTTGCAAGGCCCTTGTTTTCAGTCCCAAATACTCTGCGTTCTGAGAAAGGACATCTGTGATAAGATGGAAATTGGCACTGGTAACTCATGTACTATGGGTGAAGCACGCTCCAAAGAGGCAGACCCAGAGGTAATTTTTCATCAAAGAACTTTTTAAAGCCATCATTAGAACTAGCATAAATTTCCCCCGTTTCTGGCAGCTTCAAGAGGCAGGACAGGATTGATTTTGATACAGCAGCTCAGTAGTTTTTTTCCTATTTATATGTAAGGCCAGATTCTCTGCTGGAGTAAAACGAGGAGTTTGATGACTTGTTTGAACCTTGACAGAGGGATGTTGGCTAGTGGTGGCTGTAATGTTCAACTGCAACCTTCTATCCTCTATCAGCTCCATTTGGGGGCAACAGCTGAACCCCATAGCAAAGGGGCAATATTTCTCTTTGTAGTGCACACAGCAATTCATTTGTAGGACAATAATGCAAGCAGGAGGGGATTAGCAGGAATGTCCACTGGAGGAGAAGTCTAGTGGAAGATTTCCTGCCCATGGTGAGGGTATTGGACCTATATGATCTTTAAAATCCCTTCCAACCCAAACCATTCTATGATTTTGTGCCAACATGAGGCACGTCTGGTGAGAGGCTGACTCTGAAGTGGCCCCTCAGTAATCTCAGAGCAGAAGAAAGGGGAAGAAGAAAGAGAGAAGAGCAAATTCACATGGATAACAGGTACCAGAGTGATAGCTCTGCAGGGTCAGAAGTTGTCTGAGGGGTGAAAATGCTGCAGCCCACAGCATCAAACCCTCCAGAGGCCTGAGAGCATCCTGACCTGACAGGCTCTGCCCACCTCTGTGAGTTATATTTTAGCAGGGATCCCACAGGATGGGATTCCCTGCGTGGAATGCCATGGACAGAGGACTATTGTTCTACTGCCCCTTCACTTTCTTTGCCAACCCACAAGTGTTGGCTCCTACAGCTCTTTTAAAAGCTTTGCTCAGCTCCTAGTGCTGCAGGGACAGTATATAAACAGCATGGCAGAGAGTTTGTCATCAGCTCCCTTGCCTGGACACAGGCCTGCTGGGACCTGTGGATTCTATGTAGGTATGTAAATAAAACAGGAGATAACCTGACCCCACTTTTATTTAATTTAAAGAGAAATCAATGGGGAGGGGGAAGTTACAAAATGGACTGGTCAAGTGGGCTTTGATCGAAAAGTAAATCTGCTCACACAAGTATTGATCAGCAACATTGCTTCTTTCTCAATTCTCTTTGTGAGTACATGAATGCAGCATTAAAGGTGCCTGTGGTCCCAGAATTGTGATATTTTAGAAGTTTTGTAGTGTCATGAAATGCTGGAATATTGGCCTATCCAGTTCAACGGTCATTATAAATATCAATCTGTTATTATATTTCTACAAATTATATGAAAGTCCTCATAGGGACTTTAATCCCTCATAGGGATTTTAATTTTATGGGCCTGTCTCTTAATGATCCTCTAGGATCAGCTCCCAGCTTCAACCTGTGCTCCCCTAAATCTGGAGAAAATGAGGAGCTGGATACATCCATAAGCTGATACATAGGATACCCTGGGACATGGGGTACAAAGCAGAGCTTAGAGGCACGTTTGAGGATGATGATGGGGATCCAGGAGGATGCTCAGGCAATGTGGTGACACCAGGAGCCAACCAGAGCATGCAAACTCTGTGTCTTCCATCCAGAGAGGGTTAAATCTCACTTGCAGCAGGCAGCCTCATGCCATTAAGTCAGGGAGAGTAATGAAATTTCATTTAATTTGTCAGGAAGAAAGTGCTAATGTTAAAAGGCATTTAATAAAAAGGGGGAGATTCTTTGAAAGGAAGCCTTTAAGTAATTACTTCAAGTGTCTTAGGCCTACTCACCAGAATATTTACATTAGTGTCTCCCAGCGCCAAAGTGTAATTAAATTAGTGCAGCATTTACATTCCATCCTGGGCTTTTTTTTTCAGAAGTGTGATTTTATTAACAATTCTCAAAAAAAAAAGAAAAAGAAAAGCAAGCCTTGATCTAATCAAATCAGGTGTTAGTATTTTTTTAATGTTCTCACTGAGAAAACTACTTAGTAAACTGGCTTGGACAAGGCAGGGAGAGGGGAGAAAGAAAACTTGAGTTTCTGCCTTGGGATTGATGTGGAGAGCTGGAAAACACTTTAGAGACTTCAGAGATCTCCTGGTAGAGCTTGTAGGGGGAGTCTGGCTGTCTGCACCAACCACAGAGATTCCCCATGGGAGAAGAGAAGGGGATGGAAAGGCAGTGGAGATGGCATTGGAGGGAAGAAACAAGAGAGACCCACATAGGTTTCAACATCAGACAACAACAAAGTTCTGCAAAATGCAAAAAAAAAAAAAAAAAAAAGAAAAAAAAAAAAAAAAGAAGAGGTTTCCATATTTTCTATTAATTTTTTTTTCTGAAAAATATGCATGTAATAGTCTTTTAAAGGAGGAAGACTTTTCTACTTTGAACTAAACGGAATACATTCTATTTTCCTTAGCTTCATTATCTATAATATACATATACAACATCTATGTTGTGTTTTAAAAGCAAATTTAAAGAAAGACAACAGAAATTCACTACAGAAAAAAAACATATCTAGGAAAAAGATTTCTGGGACAGAAATGGTTCAGGTTGTTTTACACAGTCATAAACTTGTCACTGCCAGCACCAGATGACACGGGAATTGCATACCAAGAAAGAAAAAAATATGGAGTTTTTTCTATTAAAACTAAACTAAAGAGCTAACATATCATTTTGCAAATGTTGAAATGTTTTGGTGAAAGATACATAATTACTTAAAAATTCCCTCAGGAGGTAGCTCACCATTACATGTCACTTTGGTCAAAATGAGAAAAAGGCATCACAGAGGAATGATTTTTAACAGTCTTGTTAAAGTTCTGGGATGATATGGAGGACATAAATTCAAAAAGAAACTAAGTAAAACAGTTTTAGACATGACTCTTTCTTTATTATCAAGAGAGAGGAATCTTGGCTAGCATTACTGCATGTGGAACTTTCCTAGCTAGAAATGTATTTTGAGTGATGATGAGAACAAATAAACAGGAATATTTTGCAGAGTTGCATTGAAACACTGCCTGTGGCTATATAAAACTGAAACCACTGCAACTGCTGCACAGCTTTCACCTGGGACCCAGGAACTCCAGATTCAGATTTCTGCTATGTTTATTTATCAATAGGAATCTCATCCAGCATCTCTATCAAAATTGCCTAAAGAAGGCACAGTTATGTGTCCTTTGCTTGTATTCACATAGTCCTGTATCTTACAAATGCTCTGAGTGGACGCTCTGGCTCCTAATTTTCTTGGTGAAATATCATTTTTAAAAAAATTGAAGTGTGAATGGTCACCAGTAGAGAGGACCCTAGTGTTCTTTAGTAGGTCTTAATTTTCACCACATCCAGTTTGCCTGTGGGTGACTCAGAGGGGTTCTAGCAGGAACATGCACATTTACGTGCACGGTGAAGATAAACTCTGTCCAGCCTGTTTTTAAACATTTCTGAACACAAGAAAGACCACCTTAACGGCTGAGAAAAATCTCCTGCTTTTGCCACTACCTCTCTAAGCATCTACAGTGGAGGTTGCCTGGGATTTGGTGCTAGATGAAAGGATTTTGCAGGATAGCAATAGCTGAACCATCACCAGGGGAAGAGCACATGTGTAACTCCATCCTAGGCACAATGATTTCCTCTTCCCGTGGTACAGTGGATACAAAGACAAGCTAAACACTCAGAGATCCTAGAAAAACATCTGAGCTAGGGGAAACTGTCCAGCATGTCAATGAAATGTTGACGGGCTGACACTTTCAGAAGAAAAAGAGGAAAGAACTGTAAAAGCAATGCACTCTGCTTCTTCCTGCCAGGACTGTGATGTTATTTACAACTTTCTAAGTTGTCTTGTATGTATCTGGCTGACTCAAAGTGGCTTTTTTATTTTTTCCTGTGCTCCACAGTCTTCACACTCTTTGAAGGATGACTGACTGAAGGCTGTGTTTGAAGTTGCTGCTTGAGTCATGACAAATATTTTAGTCTCCCAAAGAGACCTTGATATGGACAAAGTCCGGTTGGGACAGCCTGGATGGTGCTGCCATGGCCAGGCATGGATCTGGATGGGTTGAACTGGCTGTTTGTTCAAGAGCCAAGATGTTTAATAACAGCATGGTGAAGAGGAAGGAAAGGAATTGAAACACCTTTGTGCATAAAGAGGGCCTTGGTCATGGAGATGTGGCATCTCTAAGGCTTCTTCATGTGTTTCAATGGATCTCAGTTTATTTTGTGGGGAATCAAACCCCACCCTAAACCAGTGCTGTTGATCTTATCTGAAAGAACACCCATCCCACTCCCACCTCACACAACTATTTTCCAAATAATTTAGAGATTGGCAGCACATATTTTATTTTACTGTAGGTTTGGCTTTTCAGGTATTGGGGTTTTGAGTATGGAGTTTTATTTGTGGACCAGGAAACAAAAAATTCAATAAACCATGCTGGTATTGCCATCACCAACCCATGGTATGCCTGCACTGCTGATCAGACCTGGTGCCATCAACAACTGAGCTGTCAAAGGGTGCTGAATCTTGTGTCTCTTTACATGAGGTTCAAATGGAGCACGCAACGCTTTTGGAAGGTACAAGAACCTCATGCTTGCAAACAGGTATTTGTAAGGGAGAGGAGGTTCAGGAGGAACAACACTGTTCCTGATTAGGGTAAAAATAAATCTATCCTGCAAAAGGGCTCTGCGATCTGGAGAAAACGGAACTTTCTGAATTCTGAAAACTTTTGAAAATCCGCACTTTTCCTCTAGTGCCTGAGCAGGAGCTAATCTCTTTCAGAGATCTGGTCCTGCCTCTTAAAAACACATTTTTTTATGGTAGAACAGCTGTTGTTGCTTCTGTTGTGATGATCTGGGTGAAAAGTTTGGTAACAGAGAGGGAGGCTTTAAAAAAAGCAAAAGATTAAAAAACTTCAAAAAAATTCCTCCCCAAGCTCACCCACTTAAAAGAAAAAACCCCTTCTGCTCTGGCCTTTCAGAGACATTAAACATCTAGAGCTTTTTAATGCAATTAAAACAAATGCTGACGTTATTTATAGTTAAATTACTGGCAAGAAAAACAACTAATGAACAAACCCCATGTTTGTACCATTAAAAAAAAAAAAAAGAAAAAAGAAAGAAAATCCTAAAGGGAATGATTTGTAAGGATGTGGTTAAACCTATTTATACCCTGGGTTCTATTTGTTTTACAGCCAGCGGTGCACGAACAACATGAAAGGTTATCTTTGACAAGGTTTTAGCTATTATTTTCTTCCAGTGAAATGGTATTTCTTGAGAAAAAAAGGTCTTCAGAACAAAATAACAATAAATCCTGATTTAGATACATAAAGCTGCCATCGATATCACATAATATCAGTGTTCTTTCTCACTCGATACAGGCGTTTTTAAGATAAATGGTAAAACTGAACTGGAAATCCATCTGGCCAGCTGCCTGATCTAATGAATAACCCCACTTTGGCTCCTGCAATGTAAGCAGAAAGAGTTCTCTCCCGGCCGCTTTCGTCTGTCATGAATCTACAAGACAGCCGACATAATATCTGGGCGACAACAGCGTGCTAACAGTGCAGTGACTTCCATTTTCTTTGCTTTCTATTGATTTTCACTTAATAACTGGCGAAATACTAAACGTCCGCCCTGAGTACCTAATAAATCCTGCCTGAGCTTTTTATTGAGGAGAATTTAATAAAAACAACCATTGCGGCTGAGGGATTTTTCTTCTGGACAGAACGTGGTGAGGGGTGGGTGGTGTTGGTGGGGATGGCGGGGGGGAGAGGCATTTGAATTTTCTAATTATTATTTTATTTTTTTTTTTAATATCACCCCCCTTCTTCTCCTCGCTGCCCTCTTGAGGACCCAGCATGGTTTCTTCCAAGAGGACGCAGTTGCTTTGCCTCGTGTTTGTTTTCTCCTTGACCAGAAATGGCCACTGCAGGCACATATTGCCATTAGATGGGGAAAGAAGGACATTTGCAGAAGGAAGGCACTTCCATCATGTCCAACCTACGCACCCACACTTACTTCTTCAATCTGATTTCAATTCTGTTAATTGTTATGAAGGCTCCCTAATTGCCAAGTGCGGGGGCTGTCAGAATCCTACAGTAACACGCTTTTTATTGTCCCATTTTACAGCTATTTTATGTTTGACACTTGACATGCAGGCGTGAAGATCCCCTGTCGGATTGGTTGGCTACTGTAACAAAATGGCATTTTTAACTTATACGAAGTGTTAAATCTGCATCCAGTTAGAAACAAAACAAAACAAAAGCCGGTGGTTTATAAGTTGACAATTAATCCTAATTGTTAGCTTGGGAAAAAAAAAACGAAACCCGCTGGAAAAACAAAGTAAAAGGCCAAACCCCTTCTTTCTCCAGCTGTCCAGCAAGTGTGTATGTGCGTATTTATATGTTAACACATATGTTATGCACAGTTTTCCTCACTGAAGATGAATCAGGCAAGAATGGGACACCATTCCTAAGCACAGTGTATTATTTTCCTCTGCATAACCTCACGGAACGGCTCTCTTTCTTTGCCAATAAACTCAACAGAGTTCCTATTATACAAAGCTGCTCTTTTAGAGCATTTGACAGTTTTTATTTTAATTGACACAGAGGCAGTTTCAAAGTCATTGGGTTTAATGAACAATCATCTTAGCATTTGCCTGCTCAAATCCTCTTATTCCCAGCAGTTCACAATAAAGTTTATTCTAACGGTTGAAATTAAAAAAGGAGAGAGAGGCAAGTAGAAATGTTGAGGAGCTTATATAAAAATCTGCGAATCTCAAGTTTTGTGCAGTGCTGTTATGAAAACTACTCAGCCATGCAAAGCAATAAGAGGTTTAATTACTCATTGGTAGTCCCTCTGCTGCTCCTGATGTGGCGTGTGGTGTTGCAGAGGCCTGGGAGAGATAATTGAGGCATATGGGTGGAGTACAGCGCTGCTCTGGCAGCTCATCTGCTTTTTTCTCTCATTTTTGTCTGTTGAGCCTTGTCTGCCTCATTTCTCCTGAGGCAGAAGGCTCAACAGTTCAGCATGGAGAAGGATCCAGTAGATGACCATGATTTGAAGCACATGAGGATCTCACAAGGGAAGAGGACAATCTCCTGGTGGTCTGGCAAATCCATGCTGACTCAATCCAAGAGTCAGCGTGAGAAACCTCTGAACCACTGGAAAAAGAGAGATCTATTTTCAGGTTTGGTTAATTCATCCAAACTAGGCATTACTGGGCTCACGTGGCCGAGGATTTGTAATAGGCGTAACATCAGTGACAGCCATGCCCTCTCCCTTCTTCAGGGTCTTACAAGGTAAAGGGAAGGGCAGGATTACTGAAACTGAACACAGCCTGGACCCTTAAAACCATGTGGAGGGAATACCCAAACCCAGAAATTATTATATCTTTTTATTGTTTAAGGGCAGAGTAGTTTGTCCATTTTAGGGCAGACTAAAACGTGAAACACCTCTGTTGTACAACTTCATGTGGCAACTCTGTGAGAATAAGCACTGAAAGTTTCTCCTCTGGTTTATTAATATATGTTAATGACATTCAGCAGCTGGAAGTAAAATCAATGTTCCAGCAGGGTGTGATCAAATTGTTCTTCATAGCTGACCAGCCAGTAATTTGTGTACTACCTGTCATTACAGCTTGGGATCCTCTTTCCTAAACTAAAATCTTTTTACAGTTTTCACCAAATGGATAAAACAAGAAGAAATTTTATCACTATCTAAATGGAGTAATAGAGTGACAGGACATATTTGCATGCTGAATAGATTAGCTGGTCTTTTAAATATTTATTTGTGTCTATTTTCAAAGTCCCTGATCCTCTGAAATTTTCCAAACGCTTCTGATTTGACAGACTGGGAAATCTGTCTGCAGCTCCAATTATACTTGAAAAGATACATATAAATGATTTGACAAGTTAAAAATTAGCAGCGAGTTCTATACCTAGCACAATTTGGTGAGCAGCAGTTCATAATTCATGATACTTCACTGTAAAGTTCATGTAAATGCTGTATGTGTGGGATCCTTTAATTGGTAAGCATAAAGGTGTATTGCCATTCACCTAATGTATTCTATTGCTCAACAAAAGGTTGTTGTAGTGAGCCCTGATTGTGACAAATGATTTACTATTAGGAACATTCTGTAATTATTGTTCGGTGGTACCACAGACCGATACATCATTAACATGATAGACGACCTTTTATATCAGCAAAAATAACTAAATTAATAAAAATGGCTTCATTCCAAACCCTGTCAGAAAGCCAATACTTGAAACAATCAAGTATCAGTGATACCTGAAAAGACCAGAGTTATATTTTTGTTAAGCAAATCTTATTGTTTGTGTAATAACATTGACGTGCTGTAGAATAGAGGGTCGGATTTTCAGCTGCTGTGAATCAATGATCTAATTAATTCTATTTATGTGGAGACACACCACTCCACATCTGTCAAGGGTATGATGTGTGGGGTTTTATTGTACTGCTAAAAGCACGACTGTAAATGAAGTAACAGAAAACTTTTTTTTTTCCTCCTCAAGAATTCTGGGAAGCAATGTGAAGTGTGTTCTGACATGCTGGTTCTTCAGATGCTGCTCCCAGTTCCATCCACACAAAGCCAGTGTGGCTCTCCTGAATGAAATGTTTCATCCAAATTTATATCTCTGTCATTTACGTTTGGAAAGGCCAAAATCCCATTGTTTTACCTTTGAAGTTAAGGATTTGGAAAACTATCTCAAGAATAATTTGTTTTCTACCCAAGAGCATGAATTCTTTGTTGTCTATTAACTATATTCAGTTTTTAATTTTTTCCCAAATATTTTGTAAAAGATATTTGCTAAAAAGTGTTTCTGATTGAAAATATTGAGGTACAAGTTCTGGAGATATTGTTGCTTTGTAGAATATATATAACTTGGTGGTGATGCTGTTTAGTATCTCCACTTAAATTCCTATCAATTGCAGATGATTTTAATGAGGAAAATAAGTATCTATTGGGAAACAGTGTGGACCCCCCAGGTTATCTCCCTGAGCCCACTAAAAGCCAGATGGAAGTAACAAACACGGATACTGCAGCTGGGGAAAGGTTGGAGAGAGTGGTTACAGAGCACTTCCACTCAGGAATTTCTTTTGTGTCTTCATTTCTAACTTCTCCCATTCCTTCTCCCTTCAGGATGGGGCTGCCTCCATTTCAGAAAGGAGGAAAGGCCATGGTGAGACTCATGCTGGAGAAATCCCTGCAGAAAGCCATCACCATATGGCTGAATGTGCCACTATGGAATATTCCTTTATGTTTTTGGTTTTTTTGTTTTATTTGGACCCCCTCCTATATCCACCCTCTCATTTCATCTCCTCTTCCTCCTTTTGTCACTCAACCAAGCTTTTCATTCTCAAGGTAGCCCACAAAAAAAAAAAGAGTTATAATGAGCTCAGTTGGTCACTTGTCAAAGGGTCACTGTCACACCTCTCTTTCTTTTTCCCCTGATTTTGTTCAAGTTCCTTCATCAGGGACTGCTCTGTGTATAGATGTGGCTTTCTCAGTTGTCTCTGCAGACACCACAATGATAAACAGGGCAAAGAAATGCAGTAGTTGGATCACAAAATGTTGCAGGATACCTGACTTGGTTTCCTTCACCATAATAAAGTCTCCGGGCGTTATTCCAGTGACACATTCTGAAAGAAGAACAGAAAACCAATTAATGTACAGGACATTGTCTTCTAATAGGCAAGGAACAAGATTTTGGGCCTCCAGTCCTCCAGCAGCTGTGTTACAACTCACAGTGTAACCTTCAGCAAATCCCTTTATTGCATCTCTGAAAAATATTGGTAATGAATTTACGTTTTGTAAAGTGCTGGGAGATCCGCAGATGAAAAGCACTATATAAGCTAAGTGTTATTAATGTGATTCACTCAGTGAAATGAAATCTCTGTTGAGCAAAATACTGTTCTGTAAAATTTGTATTTAAAGTTACATATTTTACAGCACCAAGAGAATGAAGGTTGTGTCACTTTTTCCAACATATAAACTATATTTAGCAATTTATTCCTTGGCTTCTCTCTAAGTAAAAGAAAACAGCTTGATGTTTAAAAATAACATTTTGTAGGCTTGACGTTCATAATTTGGACTGGAATACTTTTTAAACAATTATTTTAAAAGAATGAAAAATCTCTTTCTGCTCATATAGAATAAATTTTAATTCTTGCATGGGCCACATATGTGAAGGTTAGCCATTTATCTTGAATACTTATTTCAATTTCATATGAACATTACTATAGAAAAATGATTCTAATGTCAACCATTTTTGTATTTTCTTTTAAAGCATAACTTGCCTCTTACTCCTGCAGCCTGTTAAACAGTGGGGCAGTGTTTGGCTGCTGGACAGTTCAGTTTTGTAGAAAACCTCTTTTACTGCTGAGATGGGCTAAAGTGCAAAAGGTTATACAAATCATATAAATGTAAGAAAGTATATTTGACTCTTAAAACCCTTTTGATTTTATTAACTGATATTACCTAAAACATCTTCAAGGAAATTGTTTCAAACATCTGAGTTTTAACCCAATATTATTTTTTTTTAAGAAAGAGAGCAGTAATTCCTGATCTTTTCCCGTAATTCATTTTTAAACATTTTTTGTATAAAAAGGTTTTGGTTCACAGTGACTTCTGCCAGGAATACAACCCAGATTTTTTATCTTGAATCAATTAATCAATTATCACTATTACTGGAGTCTAGGGAAGGGAGGAAAACCTTTTACAGAGCTTTACCAGAGGATGTAACTACTGAAGAAGGGATGAATCTGGATTCCATCTTAAGTGAAATCTTGTTATGATTCTGATAAAAAACCCCAAAATTTCTGTGTAAGGGCAGTGCAAAACACTATTCCCATTTGTTTCTTTGACTCCAACTTGTCATCACCATACTAAGACACAGCAGGGTTAGACTCAAAAGTATCCTTTTATGAGCAGGTCAGACTAAATGGACACTTTTTCTAGGTCTAGCATCTGAATTGCAACTCCAAGCTCCTATCATCTGAGCTTTTTTTGTGAAAATTTCCCTCTTCAGATATGAGTTATTTTCTATAGAAACCTGTTTGACCCACTATCATATTCAACCCTCCTTTGAGGAGCTTGAGGAAGCACTGAAGCATTTACCCAGCTATTTTCTTCATTTATTCTACATCATCCAGATCCTGATGAAAATGATGCCCTAACTTACTGTGAGTGTATAGCCACCAGACATTAGCTTCTCAAAGAATCTGCAGGCTATAGTTAACCTGGAAAACACAGCTTTGAACTGGGAACAGAACCTCCAGAGAAATGTAAATGTAAACCCAATTGATGGAGGAGGTAAAGCAGTGTTTTGTAAAGAAAAGCACACAATAGCTCCTGGAGCCATGGTCCTGTTTATAGTAAAGAGGTGAAGGTGCTACCCTGAACTTTTTTTTGTAGCAAGGTCTGTAGCTGCTTTTAACTCTGATCTAATATAATATACTAAAATATAACATAATATAGGGGAATTAGGCAGGTATCTGATTATTTGTAATCTCCAGCAAGCACAAGAAAGGGCAATCCTTGTTACTTGTGCATTGCCTTGGAATGCTACATGGAGAGACTAAATAAATCTAATGAATGTGTTTCATTGTTTGAATAGGTCCTTGTTTTCCAGACTTTGGACTCAAAGAGATATTCTTTGTCCAGTTCTTCTAGATCAAGGCTAGACTTCTTCCTAGCAGTCATCAGTGTCTCTTTGAAATAGTTTTCAAAGCCAAATGTTGGCTGGAACTATTTTGGGCCCTGCCTTTACTACCTTGGGCCTATCTGAAAGGAAGAAGTTTGCCCTTGAAAGAGAGTTAAACTGCTATGATTCACCGACTTGGAAGAATTGCAGGATGCTGATGCCTGAAGTGGTGCCTCCCCCTGGACCAGTGCAAGTTTCCTTCCTTCTTGTCTGACCAAGCCATTAAGAAGTTACTTAATCCCCTGATGGTTACTTCCAAGGAATATCCAAAAAGGAAATACCCAGCCCTGGAAAGGTAATTTACCTAGACAGGATTTGAAATGCAAGGTTCTCAGCTGAGGGAGAAAGTCCTGTCTTCCATCTGGCTGTGGGAATACAGCTTCACAAACTTTTCATCCCTTGAGCTAACAACTGCAGACGTTCCACTGGGAGGTGTCCTATAAAATCCAAAGTACTTGGAGATCCATATATTATCACATCCAGCCTATTGGAGCCAGAAATGTGGCCCACTGTTGTTCTCAGAGAAACAGTGGCAGAGCAACATCCTCGATTTGAGAACAGTTTGAATCCTCATCTGTGTGTGATGTCTCCCAAACCGGAGCTATTTTTGACTTGGTGGAGGCACAAGTGGGAGGAAATGCCAACTCTCTGTCCTTAGGGACTGGCTGTAATTTGTTTCCTTTGTTCTTAAGGAGGAGATCCCCAGCTGGTGTGCAATGGGGTTTCAGATGAGCTACGCCTGTGAGAAACTAGTCCCAGTGCCTGATGCACTGGTGGGGACACAAAAACCTCTCTCTCTGGGCCAAAATATCTTGTGCTCTACCCAAACAGAGCAATGCTGTTTGAAATCCAAAGGGCTGGCAGGTTCAGGGAAAACTCACACTATATCTACTTTTTGGGATCAGAAATACCCTTCGAAGGACCTGTAGCTGTAAAAGGTTTATCAGAGATTTTAATATTAATTCCTTGTGTGTTTTCAAAGTCCAGTTTACTCCTGAGGAGAATGTGCTGGAAAGGAAGTTGTAAGGGCTGGAGCAACTGTATGGAAAAAGGTAAAAGTGACTTGGAAGCCCTGGATCAGTTTCTTAGAAGAAGGAACAGCCCCACTCATGTGTTTCTTGGCCTTCTTGGCATTTTTGAGGAAAAAAAATACTGGCTGTAGGAAGAAGCAGTACCAGGAGTGACAGACTGGCCTGAGAGTACCAACACCTTATGCAAATGAAGAAGATTTTAGTAAGTAACAATATACTTCTGATCCTTAATCCAATGTGTTTTGGTCTGTGGGAAGACTGCATTTTAAAATAATTTCCCCTTCCCACCAGTTCTCTCCTTCCTCACCTTCTCTGCATGCAGCAGTCTATGGAAAAATGCTAAAGGTATCTTCACTGAAAAAAACAGCCACCACAAACAAACAAAAAAACTCCCCACAATGTCTCCATAATATCAGTGTATCAAAAAACCTCGACAACTGTGTGAACATATTTTCAACACCTGTTCAGTCCTTAGCCAGATGCCTCTTTATGTCAAGGCTTATGAATACCTACCTGCTTGCTTAATATATTTGGTTTAAAATGTGCAAAAAGATGCAGCAGGAAGAATTAGTGAAAGTTCCTTGTCTCAGTCCTGCTTTGGAACGCTGAAAGTGAAACTTTGAGATGTGATATACAAATTTCCTTAATTTTATTTCTTGCTTTTGTGCCTCTCTCCAAGTTTCTATCTCAGTTTAACCTTCATAAAGAGTGATTTTTGTTTAGAGTTAAGCTTTACAGTGATCTCTTGATACACCGTTGGGCTTTATCCTATACTACAACTTCCAAGAATTTCCCTTCTCCATGATGGTCACACTGGCAGTGGCTGCATGAACTGGGGAGAAAGGACAACTTTTTCCTTGGTCTGTCCACGGAAATTTTATCCTTTCCAACATTCTCCTGACTCAAATCTATTTTGCACATACAGGTTTAAAGGGCTGTTCCTTCCTTGACTGATATGGATACATAGAGACATCAAATTTTTTTTTTTAAGCCTGAAACACCCTTTTGTCAGAAGTTTAATTTTTGATGTTAAAGATATCTATCTCTCAGAGCGCAACAGGCCTCAGCCCTTCACAGCTCCAAGACATAGATGTCTGATTACTTAAGCTCTATTTGAAATTAAATTCCAGCCTCAGGGGCATTTTGATAATAAATTCATTTAGGGAAGAAGTTTCTTTCACAGACACAAACATCCTCTGCAGCCATGCTCTGTGCCAATGTATCCACCGAGAAAATTTGAGGGTACTTTCCCCACATTTCTCCTTCCTGTGTTCTTGTCTATGGTTTGACTACCTGATTCACCACTTCTTTTGGCAGGAATTACTGTCCTGCACTTGACTCAGCTTTATTGCACTGCCAAGATTTCCTCAAGCTAAGCACGTCTGCATCACCCCTCAAATCTGCCTTTAAAGATGCCACCAGCCTGCAAACACATCTGAGCTTCCTTTCCCCTCTTAATCCTGCCTTGGATTCCTAGCAGAGTCACCCCAATGACTGTTTGCTGCTCTCCTCAGGTTCACTCATATTTTGGAGGAATAGAGGGAGGGATTAAATACCAGGCTGGAAGTGGGGCTTGAAGAGCTGATGCTGGCTGAATCCACATAGCACCACTCAAACAGGCTCTGGGTGGGCTGAGCACTCAGGGAAGGGGACCAGGAGGGTGAGCCCTGACCCCAGGCTGGGGCTTGGTATGTGTGGAAGGAAAGGGAATTTCCCAAACCATGGTGGTTTTGCTCCCTTGCAGGGAGAAAGGTAAATAGAATTTTAAAAATGAGGCTGAGAGAAATGAGCAGCCTTCTGCTGGCTTTGGTTTTCCCCCTGGAATCATTTCTGGTGCTGTATCTTTGTCTCTAAGAAATTCAGACCATATTTTCCTGTTGCTGAATTTCAGCCTTCATTTGATACCAGACTACAGTGGCTTAAAACAGTGATCAAAATGAATGTTGAATTCCCAAGGACTTCACTGTGGTTGCTGTATCCAACACCTAGAAAAGCACCTTGAAGAAGGCACTAAGGATTATTATTCCCAGTTTATAGATACAGTGTCATCACAGACATCAGGATGAAGGATTTTCTTGCCTGTATTTCTTGTCCACAGTAAACCAAGGAGGTAGGTGGAAATCTCAAGATAAAGAATATTCCAGCAAATTTGCAGACTGCTTCTAGCAAGAAGATAAACCCTTCATCTTCTGTGGTTTGCCTCACCCTGATTTCTATCTTTTTTTCTTACACTAACCCCCAGTAGGAAGAATGAAGAGAGTTGATGAAGGGCTTGAAGGAGTTTTGCTTGTAGACAAATTCTGCTATTGACCACTTCCCTGGAAATCTTGTTTACAAGGACTGGATTTTAGGACCACATTTGCATTCAATGATAACGATTTTCTTTTAGTCCAGCTGGGATAACTGTAAAGATAGTGCCCAGTTGCAACTCTGTTGAAGAGTGAGTGAAAATAAAATTGCACTTCTTAGATGAGTGGAGCAGTGGGAAGGCAAAAGGCTCAAGAAAAATCTACACTGTAAGAGCCACAACAAGGACTCTTGATTATCCAGGTTAAAATAACTCCTGGGTTATGCCTTGTATCCAGTGTTACTATCACCGCCAAGTGAGGCACACCTTTCTTTAAAAAAAAAAAAGAAAAAAAAAAAAAAAAGTAAAGCTTAAAAAAAAAATAACCTGGATCTTTAGATAGAATTGAATGTTCTGTGACTTTAAATGAAAGCTCCAGTGTTGTTGGGCAAATAAATTTAAACCACTTAACATGGCAGAGAAGGTCAGGCAAGCTTATTATAGTGATCATAGCGTTACAGCTATTGCGATTGACCGCTGCTCTTTGGAATCACCAATAATCAGAGGCCGCAAGCTGTGTTTGCAGAGAAAGGTCATCATTCATTTTTTTCGAAGCATTAATATCTTTTGTTTGTTTGGCTCAACATGAAACAGGAATCGATAGAGGTAATTCACAGAGCAATTAGCCCCTCATCTGTCAAACGGTGTCTGGGTGTATTTAACAAAAAGACCTTTGGAAAGGTTTAAAAAGGAGGAAAGTGCCTGTACAATCAACAATTTATATTTTCTACATGACACGTTGTGTATGTATCTGTGAAGAGAAGGGACCTTGGGACTAAAAAAATATACATAAAACATGCTGTAAATCTGTACTCAGACTTTAAAAACCCGCAGTGAGACAAACTGTTAACTGACTTGGAGAAGTTTTCCATGCTGTTCTTAGTGAAGATAAAAATTTTCTACCCGAGGCTCAGGGAAAAAGTTAGACAGCTGTTCAAAAACTTGTCAGATTAATTACATGAGGGGGAATGGAGCAGCATATAAAACATAAGAGGGCAGAGACAGAGGCAAAAGGTCTCTTGCTGCCCTGCTCCTACAGTTCAGGGCACTGTGAGTCCCTCTTCCATCCAAGAGGTTTTTCTTTATGGAGACACTTAGGGGAGTTAAGGAAAATGGAGGAAATGTGCAGAAATCAGAACATAAGTTATTGCTTCGGTTACACTTACGAAATCTGGTGAACTTTCACATTTGAGAGACTGAACTGGAGTAAAGCTACAGTAGATCAAGGGCACTTTATTTCTGAATAAGAGTGTCTACCAGGGGATTTCACATACATTAAGAGTTGGCTGCATAGTACCTCTATTTGGAGGTAGAAGACTGGCAAGGAGCATATGGACTGTTAAAAAAGGGTGTATTTCAGACATATCATAAAAGGTTTGGAGGTCGTCCCAGAAGTTCAGATGCTTATTGCAGATAAAATTTGGTTATCTCATCTGCTTAAGAATAAGGCTCTGGATTTTATTAGATGAGTAATTTTAGGTTAAGCTTTCCTCTTTTTTTTTTTTTTTTTTTTTTTTTTTTTTTTTTTTTTTTTTTTTTTTTGTCTCAATGCTGAAATTCTGTATCACATTAGAAAGTTTAGGGTCAGTAAAAATTAAGATCTCTTTCAAAGCCCAGGATTGTGAGCTCCAGTTAAAATAAACTCAAAAGTTCCACCTTCCACCAGAAAGCTTTCTGTACTTTCAAATTTTCATTGACTTTTATGCTTTATTTTGTGATGCCTGTAACATTTAATTGTTTGTTTATTTGTTAGCCTTCAGGGCTCAGAAGGTGTTATGGATCTCACCCATTGATAATACCGGGAATCTTAATTAAGAATTTGGAAGTTTGATCTTGGTTATAGAACAAGTTGCAGGCCTGGGCAGATGCTCCTTCAGAGGATGCTCTCAGAACTTTCTTCAGACCCTCAGACCTATGCCATGGTCAAAAGCACCTGATGAAAACACACTGTCAATACTTTAAAGATGCATCTGGATTCTGTCTGTCTTCCTAGATCTAAGACTGACTCTTCACCAAATTTTAAATGATTTTGTTTGGAACCTTTTTTTTTTAAAGAGAAACATTGAAACTATTTGAATCCTTTTATTTCATGGGTGGTCATTTTAATTTGCAGTTAACTGGGAAAGTTTCCCTTGTGACCTCAGAGAGCTCATCAGTGATAAGCAAGACTTTTATCATAGACTCTGAAATGAACATATAAAAAATCAAATGTTTATGTTCTAGAAGAAATGTGCTTCTTCAATCTGAAGAAAATTTAGAGCTTTTTTTTAATTACAAAATCATAGTTACTTAATCCTCAAAATTCAACAAATACAGTGAATGAAATAAAACTGTGACTGAATTTAATTTTCCTATCCTGAACAGTTTCCTAATAGGTTCATCTGCATGTCATACCTCTAGTACTGTAGCATTAATTCACAACTATTTGGATAGTTTATCTTATTTTTTTTCTTTTTCTTTTATATATTGCTATAAACCCCCACTGCCAATTCTGGGCTTCTGCAGAGAAAAGATATGGGGAAGAATTTTCCTTACTACATACACAATTTTAAAGCTAAGGCATCTAAAACTCTATAAACTAAACAGTCAATGAGAGTTTTTTACTCTTATTTCACTAATTCTTAACATTTTTAATTTAGGGTGCTGTGCAGAAAATTTGAGCAACTTCATAAAAACAGATTCATAAATTTCAGATTCCAGTCTGAGGGCAATCAGTGGTCTCTGAGGTTCTGGCAGGTTGTCTTCAAAGTCCTATTATCCTTGTGGTCAAAGTTCTATTATCTTTTCAGTGTTTTTTCAATTAAACATTTGATTAACTGTGCTTGGTGGTTCATGATGAATTTGGAGTGCTGACAATGCTCTGTTTGCCCCCAAAGTGTGAGAACCAGTGCTCTAGAAGAGGATTATATTCCTTTCTCTTTTGATAATGGTGAGTTAAATCCTAGCAGGCTCTTCTGTGATTTTTCTCTGATTTTATGAATCTATTCTTAGATTTTAGCTAGATGGATATGCTGCTGGGGACTTTGCTACTCTGTTATTGTCACTGAGGTAGGATAGTCCATCAGCAAAACACCTCTTAAATATCAGTCCTGGCTACCATCCAGAGAAAACCAAGACATGCTATTGAACAACACTTAGGACCAAATCTTTCTTCCTCCTCTGCCACCACTAAGCAAATTCGTTAAAGGTCTTGGCCTGCATTTAAAATAACATGGGCTTAAAGAACTTGCTAGTGTTTCATCTTAGAAGACATTAAGTGTTGGAGGAAAGGCCAAAAAAAAAATGTTGGCAGACTCCTCATCCAAGGAGTTCAAAGATGGTGTTGATACCTAAATGTCCAATCCATCCTTGCACATCTGTTTGCCAGGCATCTTGTCTAAGGAGCTGGGCAGAGTTTTCAAAGCAGCAAATGGCAGCGAGAAGCCTGACTACCATTTGTGCCTTTGAAAAATCTACCTTCTTGTCTGGAGTGACATTTCCCCGAAAATTTACCATCAGTGGCAGGAATAAATGGTTCTGACAGTCCCCCCACAACTGCAAGCAATTAGAGACATCTAGATCTGTGCTGACTCTACATGCCACGGCATTTAAAGTCCTGGCAGTCAGTTTGTTAGCACTCCCACTGGTGAGCACAATCTCTGCCTGTATCTGTGAGACATTTCCAGGTAACTCAGTTATGCATAATTGCCATTCCAAACAAAGTTTGTTTTTTTTTAAAGAAAAGAGGTGGAGACCTTTGGATCTTGCACAATAAAGGGAAAACATGGCATAGAAAGTCAGCAAAAGCCAGAGAACCCCAAGAGGAAAAGACAAAGCTTATTTAGTGGATTTACAGTAGGATTTTTACACATTGCAACAAGTCAGAACTGGAAATAAATGAGTTTAAGGCATGCTGTCATTCAAAAAAGGAACAAAGCACTAATTGCTGTTTGGCATCAGGTTTTTGTTTATATTTATGGCTGCCTTTCTTAAAAGCCTGACTTCCTATTCATGTGCAGGTTTCCTCAAACAGTTTTAAACTAAACAATTAAACTTTCATTCATGGATATAATCTAATAGGAAGGAATTCTTCTGTCACTTTTTTTTTTTTTTTTCCTTGAAGAAGAAGAAAATATTTCAAATTAGGTTTACAAATCTTTCAGGGAAATAAAATCCCATATGACAGCAACTCTCAAGATTAACCCACAATATGTCCCTACATGGGAGAAGGCAGCAGTTCCTTTTTGTGGTGACTTTGGCAGCTGCGTTTTCTTAGCTGAGAGCAACATTTCTTGGAAATTGAAAGGATATTTATCTCTGTTTTGCAAAGGGCCAGGGTACACCTGTTCTTTATCTCAAGGATACTTGCACTTGAAGACTTGCCTGGTTTTCCAGACTACTGGCAAATATTCAAGCTTAGCTTCAGGAAGAATCAGGGATGTTCTTTAGAGAGGGTATGTGCCCTTTCATACTGAACAAGCACAGCAGCTGGAAATCAGTTTTCAGGCATGTGCTGGGCCACAGAGCATCCTGGCCTTACAAATGCCTTCTGTAATGACTCATAAAATATCCAAAACTTTAAAAATGGGAGTGCTTTGTCTTTGAGGATAGTAAATTTTGAAGGAAAGAACTGATGAAGTATAGACATAGTAAAGGAGTTTGGCTTGGGTGACACTGAAAACCCATAGTGGAAGAAGAAGTAAACCAAATTCCAAGGCAGAGACATTTGCCACACTCCTCTTAGAAGTCTTGTAAATAAAGTCTCTGTTGAAGATGAAATATTCCCACAAATCATTTTTAGCTTAGAAATAGCATATTTTACTGAAACATTTCCAGTTAACCTTGTTGTTGACATCAGGCCAAGGCCTGAAATCCCTTTTTCAGGTAGAAGGAGCAACAAAATATGGAATGGCTTCTAAAGTGAACTCAGTAGGCATCAGATGGAGAGATGCACCTGGAACAAAGCTCAGGTCTGGATCAGGAAAAAGTCATGCCTCCTTAATGGTGCCATGTCACATGTGGAAATGCTTATGCAGATTGCTCTCAGAGGATAGGCCTCTTATTTATCCACATCCAACCTGGAGCTGGGTATTGATGAATTTTTGAGGACCCTCACCTAATGAGCTTTGGGCCACAGTCAAATCTGTGCAATAGAGAAGACATTTTCAGAAAAAGTCTTGTAAGCCTGTTTGGGTTGGATTTTCAGAAGTACCTAAGTGAACCACATTTTTTTCAGAGACTTGTGACTGCCTTTAAAAATCCCATTCTTGGAAATCTGGATTTCAGAAAACATTAGACTGACATGAAGAATAAATATTTTATTATGATAATAATTGTGAAATGAGGGCCTGTCCATTCTTGTTCTGCTTTGAATGCCAACCCATTCCCTCAAGCTAGGACAGGGTCCAGGGTTTCTGGGTTTCTGTTTTGCCATGTCTGGTTGAATGTAGTGAGAATCTGTTTTGTTTGGGGTTTTCTTTTTGCTTTTTTTGAAGTAAAGACCTGCTAGAGGAAAGCTATTCATTCACCTACAGTTAACAGAGCTGTGCTTGACAATCTGTCACTCTGCTGTCACTCTTCTCATCTGTTTTATTAACTCCCTGTATCTCATGGATGGGCTCTGGTTATGTCATTTCAGTTAATTCATCTTCTCAGGTAACCTCATAGGATTCTAGGGCTCAAATTTTACTAAAGAATGGCCTGAATGTCACATTTGTGAGCAGAGGTGGATTTTCAGTTCTCCCAAAACAGCCATTAAATGTTTTTTTGGCTCCATCTCAATCTCTGTCAGACTCTTAGTTGTACATGGACTTGTTTATGGCTGCTGGAATCTACACAGAAATGTCTTTTGACACTCCTCCATGTACACAGGCTCTCAAAACCTTCCCAAACTGCTCCTTCTCCTGTAGATATATCATATTTACTTTGATATTTGATCCATGTGTTCCTAGTAGGAATCTTGTGGCAAATTGTTCTTTCTCAGCATTGACAAATGCCTCAAAGTGAAAACATACTTTGGGAGGGGTAGGAAAGCTGCTCATAAGTTCAACGAAAGCAAAGTTAGGGACCTCTTAATAAAATTAGATTTTCTCGACACTTTTAGTCAATGCAAAAATAATTGTGGGAATATAAAAGGGTTTTTATGGTCAATTATTCTTGTCTTAGTAAGTATCTATAATCATAACCGCCTCTGAATAGGTAATAATCCTCAGCAGGGAGAGGAGAAACTTCCCTGCAGGACCATAAGGAAGGTATAACGTTATCACATGCATGCATAAAATATATTAATATTGAGATGGTGCCAGTGCTAAGGTCAGATGGTTAGACATCTTTTCTTCCCCAGAAAATATATTATTCCACCTTATTTGACTGCTGACATCCAACTGATCTGCAGTTTTGCTCTTTAGCAAGTGTATGTGCACCTAAATTTTTCAGCTAATAGGTATTACAGTATTAGTTAAAAGCTTCTTTGAAGTCTCAAGCAATATCAAAGATGTATAGAATAGGAAAGATGAAGATGACACTGGAGAGCTTTGAATGAAATGTCATTTTGCTTTTAGAAAGACACCTGAAAAAGTTAAGGCAAAAAGGGAAAATGGTGTTCCCTCATTTTTTCAGCAAATGCCCTTAAGGGCTTACAACTGACCTCTTAGCAGAAATGAGTTTTGCTTGGGATTCAAACACTGTTATCTGGGAAAGAGATGATGATGAAAAAGCAACAGAAAATTCTGGTGAATGATGCATATTTGAAGGTGAAATGCTTCCCATCAGCAGTGCAATGAGAACATACTGTACATGTCAGCTGGAAGTTCTTCACAGGGACCTTCACCAAGAGAGGACTGTGAAGAACTTTTCTAGGGAAAATCCTGCTGGAATCTCAATTGAGTGACATCACTATCCCACACATCATGCCTGGGAAATCCAGATTACTCCTCGTAATGAAAGGGGAAAGGGAAACGTGTTCTGTAAATAGGGAGCTTGAACCCAGATTCTCTGGCTGCCACCCAGATGTCTCTCAGTACAAATGGGCTCATCTGATCTTTCCAGTCAATTTTATTCTGGAAAGTAGCCAGTGGGCCTAGTTCATGACCCAGTGATGTCATTATAATTCATTTTCGCTCACCACCAAGCCTTCTGAACTTTCCATTTTACAATGGGTCTTTTTAATAAAGAAGACAGTCATGAATAGAATTCATAAGCACTCCTAATGATTTATAATCTCTCTCTTTTTTTTTTTTTTTTATCTTTAAAATGGACAATTCTGCCTTCTCTGTCAAAACTGCTTAGGAAGGTTTATTTCCTCTGTCATAAAACACAGTATAGATTTTATAGGTAAAACGAATGCTATTGCCACCTATTTAAAAAGGGGACCTCTTGTGAATATAAAAAGACCTCTTCTGTTTCAGCAGCATAAAGTTACTGCAAGGAAGAGGCAGTCAGTGTGTTGATGGGGTTCTGCTCGTGGCAGATGTGTGGAGGCTTTCCTTGGGATGGCTGGAAGGCTTCCCCATGCCATTGGTGAGGCAGTGCTGCTCTCATGGCACGATCTGTGTGCTCTGGGGGAGACCTGAGCAGCTGTGGCGTGTATGACCTGCAGCCTGTACCTGAACAAACACCACACTGCTGAACTTGGCTCCAGCACCCTCCCCAAGCCTTGCCTCATTGAACTTGTTTAACCCCTCCCAGCTAAAATAAACTTTCCTGAGATTACTTCACTTATCCTCGGCATGGATCTTTTCACCCCTGGGTTGTAGGAGCTGAGTGGATGATCAATGCATTTGCAGCCTGCACTGTAATTTAACTTGCTGTGTCTGACAGGAGATGTGGAATTGCTAAAGAGAGGCTTTACTTGTAATCTTCTTATCATCTTATCCTGGAGTGTTTGTGAAGGGGGAGGCCCTTCCAGCAGGGACTCGGAGTTGAGGGTTAATGCTGAGAAAGAGAAATTGCCCTGTGGTGCATCTGAGTCAGTGACCTGATAAAACATGCTCAGGACAGCTCATGAACTCTAGCCTCTGACTGCACACTGGCTCAGGCTTTCCTGCTCTCACATCACTCGCCTTCCTCTCCTAAGCTCATTAGGAAAAGTCACTGGCTGTAAATATGATGGTGGGAAAAAGGCAAATCTTTCCTCCCCTCATCTCCTTCTTGTTCTCTTTCATTGCTGGTGCTATTTCAGATCTTCTTGGCTGAACAATAATTAGCACAAGTCTGGTGTGATTAATGGAAATGAGAATGAATGGCTCAGTGGTACTAAGAACTGGAAGGAGGCAGAGATCAGTGGCACAAGGGGAAAAGGTGCAGGAAGGCAGGAACTAAGAAATCCTGGAAAGAGGTCTTGGGTTAGGAGATGGAAGGAATGGAAACAAGAGCTAAAGAGAACAGAAGGAGTGAAAAGAGGAACAGGAGTTGAGAGGAACCTGGAGATGGTGAAAGAAAAGAAATACCCATGGGGAACTGAAAAACATGAAAAAAAAATCAGGCATCTGAGTCAAAGTTAAGAGTTTTTGACTTCCAAGTGGTGCTGTGCAATGGATTTGTTGCATGGGATTAGCTAAATGGCTTCTTTGAGCAGTAAGGAAAATGAAGGGAATGATCCTGCCCAGCTCCTATTACCATCTGTGAAAATCTTTCTGCTTCCTTTGCTAGGAGCTGGATGAAGCTCTAGAGAAGGAATGTAAGAAGGGCCAAAAGGAGAAACTGCAGAGATGGCTAGTTAAAGTGAAAAAGCAAGGAGAAGTGGGATTTTAAGATTAATCAAGAAACTAATGGGGAGCAGTGACAAGCCATGAAAATCATTTTTTTTAACATAACATCCTGCAGACATAAGTGAAATCTCTTAAAGCTTTCACATGCAGTTGTACAGTAAAGTTGATAATCCTACAGAAGCACATGGAATTAATTAAAACTCCTTTAAAGGGCTATTAAGGGGAATTCCAACTTCTTTACTGTCTGAGTGCTGTTTCACACAGTTGTTATTGATTAGACTTGAGTTGTAAAGTGGTTTGTAAGAATTAGGGAAGGGCAAATGGTTTAGAAATATACACGGTGGGTGTTCAGACTAGAGCAGAACAAACTCAAAGAGTTATGGCTACTGTATTATTAGATACTCCTCTCATTTGAGAAGGAATGAGGGAAAAATCTTCCCCAGGGCGAGGAGTTTTCCTAGAAGTCTTTTCCCACATCTGAGAATTTTTTGTTAGGAGAGGGTAGTCAGATCTCAAGCCTTGAGAGCTTTTCTGGCTCTGAGCTACATTCAATGTATGTGGCCCATCAAACCATACGTGGCTGTGATAGGAAATGTACTCCTAGGTGAGCCTACTTCTGATCCCAGCCTTAGTCTAGTTTTATTAGTCCCAGATTTGATGTAGCCTTCCCTCACAGTCCTCACTGTGAAGAGACCTTCAAGAAGGGGTTGCTGCATCCAAGTGGAGATGAGAGAATCAAATTCCAGGTTAAATAGGTAGCTGCTTCTACTTGTATGTTTATATAAAATAAAATACAGTAACATAAATAAAATAAAATATTAATAAGCAGAAGACTTTTGAAGTGTCTCCACTGCCCTCAACTTACACTGTACAGAGTCAGCCACTTTCTTCCCTGTGCTTCTGCCTCAAGTTGAGATGCTGAAATACCTTCTCCAAGCCTAAAGAAAGCAGTTGTGACTAACAAGTGCCATCACTTTCCTAACATAAATAAATTAACTGATTGTACCAGATACTTTTTCCCCCTCTTTTCTACACCAGCAGCATGTGATTGTACTAGGGGTGTTTTGGGTCAAGTCCAACTCACAGCCACTACAGACAACATTCATGAATAATAAAACATTCATGGAGTTGTCAGGTTTGGTTTTTTCGGTTGTTTTCTTTTCTTTTTTTTTTTTTTTGGCTGCCTTTGTATTTTTTTCCTCTACTCCCTTACTGGAAATCTGTTCCAAGAAATTTCCTATAATTCCCAGCCTAAGGGTAGACAAGGTTACTCTACAGACTTTTGTTACTGGGTCAGTGTTGTCTCTTTGGTTATGGACCTCTCTGTGCTCACATCAGTTTCTTCTTGGTGCTTTTATAGTGTGATTATGCCCCTTCTCAGGAAGGATTTTGCTGGATTAAACAACAGATATTCCCTTTGTCCTCCTGGAAGATGGTCTCTCCAGCAGGATTTGAGGTAAATAAAAAGAGATGTCCCTACACAACATCTTAAGTCCCTTTCAGTGGGTGTAAATGTGCTGTCTTGAGGAAGCAGCCAGTCTGCTTTCCAGCCTCTGAAAATACAGAACAGATGCACAGGTTGTTTTATGGGGAGAGATTTTGTAATCAAGCTTGGGTGGAGCCCAGCTTTGAACTTCATCTTTAACTCTGGTACAGCGAGTTATCCACAAATATAAAATCTGAGGCAGAGGAATGAGGAAGCTGACCTGCTTATGACTTTAGGGAAGAAGTAAATTTGGAGTGGTGGGAAATACTGCGATCTGTCAGTCTGATTGCAGCCCACACTTCTCTGTGCATTTCAGTCATCGCTATCGGCTCCAATCCATCTTGTATCATGACCCCAACCTTGTTATCTCTCAAGGTCTTGAGTCTCGGGGTACGCAGAGAACTTTTCTCTTTCTGGCTTCCCATGACAAGAGCTGTTCTTTTCTTCCCCCTCATCCATCATATTTCACAGAAGATCCTTAAATACATCTAGAGTTTGCAAAGCTACCAGTTTTTTTGGTTTTTTTTTTTTGCTTTACAAGTATTTATGTTACAAACAAAAAAACCTGATGCTAAAATCTCACCATTCCTGTTGGCGAAAACTGAAATAATTGCTCAGAGGAAGAAACTGTGAAATTTCACAGTTTTATTCTGGGACCGAATTTTGGCCATTTTTGCAGTATATATGTTTTTTATGTGTGTGCCTGCATTCAGAAGGCCTGGAGGAAGCACACCTTTTATTTAGCAGAAGGTCGTGAAAAAGATTTGGACAAACCAACCAAAATCACTTTCATTTTCATAAATCTGATTATTTGGACCTTTGCTGCTAGGTTGGGAAAAGAATGAAACTTGAAAGCTTGGCTTTATGGACTCTGGGTATGGGAGCTGTTTGAGTCTAATTGCTGTCTTTGACATCATCACCAGTAGAATTCTCTATTTATCAAATAAGATCATCATTGCCTATTTCCTTGTAAGAGTTATCCATTACTAACTGCACTGCTCTTGGCAAAATGTTTTGATAGCCTTGAGTGAAAATCATTGAGTGAACCCAACTATTGGAAGTTAATTTTATACCAGGCCATTCTGCTTCCTTTGTAACCATCCCATGCCATTCAATTGAAAGGGTTTTATCATGGCCTTCAAAAGTGGACACCAAGTTGTCCTACATGAGCAATCATTTCCTCATGGTTTTAATCTTCTGTAGGTGAGGAATTTTTTAAGGGTGCTTTTGTTTGTTTGTGTTTGGTTTTTTTTGTTTTGTTTTGTTTTGTTACTTTACAGCTGGGACTCTGAAAGGGACTTCAAAGGCATAACAAAATCAAAAATCAATATTTCTTCAGCAATTTTGGTTACTCCTCATTTAGGAGGAAAATAGAACCTCCCCCTTTCAGGAGAACAGTCTGGCAGCATTTTCAGAGCACAGTGGCATTCCAAAGACAAAATCACGCAAAGAAGGAACCACAAAATTAATCAAATCTGGTGCATCAAGGAGCACTTGCTTGACATTTGCTGCTCCTGTCAGGCGTAATAGAGAGATTTTTACCTGTATTTGCCTATTCAACACATCAGTCCCTCAGCCAATTTTGGAAATTATTTCTGATTTATGGCTCTCATTCTGGCGAGTGTCGCCTCAACCTGTCAATTATCCCTCAAAGCAAATGCTAAGTGAATGCTGGCTGGGCAAAATTAATAAAGGAAACCTTTAAAAAACCTGAAGACACAGCCTTATGAAAGGGATAATTCAGGCAAGGTTTAACTCAATTGCTGCTCTTTGTATTTTCCAAAGACATGGAGAACATGCTAGACAGAAATTATGAAAAGGACAAGGATTCTGGTGGGGGGACAGTAGTTTTTTAACTCTTCCTGTGTAGAGCTGCTCAAGTTGCCTTCTGCCCCCTTATCCCAAGCTTTTGTTGGCCTTGATAATGCCTTTAAGTCACCTGAAAATGCACAAACCCTCTTATTTCTTTTCAACTCCATTCCAAACACACTCAGTGCAGACTGAAGAGCTGTGACCAGTTTTCATGGTGTGCTTTGTGTTGGCCCTCCACCCCACAGAATATGTGTAAACAAACCTTAGAGAGAAGCCCTGTCAGATTCTTGTTCTCTTTCCTTGTGACTCTTTACATTGCCAAAATTATATTAATGATTTTAGGAAACCATAGAGATCAGAGAGTACATAACACACCAGGAGACGTTGTGGTGAATTCCTGAGTATTCATCATTAATGCCTTGTTGCAGCAGGTGCCATGTGGCTGGGAAAGCTTTTGTGAAGATCTGCCTTACTGACCACAGGAGATGGTACCTGGACCTTTCCTGGCTGTACAATCCTTAGGGTTTTGTTTCTAAAGGGTTTAGAGACCCTGTGCCAGTAGGGAAATTCTTTATCATCGTTTGGATGATATCAAAGAGTTTTAGCCGTTCTTTCACATGACGGTTCCATTTAACTGATCATTCTCCTACTGAGTTTGTGTTTGCAGGACTATTTTGGGAAAATGGTAAAGCTTGAAAAAAGCCTTCCTGGTCTCATGGGAAATATTGAATCAGGTCCAAGGGAGATGCAAGGCCTTCTCTTGATTGCAAAAATTTAATTCATCTAATTGATGAGTGATAATAGTGACATGTGAAGAAAGCCTGGAAACTGAATACTAGGTGTTCAATCTTGACATTCAATTGGATTAAATACTTACCTGCTCTGGTGCTTAGAATTCTTTTGATTTGAATTCTCCCTAAGATCCTTTCAGATAATTTTGCCCAATGTGATATATAATACCACAGTAAAAAATATTACTGTGAATGCACAATGCAACAATGTACAGCTGATTCCTCCTTTGTCTTTCCATGAGGATGACATGATCCTTTATGTTATGGATCTGAACACAAGAAGACTCAAACAGCTTATCTTTTTTCTAGAGCTTTTTGAATCAGAAAACTGTTGTGAAATTGTGCCTGAAAAAGATGATGTTCTACCGCATATAATTTTATAAACTTCATTGCAAATGTAATGTCAGTGAAATGACATTTTTACCAGCAGAATAGTAGTGAGATATTAACATTTAAGGACTTTTTCTTCATTTCTGCATTTCTTCTCCCAGAATGGGTGTCTTGAATCAGAAAAGAAAATTTTAAAATATAATATATAAATATATATAAAAATATATGCATGTACATGTGCATTTCCTACATGTTCACCCAGCTCCTTTCTTAACTGAAAATTTTGCTTTTTCACTGCTATGTGAAATAGATTACTGAAGGTGTCAGCCTCTGGACCAGTCAGACTCCCATGATCTTCATGATTTTTTTGTGGTTGAGTCTGACTTTGTGACCTGCAGATGTGAGTGTTAGATCTATACTATCAGACTTTTTGACCTTTGGGAACCCTGGATCACACATGTGAAGGAATCCAGATGGCCTGAGACTCAGAGGTGTTAAAAAGCTGCAACACAAACTGAATTTTCATAGGAATCAGGACAGTTGAGCATTTGTCATTTTCAGATTGAAGATTTCCTTGATCTGTGTGAAGCTGGATTGTACTTCTTTATATTTGACCTGTTCATCAGGTCAGATTACCTCTGCATAATTAAGAACATTTTAGTTCCTTCACTTTAGGATAAGAAATACCTCATATTCAGATACCAGTGAGTAAGAATTCACATGAACCAGGAAAAAAAAACTGAAAAAACCTGCTCTAGTTTCATTTCTCACCAGGGAAAGCACTGACTATTCAATTGGTCCATCTGCCTGGGAGAAAACTTCACATAGCTATCCCTGCATGACAGAATCCTTATGTTGCTCCTTTTGGATCAATAATTTCTCATTTGGGGGCAAGCAGAGCCCTCTGAAAAGTGTGGTTCAAATCAACCAGGTCCTGCTGCAATACTAAACCGAGTGTCTCTGCATCTGAATGTTTATACTGTGTCCATCTGTGTTAGGAATTTCTTATTTGAGGCCTGGCTATGTCACAATTGCGTCATGTCCCTTGAAGGGAGGAGGGGGAAAAAAAGAGAAGTCTGGTTGGGTGTCAGAAACCTATATAATTAAAAGGCAAGAGTTCAGTGTTCAATGACACAATGGTGAAATGCCCTGTTTTTCTACGGCCTCGGGCTATTGAACCACAAATAAATCCCATTTTAATGAAAGAAATCTTATTTTGTCTACAAAAATCTGAAAGTCCAGGAACATAATGAGTGCACAGAGAAAGCTCACATCATCCTGGCTGTGCAGGGGTTTGCCTGCACACCCTCATATAATTATATACAGACCGCATATGCACCTTTATCACAGGCAGCTGGAGAGAAACGAGCAACAGTTCCACAGTCAAAGAGAGTCAAGAACCACAGGCTGTACATTTTTATGTGACTGTTACTCTGAACAACCTCCTTTAATTTTCCATTCTTTCATTTTAACAAAAGCTTGAACACTTCTCCATTGATTTGCCTATTCCACAGAGAGACAGACAGAGGGAGGGGAGGGAGTAAGTGAGGGGTGGGGGTTGATTTCCAATATTATGTAAAACATTTGGTTTCATGAAGCAAGCTGGAAAAGGGGATGAAAAAAAAACCCTTTAGGAAAATAGTTTTCCATTGAAATCAGTGTATAAAGTAGGTCCCATTGGGAATATGTTTTCTCAAAGCTAAATTTTTAAACTCTTTCTACACTTCCCATGCCACTTGTCAGCAGAGAAATGAAAGGGAAAAAAATAACCCTTGGGGTTTCACAGCTTTGCACATTGAAGAAATGAGGGATCACTCAATGGTTATCAGAATTCAGCATTTCTTGTAGAGGAAGAATCTGGCATCCCTCAGACTGTCTCACACTTGTGGACATAATGACTGGAAAGATTAATATAGGGTGGCATTAATTCTGCAGTTTTATGTTGTTTTTTTTTTTTTCACACATTGTTATTAGAAGTCAGTAAAGGAAACCCTCCTACATACCATGTGTGTGTGATTTTGCACATATCAAAGTCACACAGCTAATGATCTGCAGTGTGACAGAAGCCACCCCAACTGGGCCAAAGTGGAGGACTCTGGGCACTGAGACAATGGAAGCAATATGAAGCCATTAACTCAGACTACTAGATTGGCACAGGCCAGCCACTCCAAAAGTACTGGATTTGGGCCTGAGCCACACTAAAATCAAGAAACAGCTCCAGGGAAGATGGGAAACAATGCCTGCAACGCTGCTTGAGCATCACGCATCTCCTCAGAGGGAGAAGTTTACAGTTCTCATTGTTAAACTTGACAGGCATCTTCTCCAAAGCCAAAAACTGCATACAATGCTAATAGTCTCTAAGTAGAAGGCTCCTCCCTGGCATAAAAATACCCCAGTGTTATTACTTTCACCTTTGCAAACATGATGACTGCTGTGCAAGAATGGTTGCACAAAACCAGGCAGTCATTCCACACAGAAGTATCCCTCCCTCCTAGTAAATAATTCCTGAGACATCAAGGAGATGACAGGTCAGCACTTGCCACACCTGTAAGAAGATTTTTCTTCATATGAATCTGTGAAGAATCCTTTTGAATCAGGTTTTCTGGTTTTGACAAAATCTTCCAGCACTCAGACCAACCACAAGTTTTGCACAGTTTCTTCTCAAAACTGTAGATTAGGCAAAGGCTTTCTCACAACATGACCCAGATTTGTGGACAGACTTGAGTAATGCATTTTGTGACTTCTTCTCCCAAACATGTTTGCACTTAGATTGAAATGCATGGATGGAGAAGCAAAATGAGCACATAAGATCTGTCATTAGCAGATATGCTAAGAAATTTCTATTATTCTAATAAATACTGTGGTGAAGCCAATGCTTACTTCTCTATTTTCCCTCAGGTAGTTCCTTTTCCCTTTTTTTTTTTTTTTTTTTTTTTTTTTTAATTTCAGAGGTGTTCACTTCTCTATATTTCCGTGTAAGAATAGAAAATTCAAATTTTAAGATTATAATAAAATAAGAAACCTAAAGGAATTTACTTCTGGGATACAATTCTGTATTTTTTTCTATATGAACACAAATGGGAGAACCTTAAGCAGCAACTACCAATCATCAGACATTATACTGGCACCTAGTTGCTGAGGGATTTTGAAGGCTTTTCCCATTTCTGGACAGTTCTGTAGAATGCTGCAAGAGAAGTGACAAACAAGTAGATGCTATTGACATATCAACATGACACAGAAGTAAATTTGTTAATAGTGAAAGAACAAATGACTGTATTATTGACCAGTCTCAATTGCTGCCCCAAAAGTGTGACAGCCATTCAGCTCAAGCATAGGGAAAAATTTCATCCCTTTACCTTTGAGCAGATGGTCAATATGGCCAGTTTGATATGGTCCCATTTCATAGGATGTTTCAGAGATGGTGATGGTGAAGGCAGAATCCAGTTTATATTTGGAGCACTGCATGTGCCTTTGATTTACCAGTAAGTGCAAGGTGATGTTGAAGTGCCATCAGTGACTGGCAGTGCTTCTGTGTCTGCCTTTGGAATTGATGCTTTATAAATGAATGGGTAGGTCAGCCTGGAGCTACATTTTATGTGCCTAGTCAATACATATTCCCTGGAACTTTCTCCTGTGCAGCCAGGGTCAAACTTGGGGCAAAATGCTTTCTTGAGATTCTTGCATGCAATTCCCTGGGACGCTAAGACAGATTTGTGTCCCTGAAAAACTTGGGCTTATAATATGCATCATTGAATGCTGTAAAGCTCCACTTGGAGTGGAAGAACACAAGCAGACCACATTTCAGCTTGAAACAGTGTGAAAATAGCAATTCCTTTTACGTGGGATGCCTGCCTTGAGTGACACTCGCTGGTGAGGAAAGCTATGGGCCATACTGTACGGAGATTCTGCTCTCCAAAACCAAAGTTAGTTGAGAAACTTTTCCTCTTTTCCCTCCAAAAGTGTGTGCGAAAAGGATTGGAGGTTTCCTGCCTGCTCTGAGCCAGGAGGAACGGAGAGCAGGTATTTATTCACATGTTACTCAGCTGCCCGTTTGCGAATAGGGGGGGCCATGTTTTCATAGACCATGTTTCATAGGCAGCATGTGTTCAATAAAAACCTTTGTACACTTGCCAGAAATCAGGCTGCCAGAGTGATTTTCATGGATTGTGTCAGCAAATGTTATTAGCAAATTGTGTAGTTAACCTGGTGTAAGACTTTTATTACTGCTGGGTATACTTACATATCAAAAAGCTTCTGATCCCCGCCCACTCTAAGCCTTCGGCAAAGAGAATCTGTAGTTTTTTTTAAGAGACCGTGTTTACAGCTAACTGGTATTGTTCCTAATCCTGTAAAGTCTATGTGGGAGAGAACCCCATCAGTTTCAGTCTTAATTAGTTTTGGCAATTAGTTCTCCTGGAAAGGACCATGAACAAGGTCCAGGAGGCTTCTCAGTGCATTATTCCTCTTCAGAAATGAGCCTTCCCCTGGCTGTGTGAACTTTTGCAGGCATGAAAACAAAAAATAAGCTGCGTAAGTCACTACAGATATTGCCAGCCTGACTGAACAAGAAGTTGTGCTGCGGGAAGGCATGGTGAGAAAGCTGTTAGGGTACAAAGAAGTAATCTGTGGCTATTTTATCTATAGGGAATTAGAACAAAAAAGCCGTGCGCTACATCAAAGGCTCCATGACTGGAGACTAAGTCTTTTCTTATTTAGCATTATGTTAGTAATTACTGATTTAGAGAAAAAGAGAATGAAAATGTATAGGACTTTCTCTCAGGATATGTCATTACATCATCATCGGTACTCCAGATTCTCTTAGATTACCAGAATTTATAGAACTTGATTAATTAAAAAAAGGTTTGTTCTTCTGCTGCATTGTAAATTATTTAAATCCCAAAGTAGCTTAACTTTCCTGGTTTTCTATTAGGCAGTCATCTTGGCCAGGGAAGACAAGAGGACAGATGACTTTTCCTGAATTGGAAATGTAGGTACTGAACTCAGGACCTGAGCTTGTAGCCCATCCTTAGCAGAAGCTGCTTGGACTTGCTCTGCCTTCTCTCCACATCCATTAAAAAATGCTGGACATGGGGCTTACCCCCTTTGCCTCTTTAACTGACTCCATCAAATGCTCTGAGGATCTCCTTGCAAAATAACAATCACATTTCTGCATATGGCTAAAGCCTCTCAGAAATACAAAAAGTAGTGAGGTCTGCTGTGTGTTTGGAACAACAAGTGCATGATGTGGGGTTTGATAAAAGGAGCTGGAATGATTATTTCCTTTTGTCTTAATGCTGACCTCTGTATTTAACTGGATGATGCTGTGCACCTGGAATGTTCTGTTCTGAAGCTCTGGAGACACTTTGTTCTAGTCTGTCTGGTACAAATATGTTAACCAATCCACCTGCGCTTTTTTTTTTTTTTTTTGGGTGGTTTTTTTTTTTTTTTTTTTTTTTTTTTTTTGTTTTGTTTTGTTTTGTTTTTTTGGTTTTTTTTGGGGTTTTTTTGGGTTTTTTTTGGTTTTTTTTGTTTGTTTGTTTTTGGTTTTTTTTTTTTTTTTTTTTTTTCTTGTGTGTGTGTGTTTGTCTTTGTTTTAACCAGCCTGCAGAACATACTGGGGAAATGGAGCAACATCAATTTGTTCAGCTTTTTTTGTCTCTTGAGCTTGATTGGTTTTATTTCTCCATGTCCTCGTGGCAGGGACCTTTAGTGTAGGTCACTGAGATGACAAAGAAGAATTTCTTAAAATGTCTTACCTGTTGGCCAGTGTGATGGGGTATATAAACTGCTCTCATTGTAAAAAAGCATGATGCTGAGAGGTTTGTATGGTTTATTTTTGGCAATATTGTGAAGCTGTGTTATTGGGATCTTGGCAAAACCCCTTGAAACCATGCTGGACTGCAGTGGATCTTGGTCTTTGTGTGTAGAGGCCACTGGTTCCAGTGCATCAGACATTAGGATTTATTCATAATTTACCATTAAAAAATAATCTTAAAGTTAGCAGATGTATTAGCATGCATACAGGAATCATATTCATGTCACTTACAAAACATGCCACAACACAGAAATCTCTCTTGTTTTAGGTGTTAAATGTCATTCAGTTATTTTGGCCATGGAACAGGTCAGAAAGGAGTAATTGCACAGCCTGGCCATGGGAGACATGGTAACTTTCTAAAGGTGGAAGGAGTACTCCCACTTGTGTTATGTGCATGAAGAAGACAGAGTCAGACTGGGAGTAGTGTCAAGGTCATTACTTTGTATTTCAATATATTGTATTTCAATATAGATGGTAGGAAAAAAATTCCTCTCACAGGTCAAGTAATGACCAAAGAGCTGGAGGTAAGGTACAAAGAGGAGGTGGGGAAAGAATATCTAGAAATTATTCCCAGTTCTTTGCTCCATAATGATGCCCCAGGGTGTGTCACAAGTTTTCCTGTTGGAAAACACTTGGATTTTCTAGCAGGCCTGAATAAGAAATGGTTAATGGCATCAGCACCAAGAACTGCAGTGTGTGGAACAAAAGCCAGGCACTCTGCTGATCAGCCACCAAGTACATGTTCTATGTTAGACATTTAATCATATTACTGCTCCCAAAGCCATCACAGCCAATTTAATCAAATTGTATCATGGACGTGGTGTTATTGTTTTTAATGCCTATTAGGAAAATAAAAGTTAGCACTTATTAAATGAGGATCCTCTTGCATGTTGATTGCTTTGCTAATTTCTTGATGATAAACCCTTGCTTTATCTTCAGAGAGAATGGTGGATTTTTATCAAGTTTCTCAGTGAAGGCTGCAGGGTCTCAGACATCAGCTACACATAGAAAATGAAAAATAAAAATAGAACCTTGTCCTTCTCTTGGCTTGTACCAATACCAAGTCAGAACAAGTACAATAAAGTCAATGGAGTTATTTCAGTGTAAAATGAATGGATGCCAGTGTGACTGAGAGAGGAAGAGGGATGTCCATCCATTTTTTTTCTGGCAATAACTATATTATCACTCTGTTGCAAGCAGGTGCACAGAACATATAGCAGTGAGACAGGCAAACAAACAAAATATGATAGAGTTGAATTTTGAAGGTGGTGCATTTATCTGCTAAACACCCAGTGGCTTTCAGCAGAGAAAATGGGTTTTGAGAAGATGGTGATATTGGAAGGATGGAGGGTGGGGATATTAGGTACTGATCTGATCTGAGAAAAAGGGTGTTGCATTTGATTTGATGCAGAGGTGAGGAGGAATAACCAATTCTTGTTATTCCTCCCTGATGATGTGTGATGGATCTCTGAAGGGTTATTATAGATATGAATTGAATTAATGAAGTTTATTTGTTGGGCATCCCAAGGCACTCATAGTAATATACGACTCTACTTTTTAAGCCATATTTAATGATAACAGAAAGATGATCCAAATATTCGTTAATGATAACAGGAGATCACCATCAGAATTAGAGGATCACAGAAAGATGAAGTACTTTTCTTTTCAACATCAGTTGGAGAAATAAATGAGGCAGATCCTGTGGGTTTTCTTGGAAGCGTCAGTTAAGAGACCACTGCTGGTACAGGGAAGCTGTTTTGATGAGCCATTGCTTTGTTCCATTAAGGCAGAGCCTTTGGCAACAGCATGAGCAAGATACACCACACTTTGAGGAGCTGCCATTACAGGAGTACCAATCACAGTGATACTTGAAGAAATTGTATTTTTCCTCCTTTCTTCCTGAATCTAATTTAAGTTGAAAGAAGGTTTCTGGAATGGTAACAGAGCAACAGTAACCACTGGTTCTATTCAGCTTACACCCAAATAAAATGGTTCATTTCAGCTAAGTACAATATCATGCAATGCTGGTTAGTTTAAATGCTTTGTTTAGAAGGTTGTTTTTTGCTTAAAAACATTATGCAGATACTGCTGAATGAGCAGTTAGGAAACACATGTTTCCGAACTGCAGTTACAAGTATTGTAAAATATGATTGATACCATATGCTTTCATTATTTTCTTTTCTGCTTTTTAAAATGCAAATTAAATTTTGGAAAAAGGGCTTATGCTATTTTTATATTTCAAAATTAATAATAATAATAATTTTAAAATGGTCTGAGACATGTGGTATGAGAGGTTATTGCTCTATTCTGCCACTAAAGAGTCCCAGCTTTGATTCTGGGTGGAACATTTGACTCCCTGGGGCTGGAGGCTGCTGTATCAGCCAGCTGGTGGCCAAGTACTGGAGCCAACTCCACCAATTAGTTGAGTCCTCCCATCCGGTGGCTGGACTCGTTCAGGGTATGTCTTGCACATTTTTTGCAGCTGAGATGGGAATCAGGACTCTCCCCCAATATGTTTGTGGCAGTTCTGCAAAGCTTACCAAAAGGACCTGTGGAAAACAAGGTTTGGTTGGAAAACAGCCTGCAAATGCACCATGGAGGCACAAAAGAGTTGTGTGCTCAAACGCCTTAATTCAGTCAAGTAAGGGAGATGTTACTTTTGGAAACTGCCTCTGGCAGTCAAAAAAATCAGTGGAGTCTCAAAGATGCTGTAAACCAGAGATCAGCAGGCATGTGAAAGTTCTAATTTCTGAGAAGACTGGTAGAATTAGTGAGAGCATTCAATGCAAGGCCAAATATGGTCAAAATTTTAAATGCTTTGCTTGACAAACCTCTTGGGTATGTCCTCAGAAAGAGCTGCACCCAGTTGTAAAAAATCCTTGCATGGACTCCATGAGCTCCAAGCCTCATTTAAGAGCTATGCTGACACTGAAGCAAACCCCTGGAGATCACAGCTTAGGGGTAAAAAAAGGTTGCAGCTGCAATTCAGTGATAGTCCAGCATTAAGACCTGCAGTACCACATGAAAAGCTGTGTGACTATATAATATTAGGTACTCCTCTTAATAAATTTTTCCCTTGCTGACTTTAGTTTGTTAAAAAAGGTGTCATAGCTTAACTTTGTCCTGCCAGGCTTTCTGCCAGCTCAGATATTGTCTGTTCATGCCACTCTTCCCTTTAAGCCAGATCAGATATTGTCTGTCTAGACACATCCAGTGTAAATCTGGCATAAACTCCACGTTGTGCAGCCTGGTTTGTTCGACAGAGATGGAGCTGTGTGTATCTCCTCAATCTGAATTAAGCTGTTACTGCTGAACTATCACTTAGCTCAGAAACACGCTGCTAATGACAGCAGGATGATGGTCAGCACTTGAAATGCACAGAAACTTGGCCTCCCCTTCCCTCTGTCAAAATCTAATATTAATAGGGGAAACTCTCTTAAAAGCCAGTGGTATAAGTACAAATGCAAATCTTATCTTTGTCTTGTTATTTTAATATTTCATTTCCTTCTTTCCATATGAATTCAGCAACTCTATTATTGCCAACTGTCAGAGATATGTGGGAAAGAGGAGGTGGTGGGAATAAAATAGTTTTATTTATTAGAACAGTGGGAACCATGGAAATGGACCCTTTTCTGCAGTTTCCCTGGAGTACCACTGTATCTTGCCGCACTACATTTTGTACATTGATGTCAGCAAGGCAATCCCACAACAAGGTACTAAAAAACAAGGGGAAATACAAATGCAAAATTTTAAAAGTGAACACCTCAAAAGCTTTTCATACATGTTGTATTTCACCTGTAATTCCCTGCCATTACTACGACGATTTTCTGCTTCAAAGGAAATGATGTGGAGGAAATAAACACAATCCTTTTGATACGTGTCTCTGGCCTAGATGTTTTTGTAGCTCAGCACTGAAGTGAATTAAGTTATGACAAATGTTACTTATACCCTGTTTCATTGTGCTATCTTCATAGTTGGGCTGCACTCACTGGGAGTCGATGTCTTTGCTCCATGTGTTCCTGAAGTGCTGTCTTGTTCTGAGAGATCCTAATATTGACAGAGCAATAAACCACAGCCCAAATATATGATGCTGGGGAAAATATCCAGGAGAATTTCAGGGGCGCTGTGGTCCAGCAGCAGGTTTCTGTTACTCAGGAGAGGAGTGGATGGGGTCCGTGCACCAGGCTGTGCAAGAGGAATGTTCTCGTTCTTGTGGGCAGTGAAAGGAAGAGCTGGGTCTCACTGGAAACCTTGTCTCATCCTCTCTCCACCTCATTCCTCCACCCCCTCGTTTCTCTCCATGGTCTCCTCGGCTTTGTTTATGTTTTAAGTGACAAGACACAAACCAGAAATGGGAACACGGCTGAGTTTGCAGGGCTGTGCTGGAAGCAGCGGGCTGTGATTCCAACACATGCATTTGGCATTTTGCAATATACCGCCTCTTCATCCTATGCTCTGTGTGGATTCCAAGGGGATGATTCATCCTGACAAGGGAGCCCATGGCTTCTTTAATGCCAAGCATTTACTCTGCAAAACGTGAGAGACAAGAGGGGAGGTCTATTTCTTTCTGTGTTTCCCGAAGTATTCCCTCCTCCTTTCCCACCCCCTGCCCCGTCCTGCATAGTTGAGACAGAGACTTTCCTATGAGAAACTTTGTGTTTATGACATAATTCCCTGGTTTTCAACCCAACTTCTTCTGCAATTTTCTCCCCTCCGTCTCTTCTCACAATTCACAAACTGTATGAGATTGCCAGTACAATTAAAGCCACGGGAAGAGGAAAAAACTGGGTATAAGGCCTTGATAACCCTTTCAGGGTCATTTGCCAATAGGGAATGAGGGTCAGCCACAAATTCCAATTTTAGTGTCGGTGACAAGCAGTAATAATCAAAGGAACACAGGAAAACAGATACGTGATCTGAAATCATCTATAACCAGAAGTGTTTATCTAGAAATGCTACTCTCTGGCAAGATGTCTATCTTCTCTTTTTTGCATATATTTCTCTTTTGGAGAATAGTCCTTATCTAACATCTAACTCCTTTTACAGTCCTAGTTTGGAAAGGTCTCACTGGTCACACGTACCTTTGCCTAGAAAGGAAGGCGGCTGATTACATATTTTTCTTAACTGGCGAGCGACTTGCAGAGAACAATGCAAGATATAATTATAGAGTTGCTTTCAAAGATGAAGATAAATGAAGCTGTTGCAGCCATGGGGGTAAATGTTGAAAGGTTCATTGCCCACTGAGTGCAGAAAAAAACCATTTTGTGAGCAAAGGAAAACCCAACAGAAAACACCTATGGACAGGCCTTATGTGTGTTTGCTCCAAAGCAGGGCTGGGGTTTGGGAGGGTTGCCTGAAGAACACCTCTAGTTTTGGTCAAACCCAACTTTGAGCATGAAAATTCATCAGATTCTGAGAGATTTGAGAGCTATAGCAAAGGTGTAGCCCAATTGTTTCTGTTTAGGGCTGGTTTTGTGTTTTCTTTTTCATTTTTTGATGCAGTTTCACTTTTTGAAGCAGTGAAGATTCTTCCTAGAAATCTTTTACGTTCAAGAAATCAAGTCAGAAGTGCAAGTTGATGCAAGCTCCCTATTGGTGACTTGATTTTCTCTGCTGATGATACCCCAACACATAAAATTTCTGGATCTATTTTCTGGCCAGAAATAACACCAGACTGAGGCAGCAGCTGGGGAAAAAAGCTCTGAGGCTTGGCTCATAGAAAAACATGGGGACTGATAACTTTCAGTGAAAGCTTCTGTGGGTTTACCCTAAGTGGGGTTGATCCTGAGTTTTGGGGCTTTACAGTATTTCAGTTCTAGGGTTATTTTAAAATCCAGGCTTTCCATTCTGGTCTACGTATAACCTAGATACTTGACAAGGAGCTGAAAACGTGAAAACAGAGATTCTAATGAACTGTAGGTCTTACTTTTGATTAATTTGTGCTGAAAATATAGTGAAATTAATTGTATTTTCTTCCCCTGCCTGTATGGAATTTCCCCTTACTGTCTGTGGCCATCATTAGGAAGTGCACATCCATGCAATAATTTACAACCAGCAACAAAACAAAAATAGGCATAGGAAAAAAACACCTTTTAATATTTTCCAGAAGATTTGGTCTTTTCCTCTAACCCATCCACTGTGTTCAATTTAGAACAGTTCTTAATTTAAGGTGAGCCAATTTTCTTACCTGTCCTCAGCCTCCCCATCATTAAAAGAGTAATGATAAATACTGACGTGTGAGGTGCATTGATATATTGAATAAAGCTCCAGTACTGCTCACTGAGTGGAATCCTGGAGATAAATGCAGGATGGAGACAATTTGTTTTTTAAAGTCTTATTTACTTCTGGTCAGGATGAGTGAGAAGAAATCAGGATAAACACACCCAGCTCATCATTGACTTGGAGATGTGTAGCAGCATGGCGTATAGGTATTGGGCTGTGGAAAATAAACAGTTGGAGAACCATGAAGTCCTGGACCTGAGCAATCCTCTTGGCTGAGTCAATTGTGTCTGTCTGCAGGTGGAGAGCAGTGCCACCATAACATTTTGGCTTTTATTATATTCTGTATTTCCGGTGATGGGTCGGCTCACCCCTTCCCTACAGGTTAATGATGCTGTAAAGCAGAAGAACAGAGGAACAGCCAGCTAACCAAGAGCAGAGTGCTGGGCCAAGCAAATTGCTCTTGAGAAGGCTGAAACCCTGAGCTGAATCACTGTCCTGCCACAGCACCGTGTGAAGGGTATGTGCATAGAAAAGTTGTACTCATAGGAGAGAGAAACCACGGTCAGCGCAGAATCAAACTATTTCCTTGTGCACAGCTGTGGGCAAAATATTCAGGCACATGAAGGAAAACTTGCAGATATTTGGACAACAGACAAAAACCCCCACAAACAGTGGGTCAATCAAAGCCCTTGCCATAGGGCATTCAGGCCATTCTGGTGGTTATGATGTCTGACTTGTGAAAACACCACAGGACTTTCCAAAGTTGTTAAGAACTTAGTGAAACCCAGATGGCAAGATGGGGGATTTTTTCTGTCTCTGTCAGCTCTCTACAGGGGTATGAAAAGTTATCTGACCCTTAGCTTCACTTCACATAATCCCACCATAACTCATTTCTGTGCGGCTCTGACATAGGATGACATGCTATGCTCCAAGCCAGCCTGGAGAAGCATGCCTGAGCTTGGAAGACTATCAAAGTATATCCAGACTTCCAGGGTCTGAGGACAGGTCTGCAGTTCTCACAGATGGCAATGTTTATCACTCTGCCTTTGGCACCTGTAAAAGCAGCACAGCAGGTACCACTGAGGTTTGTTCATAAACTGGTTGCTTTACCATGTATTTTAAACAGCAACCATATTTTTTAGTATATCTAAGGTCCATTAATGGCAGCATGCTTTATGAAACTACTTCCATCACAACATAACATTTGTGTTTTCTGTTTCATAGAAAGCAATATATTTGTGGTTTTTCACAGTCTTTTGGCCAGGGTCTCAGCTGGTAACGATTGGCATCATTTCATGGACTTCAGCTTTGATGACTTACAGAGAATCTGGCCTCTTGTATGTGGATGCAACTGTAGTGATAAATGCCTAATCCCATTTCTTGGGAGTTAACAAGTTTATTTATGCCCAGAACAAGAAAGACAACAGCCAGCAGAGAGCAAATTTCTCTACTGTCAATATTTCTCAGGGTTCTCCCTTATTGCTGGACACAGAGGCATCCCCCCTTGATTGAAGTCAGCTGGATGAGAGCCATTCTAGTCAGAAAAGCAAACACAGATCTAAAGTGAACAAGTGAAAAGCCCAGGGCATTAGCTCAAGCACAGAACCACATGTGTGCCATTTTGAAAAGTCATGACAGATTCATGCTGAGGTTAATGTGCCACTCATTATAATTAAAGAATTCCTATTTGTGCCTCTTACTTTGATGCTGACTTTCAGTCATTAACACCGTGGGTGAGAGAAGTTCACTGCGGTCTCAACGCCTTCAGCTGCTGAATCTCCACTGAAGGAGAAGAGCTGTTTGGATGGCATGAGTGTCACTCAATATTGCTGGGGACAGTCTGACACTGCTTTTGTAGCACATGTTAAAACAGTGCAGCTAGACAAGACTCAGGATTAAGTCTGGTTGGGTAAATCTGTGTAAACTTTCACTACATTTTATGGGTTTTGGAAAATGTCCAGCCAGCAAAGGCCTTCCTGTTTGCCTGGGTACTTTCAGTTATAAAGGGTGAAAGAAAGAAATTCAGTCATGACTTTCCCTCAGCTTCTTGCCTTTAAAGAAGAAAAGAAAAAAAAACCCAAAAGCTGTGCCTGCTACAATGTGAAAGACAGCCTGTAGGCTGAAACACTCTCCAAAGAGCAAAGCCCTGTTTTAAGAGCTGCTGAGCACCTATCTGCGATATCCATAGCCATTCAGCAACTCTGAAAATCTGTTTCTGAGATGCTTGGGTTGATCTTTATCCAAGAAACGAGAACCACTTTGTTATCTGGGTCTTTGGTCCCTTCTGTCCATGCTTCATCTGCAACCTACTGAAGAAAGTCATGGGAGAAAAATTAATTGAAAGGCTATTTTCTACTATATCAGTAGGAAATATCACCACAATAGAAAAACCACAGAATCAGAGAATGATTGAGGTGATTCTGTGATTTTTCCCATTGTGGTGATTCTCACCTCTAGTCTGTGTGAGTACAGAGTTTGAGCATTCAGACCCACACAAACCTCGTATGCTTTTTCTTCAGTGACTGCCGTCCAGCCCAGTCTGTAACCACTGTTCCTTTCAGCTGCCATGCAGAGGGTTCCTACCCAGCCACTGTCTGGTTTTATTTGAGGAGTTCATGTCTGTGTTGAGGGATGTACTCAGAAATCAGCAGGGTTTTAAAGATAGCCAGTATCATGTAAATCAAACGTAAAGCAAATGTTCTCACAAGCGAGGAGACGAGAAGATAGATCTCCTTGCCTTCTGTTTCTCTCTGAATTGTGAGGCTACAGCAGTCATTTGTCCACCAGAAGGATGAAGATGGCAGGCTGCAGACCGACAGGGTTTAAAGACAGCAGTTTCACTACTCGACATGTTTGTCCATGGTAAGATTTATATCTCCATCGATGGGAATCTGAACCAAGTGCAGCTGCATCCTTCTTGAAGTTTTCTTTTCCAGGAAGAGTCTGGACATGAGGGCTGGGGACACAGGGCATACAGGCTTCAAGAGAGAACAGCTGATTAGGACATTCAGGTGACATGTCCCTCAGAGCCAAGAGGTGGCTGATGTGAGTAAAAAGCTGCTGTTGCATTGCAGAAGGCCTATTCATGTACTCAGCTGAGAAGCAGAGAAAGATTTAAAGTCTTTGTCTTACCCATGATAAAAAATATTGGTAAGTCAGGTTAGCTTTCAACTTAGCTTTCAGCAGTCCTGATCCTTGTGACTGAATCATTTGGCATGCATCACTAAATGGTTTTCATGTAGGTGAGATGAGTCCACCCCAAGTCCATGTTTTTTTCTCCCTTTTGAGCATCATGTTCATCAGATCATTATGGAAAGAGATGTGAGCAACTGAGGCCTCATCAACTTCAGTCTGATAATCTATGTGCACTTAAGCTTGGTTCCTTTATCCAGAGACAAACTAAAACAACAGAAGATTACAGTTAAGGGCTTGTACAGATGTCATTTTTCTCCAGCAAGTTGTGAAAGAGGTACTTGGCCACTGCAAACACCTATGGACTGCTCAAAATCTAAAGTCTGGCCACTAAGTGGGTGAGACAGTTTTTGCATGGTGTGGTTCCCAGAAGATGGTAACAGGAAACTCAGACTTGTCCCACCTCAGCTTTTCTCCAAGTAAAGCTAGAGAATAAACCTTATCTATTGGTGTAATTGTTTCAAAGTATTTGGACAACTAGGAATAAACTGTGCAGAACAGTTTTTGATAATTAACACTGAGCTGAACTGTGTGCGTGTTGTGGATGTTTTTATGTGTCCAAGGAAGTCTGGTCAAATTCATGGAAGGATCTTAATAAATGCTTAGAAGTCATGAGTAATGGGTGGGTAGTGTGATATGCTTGACCTGTTTTTATACTTTTGGCTAAGAAACTGCTTTTGCCATAGATGGAGACAGGATCCTGGTCTGGATTGAATTCTGTTTTGCTTCGGTGTGGCCATCGTTCTATTAATGCTGTTCCTGTCAGTCATGAAAAACATGGACATTTGGTCTTTGCTAAGTGCAGCACAGGGACAAGTGATTCCTTTCTATTCATGCAAGGCGGTGAGCTTGTTCTTGTTCCAGCACATAAGGAAGGGCAAGCCCTTCCTTACCCATCCCTTGCTCCCACAGCTGCTTCTGTGGGTGGGAGAGGCAAACCACAGCTCCCTCTGGAAAAAAAAAAAAGCTCTGGAAACTCCCTGAATTGAAACTTTGCTTTCTTTCCCTGGCAACAAATTACTCGTGTACAGCCAAATCCCACACTCACCATTATGGGGATTTGGTTTTTCATGAGGGAAAAAGGGCTTTTTCAAATGCTGCATCAGAACGACCCCTAGATGTGAGTTTGACAGATTTGGTTGTGTTTATGAAAACGGTAGCAATAAAAAGGATATTACTGTCTTCATTTTCCCTTATTTTTAATCCGAAACTCACCTCAAAGAATCTGCTCTGTGATGTCATTGTGCTACCCCAGCAGCCAGCTGTGACATTACACAACGTGTGGGTTTCAGGCTATGGTTAAGGAATCCATAAGCAAGATGACTTGTGCCACCTGGGCATAAGAAAAAGAAAAAGAAACTCATTTTTCCTGCAAAAGTCCTTAATGCAACACCAACGCAAAGAGAGTACGGGTGTGCAAATTAAGTATCCTGGAGGTATAGTCTTTTGTAAGCACATTTTGTCATCAGACACCAAGAGCTGTTTCAGGGATGTTCAGTTTGGAAAAAGCTGAAGGTCCAAAGAGCTTCAAGAAGTTCTGAGTTACTTTTTTTTTTTACAGAATAATTCAGTTCTTTGCACAGGCACACACGGTCAGTGAAATACTGAATATTACACCATAATTTCCTTCTCTTCTTTAAGATGCCCAGTAATAAGTACTTCAGACATAAATATAGTCATTTCAATGAAAATAGAAAGAGCATGAGAAAACAAATGGCATTTAAAGTGTAAATATGCAGACATGGAATCATTAAAGAGTCACAAATGTTGAAAAAAGGAAGTTTATGAACTCCGTGTCTAACGGAAGCTGGCTGGAAAAGAGTTTAGCTGTCCTTCTAGAAAACAAAAATTAATTTGCTTTGGCCAAATTAAAATTAATTAAAATTATGCAATGTTGCCCTTGTGTTAATTTTAACGGTGAGGTTGTTGTGATTTAAAGCTACAATTAGTTCTAGTGTTTGAAAGAGAAGCACTGTAATCGAGACAGGACATTTTAATAATCCTGGTTATAAACATTTAATACATCATCTTTAGGGACTCACAAACACATTGTAATTAACTTTTACAACTGAAATAAATCAGATTGCATTAGCATATTGCAAAGGAAAAAATCATTTGCATGATTGAAAACAGCTTCGGAAAATTATGTATAACAGGCTCCATGTAAACATCAATACAAGCTAGTCTCAAACTTTTACCAAGATTTTTTTTAGGTTCTTTTTAGAACAGTTAAAAAACCACTCACATTTCTTTTACCCCTGTTAAATCTCTCCCCGCATCAGGAATGTCACTCAGTCTACCTTGTACTTTTCCATACCAGTAATAAACGTGTACATGACCAAGGTCAACAAATAGCATAAAACACAAGATTAAGGTCCTGATCCTGCAAGCACTTAAGTCATGTGAGGAACTTTGCTCATGTAAAAGCTCTGCTGACTGTACCAGACCTGCTGATATGAATAAAGTTATGTTCAAGTATCTTCAGGGCTATAGTATTCATCATTCATCTCTACTCCTCACCAAAGAAAGCATAAACAAAATACACTGGAGGGGGGGAAAAACCCACACACAAAAAAACAAAAAAAACCAAACCAAACAAAACCACCCCAAAAAAACCTCAAACAAAAAAAAACACCCCCCCAAAAAAAAAACAAAACAAAAAAACCCCCAGAATTTGAGCTGCAACTTCACCAAGGGAAAAGGAGAAATTATGAAAACAACCAAAGGCCAAGTAGGAAACTGGTTTCAGTTTATTTCATTTATTGCAGATACAAAGGAAATGACTGACTTTTTGCACAGACATGCAGATCCACCTCCTTCCAGGGAGCTTTGGACAGAATTTGTGTACCTCTGAGTTGAGAAATCCCAATAGTGGCATTAAAATTTTTGGGAGAGTTTTATACGGGATTTCCTGACTTAAGATCCTTATTAGATAATATGGGATCAAAGCAGTTTATTAAAAACCAAGCAAACAGCAAGAACAAAAATGGAAAGATCTCTTTTACATAAGTCTATAAAGTAGACCTCCACTGGATGAATCTGACTTTCCCTTCTTGAGTGTGAGACCTAAGCATGTGTTGATTAAGATATATTTAAGATAGTCAGACCTAAACTTGAGAATTCATTTAAAAACATAATGCTTTGAAAGTGTAGCCAGATCTGGGGTGTAAAAGTGGGTGTAGATCATTCTAACTCTTGCCCATAAAGCAAAGACTAGATGCAGAGAAAGGAAGAAAGAGGCAATGGGTAACTTCAGTGGGAAATAAAGATGGGAGACTGAAAAAAAAAAAGGGGAAGTTTGAGGTGAAATCCTTACAGCATGAACATTATTTTAATTTGTCATTGGGAAGGGTAGGGATTTCATTTCTGCTGGTTGAAGTACCTGGCTTTCTCTTAACACTTTCTCACTCTCCATTTAAATCTTTTCTCTCACTTAAATTTAGAAGTTGTAGTTTCAGAAATAAAAAGACGAAAGAAGATGAACAAAACTTTTCTCTTTTTTTTTTTTTTTGCCCCAAAGACCAGGGGGAGAAAGCTTTTCCTCCTGAGGCCACAGTGTATTGATTCAAAGGAGCAGTAAGTTAATTAACACCAGTAGTGAAGCCTCCTGCATAATTAACAAGACATTTACCTAAAATCAATAATCTAATTGCCACACCTACCGTACATGGGGGACAGTGTTTATCCTGTTGAGAAAGACTCATTTATATCTGCATGTTAACATGGTGATTCGTGGTTTGTTTAAGAGCCTAACCTGATCTGTAAAGTGATAATTTATTGAACGATCAATTAAACTTTTTAACCTTGCAAATATAAACAGGTAATGAATAGCCACAAACCTATTTCCATATGAAAGTTCACACATCACAGAGATTCTCATGCTGCTCAGATTATATTTCATCAGTCCACTTTGAGACCTAGTGGAGAAGAGTGAGAGAGGAATAATTCCTCTTTGAGAGGCATCATTTCATCATCCTCCCTGGCTTTTGGTCCTGTGTTTATATTCCTTAATATCAAGCTGATCTTGAATTATTTTGCCAGCTTCCTAGCCCCTGATGGTTCAAAAGGAGCTGGGGAACATGGAGTGTCTTCTTCTAAGGAAAAGTTATTGTGTCATCAACAGAAGGTGGCAACCAAAAGACTGAGAGCTGGGCAGAGGTATGACAACACAAAGCACCATTAAATTGCTCTTATTGCACTGAAGGACAGCCCATTGTAGAGGCATCTTCACATGTTTTTAGTCTCACCACCCTGTGATTAGGAGAAGGAAGGGAGGCAAGTGAGAGTAGGTGGGTGGGGGGTTTGCACTACCAGAGAATCGCCTCGCATTGAGGCTGACAGCTGGCATCCCTATCTGAAAGGTTGGGTCCACTGAAAGCTGCCAAAATCTGGAGCCTGAAATTGTTTAGACTCCTTTAAAAAGTCCTGTCTTTCATCTTGCAAGTGCAAAATAGGAATTTGAGATATCCCAAGAAGTAATTTTCTTCTGCATTTTCAAGTATATGTCCCAGCTTGTGCTAAAATGGCATGGGGCCCAGCACTGAGGTGTCAGATTGTTTTAAATTGTATTTTTCATTTTGGCATGTTGATGTTTTCTACTCTTACCCAGATTTTGATGGCGTGGAGAAACAGGAGACAAAATAACAAATGAACGTAATGGTTTTCAAACCTTATCTCCAGAAAGCTGGGACTCACAGCAGTTCTGCTTTTCCAGAGAGAAGTTTTGATTTGGTTTGAATCAATGTTTTTTTTTGATACTATTTTTCAAGATCCAAACCAACACTTTGGTCCTCACCAGGAAACCATTGGGATAATTCAACTCACCAGGAGCATAAGTGATTGATAATGCACAGCACCTAATAATACTTGCTAAAATATGTCTAAGAGTACATAAATTGAACAAGAAATCTGTCTTTGAATTCTTGGGGCCTTTGACTTTTACAGGAACTACTGTGAAAGAGAGATTTGAACCTGTCAGTCACCATCCTTGGTAGTATCTTAAAGGACTGTGGCTTAGCAGAATTCTTGGAGGCACCAACTTTCAAAATCCAAGGTCATGTGTGACAGGAAAAAAAAGAATAAACCCAGATAAACTAAAATGCTTTTAACTTTTCTGCCAGTAAGTATGATTTGGTAATGAAATTTTTTACTTCAATACATTTCAATAAAATTGGGACTAACAGAGTCAATGAAATTTGTCACAGGAGTGAAAAGAGAAACTTAACTGTGGGTGCAGAAGAGAGGGACCACAATGCTGCAAGGATTTCAGCCCCACCACAGATGTCTGAGTGGAGTGTAGCATTGTGTGTGTTAATTAAAACATTTGGGGGTTAGGTGAGGGAAAAAAAACCAAACAAACCAACCAAAAAGGAGGGCTAGATGATTTAGATACATATAAAAATATTTTTCAACATTATTAAGCTTTCTACCTTAACTGAGATAATAATGACGTGTGAAATATAATGTCCTTAAAATGGATTTTGCAGTAAGTAAGTCTATCTTAAAAGGCCCTGCTTTTTAAAATGTAATTCTTTAGTAATTTTTACATTTCTCAGTTCTTCATTTTTATTTCTTTTAAATCCTTCAACTTTAGTTTCATCCATTGAGGAATTTAAAAATTTGGAATAGCACCCTATCTTTTCCCCCTTTCTGGCTATTGTAACTCTCTTTGCTTTTATCTGGGATCTTGTTATTTTGTCTGGTGTGCCTGCTGCACACTAAACAGGAAGCTCCCCTGCTCTGGAGCTCATCTGCTCACTCATCTCTTCCACAAAAACTGGAATATCAGTAGAATTAAGTTTAGGTTAGACTCATGGACAGTGGCTGAAGCATGAGACCACACTCCAAAATCCTTTTGTGGCAGCTCAGCCTCACGATTTATGTGATTTCAGTGTCCTTTTCAGCAATACTTTCTGAATGCTTCATGAATTTTTAATCTTTGTTTGATCCAGTTCCACCCCCCAAAAAAATAAAAAATTTTGAAAACAAACCCCAAATATGAATGCAGTAAAATGCTTATTATTCTTTCTTCTAACCTTAAAGAAGCTCAGTTTCTCCACCTGTGTGCAGGGAGCTGGGGCTGTTCCTCTGCTGTGTGCAACATGCAGCAGTCTCCTATGGATGAAAATTTCAGAAGTGCTCTGAGAAAACTTCTGCCACTGGAAAAAGGGCATTTTGTTAGGTCAAGCCTTTCTTCTCAGGAACTAGAGAACTTCTTTTGGTTCTCTTATCTGCATGCCACCAAGACATTCTAATTCTGAGTCTGGACAGGCAGAGCTGTGATTAACCACTTTATCTGACATTAATTTTCATAGGTTGCACTGGGGCTGGGATCCGCCTCTATTCTTCATCACAAGTTTTACCTGAGGTTGTTGAAGTTACATTGTGGGAGATGCAGCACTGCAAAGCCTCAAAAAGGGCTTGATGTTGCCATGATGTTGGTGCTGCTGAGAGGACACTGCAAGGAAAGAGTGCAAGGAAAATATCTGGATTTTCTTATCTAAGGAGCTGGGAGGGGCTCCTGAACAAGTGTCATGTAATTATATGTAATTATATCCCCCTTGTATTATCAATGATATATGCTCTGCCTAATGATCTACGTATTATCAGCATTTCCTCTTAGCCCTCTCCTATGTTTTCTCCATGTTTTATCTTTAACCCCTTGCAGATTCCTCTCCCCTTCCTGCCTCACCATCCTCACCCCACTGACCCCCATGACAAGAACAGGGTTGCGTTCATCGGACTTTGAACAGGCACAAAAAAAAAAAAAAAAAAAAAAAAAAGAAAAAAAAAAAAAAAGAAAAGAAAAAGAAAAAGAGATCCCAGCTAATGTTTTCAAATTAGCACAGCTCCAACTCTGGAGATTCTCATTAGTTGTTGGCTGAGATTTATCAGCTCTCATTTGCCTAATATGGAGCCTAACTTTAGGCGCCTGGCCCTTTCGGTGGGGGGTAAGAGAGAATAGGAAGGGGTCTTTTGTCATTGCCATGTGGGCTCACTAATTTGCTCTGCCTAATAAAATTACAAATGAACACAGCTTTGCTCCTGTTGCCTTTATAGGTTATAATAACCTTGGTACCCCATAACCTCCCGCTAGCTGAATTAATCAGATCATATTAATATTTCTTCTTACTTTCTTTTAACTGGTTCTTCTCTTAATTAAAGGGGCCAAAGATGTAAACAGGGTAGGTGACTAGAAACATGGCGTCAGGTTATAAACAAGGCTCATTAAAAAGATGGATGTGCCAGCAGACTGCGAAAATTGCTTACTCCGCAAGTGTACATTTTGTAATTTCCTGACGACTAAAAGGACTAATACCAGATCCTGCTTTGCTTCCCTGGCCCCCACCCTTTTCTTTTTAAAGCATGTATAAAGGATGATAATTTTTGTAAGCTGAGGGAACACAGAAGAGTTCATTCATCAGCTGGGATAAAGGCCATTTGTATTAAAAAATCTTTTTGCCCGTCCGACAGATTGAGAAACAAAATGGGATGTTGTTACAACAACAAGTGAAAGAAATCAATCTGAAATATGAAGATTTTGGAAAAGATGGGAAATACTAGCCAGAAAACAGGTTTATGACTAATATGAAATTATTTTTAATATAATTATCATTAAAACTTTATCCAGCTGTAGTTGCATTTCCAGAACTGGAATCAGAAGTATTTTTGTGCACAGTTTAGAGTTGTCAGGGTCAGAGTGTGCTGTGCCTGCAATTCTCTCCTCAAGCATACAGATCCTGCTGCTGTATCCAGGAGCAGCCTGAATCCAAGAGAGCTGTCTATCCTACCTGCTCGAGTTGGTAGGAGAACCCACCAATTCACACATTTTTAAAGTTATGTATGAACTTCATATGAAAAGACGATCTACTTATCTTACATAAATAATTTATGTTTTCACTCATTAGTAACTTCAGTCCCCTTAATATTGAAACTTGGTCTTGTAATATGTAATATTAAATTCAGCTCCAGTACAATAACCACTGAATAAAGCAGTGCACAGTTTTCTCTCTTCCAGTGATTATTAGTAGGAAAGACCAAACCCCTGATTTTTCCATCTCCCTTTATCCCTTCTCAAGAAGAAGGAAAGTCATTCTGACAGGATGATGCACAGCATGACCAGAAAAGACCTCTCTCCTTCATGAATAAATTAGAGATGAAAGTTTCACTGATCCCCTTGCATTTTTATGGAGGGACCTCATCCTAATTTACCTAAATGCTTTGAACAAAACGAAAGAAAAATGTAAGCGGCGAAGGTGAAAAGGTTAAAATCTATGTTTAAATGGAAGGGCATTTTAACAAGAAGGCTGTGTGGGCTACCTGCATGTGATTGGGGGATCTTATTTTTAAGTTTAAGCATTTAAATGGGTAAATCACAACACATGGTGGTTTTCCCCCCTCATTATTATTAAGTTTTTTGCATTATAGAGCCTGTAGCTTCATTCCACATCTGTGAGTGCCTAAACTGAATTTGATTGATGTCAATGAATGTTTTATACTATTAGTCAAAAAGTATGATGAATAATGATAATAAATAATAATAAAAAGCTGAGGAGTCTGTGATGCATTAATTTTATTTGAAGTAAGAAACAATAGATTTCAGGCTTTAGGGTGTTTCCTCAGTTATTTAAAATTCCTTTAGGTTTAGGAGGAAGGAATTGCCCTTTCTGTAGGTAATTTTGAACTCTATGAAATAACCTGCACTATTTTAATCCAAATTGGAGAATTCTACAAGTTGCTTAAACAGTCACTCCCTGAAGTTGTTCAGGTGTACTTCTGGAAAAGTACTTTAAAATCCTGTGGAAGCCAGCAGTTTCATCCCTATTATATTCTCCAGCAGTTTCCTTATAAGCTAATATATTTTTATGAGTATCACTTAGGAATAATTAAAATACAAAAAAAAAAGAAACTCTCATTTTCACATCAGTTATTATAGTATTATTCAGAAGTTTAATGACTTTGGAAGATGTTCTTCCAAGCCCAGGTGTACTTTTTTCAGTTTAGTGTCTTCTTTGCTAGTGGAGCTTTAAGCTGGGTCCAAATTCCACAGGGCAGAGCAACTTGGACATTTGTCTGAGAATGACAGGCTTTTTTTTCGTTTGATGTGGCTCAAAGCCTTCTGGATGCTTATTAAAAAAAAAAAGAAAGTAGTCACTAGGTATTTCATAAGATCTCCAAATACACTTTGTCTATCCTATGGGTGAGAAAAACACCTGCACTGAGATTCAGGGCACAAGTGGAGAATATATTCTACAAAACACCCCAGGATTTAATAGATAAGATAGCATTGGACCAGTTGTTGAGAATGCAAAATCTTTCCATTTAAATGGATCTATTTCTTTATTAGTTTTGGTGTTTTATCTCTTTAAGTACAGTGCCCCAAAAAATTTCAATTCTAGCAAAGATTTCTAAACAATGCAGGTAAAATGCAACACTTGTGACTGCAGAGAGGGATCTTGGCATGGTGGAAGGGGGTCATAGTCACACCCAGGCTGATATGGGGATGGATGATGTGTCTGATTTTTGTTGTCCAGTTGTCCTGCTTGTTCCAAACTAAACACCTAACATATAGACAGCTACACCTGGGCCACAGGAGTTCTGGTCTACAAGTTGGTGTAATTTATCCTGTCACTGAAACCAGTCCTGGGTGAAGTCCTATGTTTTCAACATCCATCATTTCAGAAGTTCCAAAACCATTTTAGAATAGGTTCAGCTTCAGATTTCTAAGCCACCCTATGTCTTTAAAAAAGGAAGTCAGCATTTCAGACCACCTAAAAAGCCAGTTCTGTTCCCCCAAAATCTTTGGAAGGCTTAGGCCTAAACAAAATTTTACAGTTTGAACCAAAATGATGAATATAGTGCTTAAGAGGAATCATGACACATACACAAATATTTTTGGAAAGAAAAGGTACGGTTCATGCAAAATCATGGTTATGTCTGTGGTTGTGTCATTGCACTCTGCCTTAGGAATCAATTTCTCTCACAGTTTGAACCATCAAACAAGTGTTAAAACTTATAAAAGCCAATTAACTCTTTGTGTGCCTTAATTTTCTACCTACAGACTCATGGAAACACTGATTATTTATCTTTGTGTTGTATTTGAACATCTATTAATGACAATACCTGATTGTATATGGTGAGGGACTCTTGTCTCTTTGTTCCTCAGAGAAAGGTAGCTTGGGTTTAATGCTGCCAGCTTGAAACCAAGCATTGCCGAAATAATGAAAGGGGAGCAAGTAAAGTTGAGGATATTTTTTTTTAAAGAGGACTGAGAAGTTCCAAGAGCTTCAACCCTTCAAGCGCATTGCTTTTGTTTTTAATTGGGGTCACCATTGATACAACAAGGCAGAAAAGGCATCCAGGTAAACACGTCCCTCAAGCCAAGGGACCCATCCATGTCCATCCATTAAATGTCAGTGTCTCTGTGGAAGAAAAAATGCCCCTTCCCAAGGACACCAGCCAGGCCACGTGCGTGTGCCTTGTGTGTGTGTGTTTTTTGAAGGCTGACAAGGCACCTCTGCCATTTCCTCGCCTGGAGCTCTACCCACAGGCAGCCGCGCCAGCCCCCCTCTCCCAAATGTTATTATTCTGTCATGAGCCCTTCTTCGGTCAGGATGTTACTTCATTTCCACCTTTTGTCTCAGGTTGAATGTGAATGATGCTCTTTCAGCAATATACGGTCGCTCGAGCTCCCCGCTGCAGCCTTACATAAATATACAACACCCGTCTCGGCCTATAACTCACTTCAGGCCTGGAAAAATAGTGACTTCCTTTATTGGCCAGATTCTTTCGCAATTCCCAACAGCTGTATGTTTTCACCTCCGAGGATCCTTATCTTCAAGTTTCCATTTGTCTCAGCACTATTCCAGTGGATTGCCAATAAAAATGATTCCCATTTTTATAACCCCTGAGAACGCGGGGAGAGGGCTTTCCAGAAAAACCTATTTTTTTAGTTGAGGGAAAAAAAAAAAAAAAAAAAAGGGGGAAAAAATAAGGAGGGAAAAAAAAAAAGTGGCTCCCCACAACTTAGCAGAAGGCAGGATTGAGCCTTCACACAAATATTTGAAAGTGTGAAACTTCCCGAGCAATCATCACAACTCCGCCAAGATGGGAACGGAGACTTCCAGCAATCTCTGAAGCCGCTCAATCAAGGACTCTTAATTTTCCATTTGAGCAAGAGGAACGGCTGCAAACGGAACATTTATTAACACATGCGCCTCACACGCACAAAGAGAGCTATATTTACAAAGAATTAAACTTGAGAGCACGGAATAGCCTTGTAACCATATGACAAAGATACACTTAAAGAGATGTAAACACTAGGTGCAGGGAAATTTGCCAGGTTAGAGTCAGCTGTATCACTCTGTTTTATTACTATACAACTGTTTACTGAGAAAAGACAGATGATGGCTGATATACTCTGTGTGTTATCATAAGGGCTTGCTTGGGAGCTCTTTGTGACTGACAATTGCTACAGCCCTATGCAAAAACCTGGCCTGGGGAGTTGTTTTTCTTTTAATTCTTCTCTGTCCATCATTCCAAAGCATTAGCAATTCTTTTAGAAAAGCAAACTGGCAAAGCATCCTGAGTGTTTTGTAGCACTCCCATGAGACAGTCACTAAAGAAGTTTTAATCATTCTTTCTTCTCCTTACAGTGTTATTGGGTTTGGTTCTTCCAAGGATAAATTTTTTGAAGCTTCTCCCCTCTCTGGGCTATGTAAACCCCAGATTCTCATGGCCCTTCCCTGCCCAAATCTTGGAGAAAAGACCATGAAATACCTTTATAATAGTTCTCAGCTCCAATTCTGCTGCTTACAGCTCCTAGAGTGACTTCTAAGAGGAGGTGGCATTCCTGTGTCTCCCTGGAGATGTGCAAAGCTGCCATCAGACTGCCCTGAAATGGGTTTGAAGGAACCCAGAAGAAGAGTCAATACAGCAGATGTGCCTCTCTCATCTGATTCATTTCCAAGACTAAAAAAAAGGATTTCTAGGTATCTGAGAGAGATGGTTTAAAGCATATTGGGCTTGCTTTATCCTTACTGAGGTCACAGCACTGACTACAGCACAAGACAGCTTCAGCAGTGTTCCTTGCTACTTCCCAGAATGGGTTCATCAAGTGGGGCTGGAGGACTGGAGGGGAAAGGAGGGGAAGAGTGGAGAGGTGGAGTGGAGGAGTGGAGGCAGGTGTTGCCTTCTCCCCATCTGCACCTCTGCTGACATTTACACATCAGGGAATTCAAGGCCCAGGTCATCCTGATTCACTTCAGGTACCCAAAGCACTGAAGTTATGAACCTCCTCTGTTCCTCCTCTGCAGTCACTGGAGAGAATGAGAGGGATGCTCAATAGTGACAAAGCATCCCTCAGGGTCTCTTCCAGCTGGGGTGAACCCAGGCCCTGCTATCTGCTGTCACTGAACCAGAAACTCACCATCACCTCCCTCTCTCCGCTATTTCTTTTCCCTGCCTGTGACAAAAATTTTGGCCTGCTCTTAGGTTCAAGTATTTTGCTCTGTCTCGCCTGAGGAGAAAAGGGGAAGGGTTCTTTCCTTATGGGTTCCTGATCTAAATGAATTATTGCAAGGCTTTTTTTTTTTTAAAGCCTCGGAAAGGGGATTTGAAGCTATTGTATTTATCTGACCATTATGAGCACTGTAAAACATGCTGTTTCACATTGTAACATAAGCTCTTTTTTAAAGTATGCCCAGAGTATTTGTAATTGTTATCAGGCCCAGATGTATCCGAGTGTCAGCATGAAGCACTGAGAGTTGGCTCAGATGTACAGAATGTAATTAGCTCAAAGCCCTGTGCGCTTAGTTTGTAGTGGAAGCACAGACTGATAATAAAACCAAAAAAAATGAAAGTGGCAAAGGTTAAAATCTATTGTTCACAGTGCTAAAGCTGTTCTGGGGGAAGCCAGTGCTGGCTGCTGCAGTGCTGGAGTGCTCAGACTCCAAACAAGATCAGAAGTGAGCCAGTGACAAAGGTTAGTTCAAAATAGGTGATGATAGACTAACATTAAATTGACATTATTCTCACAATAGTGGCCCAGACATTTGGTCTATCTGCTCTGGTATCCTGCCTCAGACTTGTGCCAATTCCCTCATGTGTCCGGAGGAAGAATAGCATATGATCCACACACCCACTTCCCACTGAGCTTCCAGTGACTTGTGAAATCCCAGATGTGGTGGGAGTGCGGGGATGGTGCAAACGGTTCCTGAGCTGCATGGGAACCATCTACTCACTCATGCACTCAGCTACATGGCTGCCAACTTGCTTAGCTTGGGGGTTTTTGTCTGTTGTTTTTGTCATATCCAGGAAAAATCTGATTTTTCTGATAGGCACTTGCTGGGAACACAGGAACAGCCCCCATCTGCACCTACTGCTGCCCTCTGCTGTGTGGGAACACAAGCCCGTGTCCAGGTTTCTGGAGCTCAGCACTGCCCAAATTAGAGAGTCTCCTCTTGCTTGAGTGACTTTGAAGCATGTGGATTTGATCTCTATCCCTGCAGCCACTATGACATTTCCAGAGGCTTTTGTGTGCACTGTGGTGACAAGCACGACTTTCCAAGGTGGCTATCGGCTCGTTAAAGTACAGACACTTTCTGGGCTGATTGTTGTTAAGGAGACAAATCTTAGCACTTGCAAAAAGCTCTGATAGTTACAGTGCTCTGCACTGATATAATGCATAGGGATGTGGGTGTATTTAAATTTAGATGTGTGCACTTGCATCACATTCACAAATGCAATAAACAATATCTAATAACATTAATAAGGCAGAGGCACATACCAGTTCACAACAGGAAATTCAAATCTGAGGGTGACATGCTGATCTCAACTCCCTCTGTTTAGAAAAAATAAGTCAGAACAGCTTGAGTGAAGGACAGAGTGTCACAGCCTTAACTTGAACATTTCCTGGCTTTTGTTGGTTTGTTTCACAGCCTTCACATTCCTTAAACATAGGTTTGTTTGATTTTAATTTCCTTTTCTCTGTTAAAAGAATGAAGAAACATGTTTGAGGGGAGCCCTGAGCATGATTTCTTTTCACAGCCACAGCTGAAATTTCCTATGTTTGTTTTTTCTTTTACAATGTTTAGTGTTAAAGAGAACTTCTGGGGAGGTGATGCAGCCAGAGACAGGACACATGTTTCTGACAAGAAAGACAGTCTCTGGCTGTGCTGGTCATCCAGCATGTGGTAGACTTTTGTACCAAAGTCCTTCATCACCAGCCACAGACTTTGGTGAGGGGCCTTAGGCCAATGTGTGTGTTTGGATCTGGATGGGGATTGTGGTGTCCCAGTATCCAATTCTGTGGGATTTGCTTTGCAGAAAAACAAGCAAAAACATATAAAACCCATGTCACATGAGAGACTTGGTCAGTGTGAAAGCAAGTCCAGTTACCTGTGTTTCTTTTACAGTTTTCACACTTGAGTGCACAAGTGCTGCTGTCTTAAATTCCATCTTTTCCAGAGCTTGACAGCCTTGGACCTTGCTTCACAGTTCAGATCCACAGCCTTTTCCCATATCATATGATAATATCAGATAAATAAAAAGTTTTATTAAGTGAGATCCTTCTTTTCATTCTCAAATTGCAGTTATCACCCTAGTTTGTCCCTCCTACTGACTCCTTTTTTCTGAAAGGATCCCATAGAGGAACAAGAGACTTGGCCATTGTTCTGTTCATATTTTCCCATGTAGAGCCACATCTTGAAATTGTATTTCAAGAACTGACCTTACCTAGTGGATGCTATTTTTGTTGTGACTCTTCTAACCCAATGACAGAGGGATCATTTATGTAGTTTCTCTTTTTCTGTATAGTAAAAAAGATACCCAGACAGCTAGGGAAGGATTGCAGAGTCATCAAGAAATGTGCATGATATGCAGGAGAGAAGTGAAGGGGAGGGAAATTCTCAGTGCCTTTGGCTCCATTCATTGGTGCTCATGAAGGGAATAGTTTCTGATAGACTCCTAATCCAGAGCCTGGATACAAAGTCCAGCAAAGGTTACAAAATCACATTAGTGGGTGCAGTAAAATAAGCCTAGAGGATGCTCCAAATGGGTTATCTGTTACAGTGAAATAGCACAAGGGCAGAGACGAGGGGAAATGGCAGCTTTGAAATTACTTCAAGAGCTTCTCAGAAAGGCAATTCGCCCCACCCACTCTGTTCCCTCTCTCCTGGGATTTTTGCAGGCTCTCACACCTCCAATTACTCATTAATTTTTCCCCCCTCTAGCCTCAGTTCTGCAAAGTCAACATGGCTTATGAAAATCAAGTTGTATTCTGTATACTTAATACATCATCTCTAAGAATAATCATTTTGGAATCTGAACTTGTTTCTGTTATCTGGCTCAGCTTGACAATGATTTATGAAGCAGAAAACAAGACAGCTTCATTTTCATAAGGCAGCCTGAACCTTCTGGACAAGGAAGAGCTCTGAAAGTTGTTTTGACTAGTAAACTGAAACAAACATGACACAAAAGTCAATACAACTGCAACATCAGCCTCTCATTTTACAGAGTAACTTTCCTCAGCTAGAGCAATCTGACAGTCAAAATGTTGTGATATTCGATAACATTCTGCATCTTCACTAATTACAACTGCGGGGTACTCGCCGTGATGGGCATTCTCGATGCAAACGAAGTACATGGCAGCCACTCACAAAGCCTGCCTGGTTAGCAGCTAAAAGGACACTGTCATCAGCATTTGGCTTGTGTTTTATTCCTGTGGATAGAGATATTGCACATCACATCCCAACATTAATCTGGATTCGTATTAGCTCTCGGAAAACGCGAGCGGAGTTATGCGAATCAGCCCGTGTTTATTCGGCGATGAGCGTGCTGAAATACGTGTGATTGATTCCTTGGAGTTTCACTCTATACTCGCTGCCATTATGCAGCTCTGAGAAACTGGGAGATGCAATTCCCATGAAGATCTTAGGAAAAGTCTCAACAATTTCAGTTCGAGTAGACTCCTCGCCCATTGCTAGTAATACGAAACATATGGCATATGCCAGAGACAATGTGGCTGTGTATATATCTACTGCTTAGCTTATTGCACCTCCTTTTAGTGTGCAATAAGTAATATAGATAGTACAAATCCTTCCATATGAGATTAATTTATTTTGAGCCTTTCCTTAATGATTTATAAAACATACCAGCAAAGTGGTTGTGGTGGAAAACACCACATGAAATGAGGCAAACTGAAAATTTTTAGATATCAAAATGTCAGGAGAAAAGTTCTTATTTTATACTCTGTATGACAGACACCCAGAAAATGAAGTTGGTCTCTCCATTATGTCAAGCTTGTTGAAATATTTCAAAATATATTTTGGAGGATTTAAAAAAAAAATTATAATGTTATAAAATATAAATTTTAAAATAAATATACAAAAAATGGTAACATTAACTTTCTAGATTTTATTATTGCAACAGGTAATGTTTTAGATAATTGTATTACAGGTTTTATTTGGAAGTATCCATTAAAAGTTTGCCTTTCATCTAGGTAAATTTGGTGCTAACTTTGTCCAGATTTTCAAATGATGCATTTGTAAAACAGAACCATTATTGCTGAGGAAAAATCTATTAAGGAATCTGGTCAGACAATTTTAGTCACATGTTTCCTGAAATCAACTACTGCTGGATCCATGAAGAGAGCCTAGAAGATACAGCTGCATATTGCAGCCCTATGTAACCATAGAACCATGGAATATCCTGAGCTGGAAGAGACCCATAAGGATCATGGAGTTCCAATTCCTGGCCCTGAACAGGGACATTACAAAAACCCCACCCTGCTTGATCAGGAGTGCAATGACAAGGAGTTGCTTATGGATTCATTTACTTGCTTTATCCTGAGAAGTCCTTCCAAGGAGGCAAAGCTGGGTTGTACAGTGCTTTTCATCCGTTTTCACCGGAGCAATCAGGAGTAGCTCCACTTCAAATCCATATGGCTGCACGGACAGAAACATGCCCAGAATTGCTCTTTGCCCTGTCCCTCTGCTTCCCTAGAGGATTGATTATTCCTATTCTCAAACTATGAGCTTGCTTGTAGCTCTGTTGATCTTCACAACACATGGTTCGTGGTGTGGGTGTCCCTACATGTGAGGGTGACCCTCCACTATGGGGTCAGTGCCCCCAAAAGCACTGGACAGATGTCCAAGCTGGCTGGGGACATTCCAGTGACCCAGTGGTGAGTAGTCTCAGGCCATGATACACCTTCACTTCCATTCTTCCCTCCCAGACTTTTTCCTGCCCCTTCATTCTTCAGATCAGCAAAGCCAAGAGCACACGATGCTTGGAGAATATTTGATTTTTGAAGCTTTACAGTTAAGTCAGTCAAATATGGGTGAAAAATCCCTGATGTTTTAGTCCCAGTCTCAGTACGGAAGTAGATTGTGTACTTGACTTTAACAGTCTTCCAAGATATAAAGCCATTTGACTGAGGTCATACTTAAGATAATAAAACTCCCTTTGATGAGGTTCATTTACATATTTGTTTTCTTTGCTTGAGCCCATTTTTTTGTATAGATTTAGTGCAGTTGTTTACAATGCTGGAATTTTTATGATTAAGGTCATACATGAGAATATTTACAACGTCAGGAATAAACACAACTCCTATTTAAGAAGCATATCCTGTTCCCAAATGAGATCCAAGCCCTGCTTATAATGTCATGCATTTGTAGAGCACTTAATAAATGTTTATTTTCAAATGCAATTATAAACAATTCTTGCATTGTTGTGGTAGGACGTGGACTTCACATCTCTTGACATTAGCACAGAAGATATCCATTAGGCAAGATATGCCTCTTTGAGAGGTAGTCTGACCTCTAGCCCTGTCTGCAGAGGGCAACCCCTTGCTTTGTAACACCCTGGATTGCAAATAATGCTTTAACTCATACCTTGATAGGTTCAAGGAAACCCTCTAAATAAATAAATGCACACAGGCATGTCTTGGATATTTAAAAGAAGTCAAAGTTAGCATACAAGCTTTAGGCCACCATTACCTGCTGAGAATGATGAATTTTGGGGTGATGGGGCGTACACTCACTTGAAACAGCAGCGACACCACAAATATTTTCAGAAAAGGGACCAAGAGCTTGGGTTTGGTTTGTTTTTCTTTCCAGCTCGTGGCCCCTTCCCCTTTGTATCAAATCCACAGACGTTCTGGCAACAGACTTCTCCTGTTGGAGGGGCAGAGAAGAAAAAAAGAATACCAGAAAAAACAATGGGGAGATGTAACACGTGCACTGTAATTAGATGAGGAAGCCATTAATTATGTTGTTTGCAATATCCTCTAAAAGGGTTGCCCACCCCTAACTACATATTTATACATATTTACTTGTTAATCAATAAAGGAAAATGGCTACATTATTTTGATTAAAACGTCAACCAAATGTGTGGCAATAAAATCAAATTTCAGGGGGAAGGTAAAAAAAAAAAAAGAGAGAGGGAGAATGAGAGAGATAGCTATGTATGCCTTCCTCTAGACCATGATATATGATATTTTCAGGCTGCTAGGAGAGCAGACACATTAAGAAAATAGTGCTAATGATATTAAAGTACTTTACAAGGCTTGTTACTAAGCGCTGACAAACCTGTCAAGTGTATAATGTAGGAGGCTATTGTAGCGTTCTCAGAAAACCATACCTCTGCCCCATTTCAGTGCAATCTCCTAATAATGGAGCTGCTATAAATTCTAGCCAGCAATGGGACAGACTCCTGGCTTCTCACCCCAATGTGAAGACATGATAAATATAAAAGAAAATGGCTGTCAGTTTTGGCGCCCGAACCTTATTACAAAGTCTTAATCTTACTGGCCTCAGCACCTTTTATCACCGCCTTGTTATGAGCTGATGGCTTTTTTATTTGCTGGGAGATGGAGGATGTGTCATTTGATGTCCTTTTATGTAGCCACTGCTCTGTCCTCTCATGGAAAAAAAATCTTTTTTTATATGTTTATTACAGTAACCGATTAAATGCAAGGCTCATGCTGTGTTTGGTGCAAGCATCTTCCTGGCTGATTTTTGCAGAAGCCTGGATTTAGATAGTCAGGCGCAGAGTTATTAAGAATGTGGGCACAATGGAGTGTTATTTTTATTTTCCGGCTCCTGGAGCGTTGGCATCGCTGTTGGTGTTATTATTTATTATTATTTATTGTTTTGCTTTCCGTATGGATTTTTCCCTCTTGCCAAGGTCAGAAAGAGCCGTAAGTCCTGGCTCATTCTCTTTCACTCTTCCCTCCCCGTCGCCTCTCTCTCTCTTCCTCTTTGCAAGTGTCAGCCACAAAGATGATGGGCCTGTAAACAAAGTTTGACTCAAAACTCAGCTCAGGTTCAATCAGTTTGAACTTTAAGATGAGATATCTCACAATTATCTAAATATTATTCCTAAACCTCACAGCTGACTTCCTGTCTTCTTCGTTTATGGCAAACAAAAGACTGAACTCCACTTGAAACAATGACCCTGTCAGAGCCCTTATCCCCCCAAGAACTGCAGCAAAGTGCCAGCATCAGGTACTTAACTCAAGATGACATTGATGGGTTGCTTTCAAGCTGTGGCCAGAGACTCCATCACTTGTTCTTATCCTCAATTTGAAGTCGGGGCGGCCTACTTTGTTGCTGCAGAGGAGTCCCCTCCCTCTGATTTTTGTCTGCCAGATGGTGACCAGGCTCTGAGCAGGGCTGGACCCATTAGCCGAGCTCCCCATCTAGTGGCTGCCAGCGTGGGGGGGGGGCAGCAGGCAGGAGCTCCAGCAGGACCTGTCGCCCTCCAAAGGCTAAAGCTGGACCAAGGAGGAGGGCAAAAATAGAAAAAAAGGTGTGTTTCTTTTTTTTTAAATAAAGATAAAAAGAGTAGGTTTTCCAATGAAGTTAGTCTCCTATGAGAGTCAGTCTAGGCTCCTCTGTACATTGACCTTGCCAAGACCCTGTGAGGACAGGGGGTGCACTGCACATGAGTGCACTCAAACTTCCCTGGTTCTGCAACACAGAAATATGCACCCCGTCCCCCATGCCTACTCCTCTTCCCTGGAAAAGCTCCAGTAGGAAAGGTCATATTTAACTGGTCGTCATGCAGTCACATTGTCAAGGAATCTTCTTACAAAATTCAATTTACAATCTAAATGGATTTAGGAGACAATGCAGTAGGAGGAAAAATCGTAAAGATATGAGATAAAGTTAGAGGTATCTCTAACTTGCCTCAGCAGATCAGTGTTAGGAATAAAATATTTTTGAGTTTGAGCCAAACAGGCTGTTCTCTATGTATATTAGAATTGTCACAACGTCCCTAGGAGTTGCATGGACCTGAGCAGTTGGGTAAAGGATGAAGACCCTATAGATCCTGGCTCTGGGAAGACTGAGCCTGAGCCTTACATTATAAGACATCACGAAATGTGGGGGGATCAAGTGCTTCTCATCATCCTCTTTGCTCGGTGCTGCCCTGGCTCTGGAAGGAATTTCAATATGAGTTGGAGATCACAATCAATCATCCACAAGAAGTTTGGTCAGTTCTGCTGTACAATGAGCTGTCATAAAGGCCAGGCATGGACGGAGCTGAAGGGTGAGAAGTAGACCCTGCAGAGAAAGAACCTTTCTCTCCCTTACCAGCTGCTGGGCATTTGCTGTATTGGTGTTTCTAAAGGGAAACAGCTTCTCAAGCTGGTTTCCATGAAGATGTATCTGGTGATTGACATATTAAGAATAAGGACTGAGAAAGATAAATAAATGACTTGACCAGGGATATGAACAAACTTCTTTGCATTTGTCTCTATCACACATAACACCATTCTGACTCCTGTATCTCAGTATCCCTTACTGCCTGTTATCATCCTGTAGCCAAAATAAAACAAAATAGTCCTTAATGTGTCCTGGGGTATTAGCTTGTTGCATATCTTTGGAAGAGTGTTTGCACTTTAAAAGCAACCTTGAGGGTGAGAGAGCACAGGACCAGTGTGATAGTTACTGTAATAAGGCACTTGTGGTTTGCTAAAGCACAAGGGGAAGAAAAACAATTGATGAAAAACTCAATAGGATGGGAAAGGCAAATTGCTTGGCTGGAGATTTAATTAAAAAGGAAACAGCCCTCCTCATTTAAAGGTCGGTTTGAACCCCTTAAATTACAAAAAGAACTCGGGGCTGAAATCAACACACAGTGCATGTTAATAAGAGAGAGCAGCAGACTGTGTGACTGGTCCAGCTCTTCTCAGGCAGGGCCAGCAGGCTGCAAGACATGGCCAGTGCATGCCAGCTATCACTGGAACCTGACTCCAGGGTCTACCTCCAACAGAAGTGATGCTCACCTGGATCACGTAAAACATACAGAATGAAGTATAATGTGACTTAAAGACTCTGTTTGCCGTTTTCCTCCTCCTATCTCCCACCACTCCTCAACAGTCCTTTATATATTACCCTTGGCTTTGAGCAGCACTTTCCCTGCTTTGAATGCCTCTCTCCCATGGGAGAGCTTGATGAAGGTTATCCATTGTCACCCAGTGTTATACTGGGATGTCAGGACACCTTGAATAAACGGTTTACATGAGATGTTGCCTCTAAGTGCATCCTCGGGAAAACTGCCATTGCCCTTTGCTGAGAAAGTTAACATCATAAAGTGAAGGCTGCCTCCGACCAAATGGGAATGACATTGCAGATTAAGGGCTCTTTAAATTATGCATTTAGTTCAGACTCCCGGGGAGACAGTATATGAGATAAAGCTAGCAGACTTACTCTGCAGCCTGGCTCTGGAACCAAAGACATTTTTAAAACATTTTGCCAAAGAAACTTCTGTAGAGGTAAAAAAAAACCCCTACCCAAAACCAACAAATCCAAAACAACAAAAATCCCCACTTAGTCATGTCTTTAAGGGCACATGTTACTCAACGGAGGAAAAAAGAAAGAAGTGAAGAAAGGAGAAAGAACATTTCCCAGGGATTTAGAAGGATGGTGACTACTGTCCAAGTTTTAATAATAAGATTTTTATTTATGTCAAAATTCCTGTTAGCAGGACTAGGATTATGTTTCCCAAACATTTATTAGATTAAGAATGCTCTTATTTGCTTTCCAGGCTGATCACCCCCACACACATAATGTCCCTGGCAGCACTGAAGCATTCAGAACATCCTCACAGCTTGTACCTGCTGAGACAGACTTGAGAAAAAAACCCTCTTGGTTCCCGTTTGCATGCAGCTCTGTAACCTGTAACTTCCTGCCTTCATTTAGCAGAGTTTAAATTGCAAATTCATGTTTCTTAAAAATGCTGTAACATCATAAGTGGGACAGTTTTATGACAGCTCTGAATTACCAGACAATACTGACACATGCCGCGTGCACTTACTTTGCCTACCAGTTATGGCTGTATTTATCTGCCCATATGTCACTCTGTGTCTAACGCATCTATTTACCACGTTGAGATAGATATTCCACAATTGAGGGCTCTTAGTGCATCCTTTAGAATGTTAAAAAAAAAAAAAAGACAAAAAAAAAAATCTCGTTTCTCAGATAATTTATTTTATAGGTGAGAGTTACGCCTTTTTTTTTAGGGATTTTACGGGCATCTTTCTGCAGTTCCTTTATTTCCAGATGACACTGACTTGGAACTCTTCCCTGACAGGCAAAATAGGCTGGGCCTTCGTTATATTGATGGTAAAACACAGAGACGGCACTCACAGGCATCTGTAGGTGAATCTGGGTTGGATTATGCAGAAGATAAACTCCCCTGGCTGCGGGTTCGACAGAAGAATTCAAAACCAACACTCACTAAAGACTTGACAATCTTCTTCATCCTCTTTCCATCCTACACAAACTCGCACACACCCCCAAAAATGTTGTGAGCCTCCCTCCCCTGCTTTCATGCAGGCAACTGGCACCAGGCAGCCACGGTTCTGCTGAAATGGGACAAATTCCCTGCACAAAGTCACTGGTGACCAGGAGGAACAGGCAGCTGGGGGAGAGATGTTCCATCTGCAGCTCTACACAACCACTGCAGCCAAAGCAGTTTTAATAAGCTCTGACATTCCTTCTGGGTATTTTGCCCAAGCTGGAAAAATGACAATCGACTGGTAGCTCCCCTCTCCCTGAGGTGACAAAACTTGGGTGGAATGAGGTGTTTTTGTCTTTTATTTTATGCTAAGACTTTCATGTGTTTTGTAGCTTTAGCTGTATTTCTAAATATCAGGCAGTAAAAGTTCCAAAAAACTTATAAGGTTGTCAAATCTGCGGAACATAAATATATATATGTACAAATGCACACATATATGGAGAGAGAGAAAGAAATAAAGGCATGGAGAGAAAGAGGGAGAAGCATATGTATATTTAGATGTATGTATATTATGCATATACATAATTCCAATTTTTCAGGACCTTTACCAAGATGTGAGATCTGCTTTGACCAATGCTCACCAACATACTTTGCAGTTTTGCTCTCAATTATTTTAGACAGAATTACAGTGATCTTTATTCATCCAAAAGAAGGCATAATGTTCTGTCCAAATACACCAACAGATGCAGCTCCCTATGATTCAAATCCTCATGAGTTTTGCCTGAGCTGGAGTTGCCTCTACTCCAAAGGAATCATCTCTGCCATCACAGAAATACTGCCATTTTGGGGGGGAAAATACAGGAACCCTGTGATTAAGGACAGAAACACTTCACAATAAGCCAGGCTCAGGTCTGAAATGTGTCGTGTCTGATGGAGATCAGCAGGGAGAATTTTGGTCAGTGAATAGTTTTTTTTTTCCTCCAGGTCTTTATCTTGCAAAAAGTTCCACAGGTCGTTAGCACCTGCTAGCTGTTTTACCTCGTGGTCAAAAAGTTATCTACTCCTACCACAAAAAGCCATTAAAGTTGCACTTTAGGTGCAATTCAGTGATTCTAAGGACTGTCACTCCTTCAATCTGCTACCACTTGCTTGCAGCATTTGAAGCTTGAACATCTGCATCGCATTGGAGAAGGAATGGAAGCCAGGTATTGACCAGACCTGACTGCTCAGGAGAGCTCAGAGACAGATGAGACAACCTCCTTCTTCCACAGATAAGGAGAAATCTGGCTTTTTTTACTCCACTTACTAGACAGACAGGAAAATTACTCCTTCAAGGTAGAGCAAGAGCAATTGCACTATCCCCTTAATCAGTACTTGCAGCATATCAAGCTCATCATCTTGATGGTAATAGCTGTTTGACAAGTCAGGATAAAAGTGATAGTCTTCTGAAAATGAGATAACAATCTAGTTTAAAAAAAGAACCAAAAGAAAAGAAAGGAAGAAAAGAAAAGAAAAAAAAAATATATATGACCCGGTGTGAGGTGCCTTTTAATTTAATTTCATCCAAGGATAACAGTTTACCCAAAAATGTCTTCTGTGAGTCACGTATGGTATTTCAATCTGTCATCTTGTATTGACCTGTCTAACATGGAAATATACTGACTGCACTGAGCTTTTGTCGGGTTTACCAGCTTGGTCTAAAATCTGATGATTTCTTTTTTAGATCATAACTGTGCTGAGCTATCTGCTTCCACTTTCTTCTCTCACACGCAGAGAGCTCAAAATGGAAAACTCATCCAAATGCAAAAGGAAACAGCATGATCTGGCTCACAGCTCCTCAGAAGTACAGGCAAAATTGAATTTTACTGTTTTCCTAAAAATGAAGGCCCAGAGTCAAGCCAATGCTATCAAGGAAAAGGGAAATGGCTGCAGTAGAACAGGAATGGCAAGAGTCAGACAGACCAGCAACATGGAAATGTGCTTTTCCTGCTGTTACAACAGCTCTAATACTGCCTTATTTTAGCAACAATTACTTTTAAAAGTTATTTACAAACTTTCAAAAGAGTCAACTGCAAGAAATGGCTTGCTGTATACATTGATAGTTTCCAAAATAATTATTATATTAAATATTAATTTAATAGTTATGGCATTAAATATTTAAAATATACCATTATTCTGTAGCTGAATCAGTAGCAGAAATTAGTTCAGTTTTGCATTGGTTAATTCTGAGAAGCGGTACCAGTTGGTCAGGTTGCTGCTCCTTAACTGCTGAAGTGTCTCTGAGAATTGAGTTTCCAATTCAAATATTTATTATGTCAGAATTAGTTTTCTGGGAACCTTCTCTACTCTTTTCTTTAAGGTAACTAAAAGAATAAAGTAAAATTCCCATGCTGGGGTATGAGTATTCCTGACAATGAAGTTGGTTCCTGGAAGAAGAAGGGGAGAAAATGCATTTAAAGCAAACGTATTTAAAACTGAATAAATCTTCACAGGGCTTTGCTTGAACATTTTGTCTCCTCTGGTATTTGCTCTGCTCTGGTTGTTGCTTCTCATGCTTCAGTGATCAATATCTCTATACAGTTAAAGCTGTGGCACCAGGAAACAGTCGTAAACCACAGCAAATTCTGAGAAATCCACTGCTCATGAAGCCCAGCAGTGGGATCAGAGATTTCTTACTGAGCCTCTCCTCCTCAAAAAGAAAACCAACAATAACCAGAAAGCCCAAACCTACCCTGAACAATGGTCTGTTTTTCAGCTGGAAAAGGAGTATTTCATGGAAGCCACGCTATGCAATCTTCAGTCTTAGAAGTTGTGCCAAATGGCCACAAGAGCAGGAAGCAGAGAATGGCCAGGCATGTGTTCTTACAGGGTGTTCAGCAGATTAAAGGCTTACCTGAGACTGATCACAAAAGCAATCCTAAAAAAAAATGAAGCTGGGATTTTCACAAGCATGACCTTTCTTGCAAGATTTGCAGAAAGTTGTCCCTGTGCATGGTGCTGGGGTTGGAGCCAGATGACCTTTAATGTCCCTTCCAACCTAAAACATTCTATGATCCTATAATTTCCTGCTTTTTCAAAACCCACAGGGAATTGGGTCCTTTTAAACCTCTTTTTGAAATCCGTGGTGTCAACAAGGTAGTTCGTACCTTTTATTTTCCCACACATTTTCTTAGCCCAGTAATGCCCTTTACCTCCAGCTCTTTCGCCCTAGTAGGACCTTCAGATCCCAGCCAAAGTCCTACAAGCACACAGCTCTACATTTGTTGTTGAGAAGACCTTGCAGTCTAAACAGATCAGACAAGGTAAGAAGAGAAATGGAATCACATTAAGGGATAATGATTTGTCCATGCTCTTAAAGAACTCCTTGGCACCAAAGTAAGCCCAGCTCTCTGCCTGAGGCCTTACTGTCAGCTCGCCAGACAGATATGGAAGGACTAATAAAAGTCAGTCAATATTTAGATGGTGCCACAGTAGCTTATTATTTAATGAAACTGAGTAGGAAAGTAGGAAAGTAGACGCAGTGAATCTAAAGATCTGTATTTCAGCAGAATCCTTCCTTTATGAAGATGAATAGGGAAGCACTGGGACAAGGAGCATTTCTTTCACTGCCTGATAACGCTTAAGACAAAGTATTTTGAACAACGATAATTGTGCCTCGGATTTCTGCGCTGCTTTATGACAGAGAAAATATTGCCATAGATACTTAATTTCTTCCTGGAAGAATGTTTTATACTGGCCACTTGTTGATTCCCATTTCTGTTTCATTTTTCTGTCCTCCGGTTCATTTCTGCTTTCAGCAGTGTGTTGCGAGTCCTTTATCCTGATCTATAATCCCGATGTAGTGAGGTGGGAGATTTTGCCAGCGTGACAGTCTGTCTCTCTCCTGCACAACACAGCCCCTTAGCAGGATCTCTGCTCAGCATAAAGAGGTTATCTCTGAATACAGATAAGTGGCTGCTGAAGGCCAGTTAGAAGATTTTTGGAGAAGTGCTGGTCACAGGCAGGCGAGGTCTCTAACCCACATTCTACCCCAGTAACATGAGAAACTCTGTAACTTATATCATTCTGAGTAATGTTCTCCATCACACGCAATTCACCTTCCTTTCTTTTTTTTATTTTTTTTTTCCCCCTTTTCAGCTGGCTTTGTTGTTTGCGTGGTGTCAGTAGGAATGTGCTTGGAGCAGAGTTATATGGCATCATTTGGAGAAACATTGCGTTAATAACCAGAGTTCAAGGGCAAAGGATATAAACGGAGCAAATTACAAGTCTGAGCAGATATATGGCTTTTGCTAAAAGGGACACAGGCTGCTACTTTTATTTACTGGGTGCTGGAGCGCTTGCAAAAAGGTGCAAGAAAACATGAATACATTTTTTAATGATACTTGTGAGTTTGGAAAAGCAATGCAAATTTTTAATCTAGAGAGAAAGGCTTTTTGAGGGTAAAAATAAATTTAATATTGCCTATCCTTGTATTGACTTTGTATTTTTTAACCCTACACTCCTCAACATCATTCAGATGTTAGTGACCCAACTTTGCCCTGACTGAAATTTGGAGGTATTAAAGCAGACATTAACAATAAAACAATGGCAGGTTCAGAGCAACCATTCATCTAACCTCTGCTGTAATTAAGTTTCGGCTTTGAATGTCTCAGTCCACTCCCTTGATCCTCTGGGTTCAGGCACCACCTCTCTGTTATCTCTGGATTAGGTGTTGAATCTCCTGCCTCTGTGACTCAGCACAAACCCCAAACCCCAGTCCCTGGAGGGATCAAAGTCTGCTAAAAGGCTGAAGAGTTTCAGGCAAATTCTGTCAAGCTTGTCACAGAGTGGGATTATTTCATTTCACAGCCTGTAATACAATTTCATGTACTGCTATTGACTGTGGCAATAACTAACTGGAACATGTTGTTTATCTGATTTTCTGAGGCTGCAGATTCATCACTGGTTTTATTTCATTTTTTCTTAAGTGTTTCATAATTTATTTTTTCTAAACTACAAGATACTACTGAAATTCATTTTTCTACTATTGCTAGACATACATTACTGCTGATTACCAAGCAAGATATATAATGTAGCCTATAAATAATAATCTCCCCTGGTGAAAGGATATCCAAAATAAAATCTTTCCCATTTCAAATTCTTTGCCTCTCTATTTTTTTAAAATCAGCTCATTCTTCAAGTGTTGTTTTTACAGCTTGTTCTACAAGTGTGCAAAGAGAAAAAAAAAAGCAACCCCACACCAAAACCCAAAGAGTTTAAAAAATGAATTTTCTTAAAACATCTGGTCTCCCTCCTTTGTCACAGTGCCACAGAAAATATTTCATCTAGCAAATTGCAGGTGATTTTTAAACACACAGAAGTTAGGAAAATATTAAGGAAGATTTACTCCCATCTAAGAAATGTTTTAGGATGCAAAAATGAGTACAAAATTTAGTATGTAGAGAAAAGACAGGAAAAATCTCAGTCTTTGTGGGGAAGAAGAATGCTAGGGGAGTGTTTAATTTCATATTATTTGCCAAACCCCCCTGAACTTTTCTTATTTTTGCTGTTTGCCGTTTAATAAAGGACACTTCCTTGCTTGGTGAGTTTTGAGCTGACACTTTTTTACACAAAACAAAAAGCTTACTATGATTTTAATGCAGCACAACACAACAACAGCTGCGCACATCGGAGCAAGATATAAGTAAGGAAAACAGAAACTGACTGTTTAAGTAGGTGATTGGATTCTGAAGGGGTTATTTATTTTTTTTTTTTTTTTTTTAATGCACTGTGCGCTGCTCACAGCAGCAACCACAGTTTAACTCACAGACTGGCAGAGTTATATTTTATATCCAGTGGGAGCACCTGGGGAAGCTTTTTGGGGGTCTGTGAGCCGAGCCACGCTCGGGAAGCGGGCGAGCAACACGAAGCCTCTCCAGTTTCCCATATGACATATCCCTTTCTCCCACTGGGACATAACAGAAACTAATCTTCGACATCTAAACATTCGGAGCCCAAGTCCTTTTGTTAAGTCCTTTTTTTATTCATTTCAGCCGGTTGCCGGTGCAGCGCCGAGCCCACGTGTATTTACATACACCAAGAACCCCGCTGCTCGGAACTCTCCGCTCGGAAGACAGGGCAATTAATCATCCCCAAATCCTCCCGCCGCGCGCACGGCGGCTCCGACAGCCAGCCTTACCAATCAGCCAGGGCAGGTGGGACGCAGGCCGGCAGGACAGCCTTGCACCCTGACCTGGCACCGGTGTGCTCCCTTCCCTCTCCCCATCTCGTTGCTGAGTAAGGGTAACACCATTAGCCGTGTCCTTGTAATCGGCCGAAGGCGTTGAAGTCAGGCGCGGACAGGTATTGCCTTTGTGGTTTTTTGGGAGGTCGAGGTTTCTCTCTCTCTCTCTCTCTCTCTCTCTCTGTCGTTGTGTGGAAATCCAGAGCTGAAATCCAGCCCCTGTTGTAGAAAAAAAAAAAAAACAAAAAAAACCCAAAACCCCCAAACCAAAAAACCTAGGTGATTTTGTGATAGTTGTCCGTTCGAAGGCTGAATTTTCCTTGGTTGGCACGTGTTGCCTTTTGTAAACCAAAACCATCTGAGAGCCAGCGAGATGTTTTCGTGACAAAATAATTACCAGGGACTGACCTGGTTAATTGTACCTAACAGCTAAAATTGTGTGACTGGCAGCTCTGTGAGAGCCTTTATCCAAGGACCTTCCCTCCTGCCATGGCCACATGGCCATTAAAACACTCACTGCCTCTGTCCCCCTGCTTTTCTTGCCCTACCTAATTCCTGCCTTCTTCCCTGTCATCCTTGCTGCACTTTCATATTTGCATCATCCCTTTTTCTCAATCTCTGGACTTAAAATCCTGTCCCACTAAAATGCTGCCATTTGCTTGTGGTGTCTGTCCATTTAGCCCAGGTGTGGCAGGGCACCATCCCTGACAAGGTGTTTTTCCCTGTAACAGCCACGCCTCTGGTCAGGGAGACAGGGAAGTCAGTGGAAAGACACCCATTGACACACTGAGCTCAGAGTTAAGCCCATAAATTTGTTACCAAAGGTGTCTTGTTCCTCTTTGTAAATTATAGGCACCACTGAAAATAGCTCAACAAAAGCAGCAAAAGTCAATTGTAAATGATATCTGAAATATTAATTCTCCAGAAGTGTACCTTCTTGGTCAGGCTTTCCTAAAGAGTCTCTTATTTTCCTTCTAAAGATGACAGGTATTCTTTCTTTTTTTCTTTTTTTTTTAAGGATTTTTTTTTTATGTTGCTATTTCCACCTCCTGGTGAGGCTTGCCCTTCAGCTGCATTGTACTAAGAGCATCTGTGATTTTGTCATTAAGTGTTATGCAGATTAGGATGTGCCAGGACAGGACACAGTTGTGTTTGGAGCTGAATTAAAGTTTTGAACAATCTTAGATGTTTTTAATTAATACAGTGGCAAAATGCGCCATTTTGTTCATATGCAAATTGCAAATGACTTCTTTTTTAAAAAAAGTTAATTATGATACTAGAGATGTATTTGTTACTAGGTATATTGCAATTGTTCATGGCATTTTGAAGCAAAAAAAGTCAGTGACTGTAATATATGCTGTCAGTTGACTAATAATTAGTTTCCAACAAAACTTGAAATATACGTATCTTTAATATTCATATACTGAATAATTTAATAGTTTAAAAAACCTGTCCAAGTCTTTTGGAGAAAGAATTTAGAAGATCTTGAAGTGCAACAAAGATTTCTAGCTCCACTGCTGTTGTATGCTTTGGGACAAAAATAGTCCAAAACCAAGAAAACATCTTGGAGATAGGAGAAAAGTCTGTCTTAAGTACAGATAAACCACATTGTTCTGCACCTTCCTTTCCAGGAAAGACAGCTGACTGCATTCCTTATCTCTAATCAAACCCAAGAAATGGCTGTTCTCTTAGGCAGAAATTGGGCAGTGTACAGAAAACTTGACAAAAACATGTTTTTGAGGAGGGGGAGATGGGGAAAATCTGGAAAGATTCCTTGTCTGCATGAAATGATGATGTTTGCGTCTCTGCAGAGGACCTACTCCTTTTGGTGAGCACCAGTTTACCTAAGCTATCCTATTGATTTTAAATCAATAGCAGTTTCAAGGTCAAAGGAGGTCTAGGCACTGCTCTCCAGGACTGGGATGTACATCCACTCTGGCCCAAAATCATTACTGATGTAAATCCAGGGAGTTGGGCCCATCAACCCTCTGTCACCTGCTCCCTGGCAAATGCAAAAGGGAAACAGCCCAACAAGCAACAGAGGTCTTGCTAATGATTTTCTTCCCCCTCTACCCCATAGCACTGACAGTCTGATTCTGAAAAAAAAAAAAAAAAAAAAAAAAAAAAAAAAAAAAAAAAAAGGGCCCTTTTTGGCATGGAAATTGCTTATCTCTAGAGTGCAAATCATAAATCATTCACAAAGATAGTAGTGACTCCAGCCTTTGAGTGTTACTTTGTTAACAGCACAAACTGGTACAAACCAAAAGGAAGAGAAATTAACATTTGAACCATATTGTTTCTGAAGGGCTGGGAGAGCCCTTGCGAGCCTTGGCTCTGCCTTTGTGATGTCACTCCTGGCTCAGGATGAGGTACTGGTGAACTCTAGTCCCCAGTTCAGTCCCAGAGCCTTGCTTGGAGGATGATGCTATGCAATCTGTCTGCTTTTCAAACAAAATTGGGAATGAGGAACATTCCTCTGACTGTCTCAGCACTTCTTTCAATTAGCATTTGTTTCTCCTTTAGTATGGATCCCTTGAGTTTAACATCCCTGCATTCCATATTTTTGATTGCACAGGCATTTCTTTATTAAAAAAGGGAATGGGCTCTCCATGCTAGCCTTTTACTAATTATCACTTGTTTTCCAGATAAATAAATATTTGATCAATTGCATTAGTGGTCTGATTATAAATTGTCTTTCAGGCTTTACCTCAGAATACTAGAATAATATCTAATAGTAGTTTCCGAGGGACATTGCCAACTTGAAACTGGGTAATTTTTAATACATTAAAAGCACTGTACATAAAACAGCAAATCATAAAGCCTTATTCAAAAATTTGCATTTTAATTACCCTATTAAGAAAAACAAAGTTCTGTGGTGGTTTTTGGGATTTTTCCTTTAATTTTCCTATGCTGAGGAATGAGTCCCAGAGAAGTAGGGGAAAGTGGAACTAAGTTCTGTAACAGAAAGAGTAGATTGAGTGATACAAAACTCAAGGGAACAAAACTTCAAAAAATAGAGCAAAATACACTTTTCCTCCTAATTCCCTTGAGTTGCAATAACTTTACTTACATTTTAATAAGATTTATATAAAAATCAATCTAATTTTTAAGTTGACATGCCTTAAAATCTATGCATATGGCAAAAGAAAGAGAGAGAAAATCTAAAGTTTTCATCATGGCACGTAGACAGCATTTAGGTTTTGATCCTTCTGCCAATGAAATCAGTTGCAAAACTGCTGCCAGATTCCCACGAGGGAGTCAATTCCTTTAGAAGTAACAGCAGCAACAAGGCTCGTCACAATCTGCACCCACCACAACACCCCTCCCTGCCAGACCACCAACCTTCCCCAAGGGTGCGGCTGCTGGGGTGGGGTTTGGGGGCAGGGGCGCTGAGTTTCTGGCTCTTGGTGCTCTTTTCCCTTCACAGCACTCCGTTCCTGACTGAGACAGCCTGGCCTTTAGCAGGCATTGATCTCCCATCTCGAGGCCAGCCAAGGTGGACACCTTTGCTTCTGAAACGATGCCCTGCCGCAGGCACCAGAGGAGAATTCAATTTCCAGCTCCGAGCACATACGACGGCAGAACTCCTCCACAATTAGGATGATGGTTGTTATTATTCTACTTTTATTAAGCAAGCTCCAGCCTCTGCTTTCCAGTCTTAGCTTTTACTTACAGTAATCAATTTTTCAGTATAACTGGCTGTAATTGTTAGCCAGATATTGAGCCTTCATGGTGCTTAGACAGAGCATGTTACTGCGAAGCATCTTCCCCATACTTCTCAGACAGATGGGTAATAATACTATACATTAATACCTCCACACTGGTTTATGTGTGTTTGACCACAGCGCTGGCATAATTATTTTTCCTCAGTAAAAGCTATTAGAGATCTATTTGGTAGGTTTTACGATCAATAGCTCCTGTGATATTTGTGTAGCAGGCCCAGAATAATCAATTGAAGGTCATATAAAGTAAATTACCATCCTCCTATAATGATTCTTTTTTCTAGATGAGAATGGGTTTTATTATTTCATCAGGAGAGCCCTCTCAATGTGTGCTTCTTTTTTTTTTTTCTTTCTTGAGAGAGAGAAATAAATGTTGTGGGTGTATTTTGAAATGTGGTATTAATGTCTATTATCTAAATTTATATTACTAGATTATTGAATTAGTGGATGCCAACATGTGGAATAATTTTATGTGCTTGGTGACACGATAAATAGCCAGTTGTGAGAGTATCCTGGCCCATATGTTGTTGCAGGTGACTTAGCTAAAGCCATTTCTCAGTAGATTTAACACTGATCAGGCACTGCTCTGGATACAGGGGGTCACTGCTTGGTCACAGAGCCACAGCCCTGAGTCCTGGAGGGGCAATTTCCCCCCCATGCTGCTCTGCCAAGGCGTTTTCTCTGTTTCTCCCCAACACAGTCTCCAATGCCCATAAAAGCACAGCCCAGCCCCAGCTCTTCTCTCAGACCTCTGCCTCCTTATTTCAGTTACAAAGTGCTGGAAGTGGGGAGGGAAGTTTAGCAATGTGGGAGATCCCTGAGAGCTCCCATCTCCTTCCCCACTGACCAGAAGGAGATGCCTGTGGATACTCTTGACCTTGGCCTCCCAACAAGGCAAGGGCTGTTTTGGAGATGGAAACACAATTGCACAAACATACTTTTCCTTTCCAATGGACTATGTGTGTGGTCACAGTCAGTTGGATGAATTTTAATTTCCAACTGACTCCCATCACACATGAGATAAGCTGGAGCTCATAAATGTGGCATTTGTACAGTTTATCTTCTTATTTAGTACTAAAAGGTGGCTAGGGGACTCTTTGTTCCCTTTTGTCTGAAAATCTTTGCAGTCCTAAATTTAGTCCCTGGAAGGCTGCTGCCTTTCCCATGAACAAAACTAGTTCTGATATTTTTAGGAAGGCACCAACTTCTTTGAAATAGAGCTACCTACCCTCATGTGACCCCCTGTCACCACCATATTTGAGTAACTCATGAAGATCAATTAAATCACTTCTCCTAAAAAAACCCCCATGAAGTATAGTAGCATTGCATGAGTGCTCCAAAGAGGTGAAAGAAGGATGTTTAAATGAACAATTTCCAGCAAGGAATGTTGTTTCATCAAAAATATTTATTAAAAAAGGCAAACATGAACTATTAGGGCCAGGGAAACTGAGGCACGAGGGAATTAAAATAAATTTCTTGCTTTTATATGAAATGGCTTGTGGTTGAAACAGTCACTGAACAAAAACTTTTACAGCCTCCAGCTGGGTATTTCATTCACTGGACCAGCCCTCCTTTCCAGGAAAAGGAAGTCACATTTCAAAGTAATTATAGTGAAAAGACCCCAAGTCCCTCAGTGTTGCAAAAGACTGCCCAGAAGCTATTTAACATGAATGATTTTAATCTCTTTTTTTCCTTGCCTGGAAATTATTGGTGAATGTTAACACAGAAACAACCACAACTGGACATTTAGAGGTGATAAAGTGAAAACAGTTGGGAAAAGGACAGAGCTCAAGGAATAGGTGCCAGGCTGAGCAGGTTTGAATACCCACTCATCTACTCTACCTGCCACCACCCTCTTGCAGGATGAAGGAGTCCCTGCAATCTGGGTGCTTTCCTCTCACGCATCAGCAAGAAGAGATCCCACAATCTCTGTCCTTCAATACTGAATTCTCCTACCCAGGGTGACTGTTTCAGCAGAGCTTTGCAAGGTTATGATGATGGCAAAAAAAAAGGGACATTTATTCCCAATGACATGAATGAATAGTTATTCTTTTTGGCTGAAGCATAAAGACCTCTTGAGACTGCTTTTTCTATAGGCTGAGGGTGAGTGCTGCTGTGTGTGTGGCATCTGGGCAGCAAGGTGCATTGCTCTGCAGCAGGAGGGTCTTTGTGCTGAGCCACAGCCGTGGTCAAAACGGCTGAGGGAACTTTGCAGAGAGGAGGATTGCTCAGCTGGATGCCGCCCTAGGAAAGTAATAAGGCAAAAGGGTGGAAATACAGCTTCTATTCCTCAGCCAGGAGGAAACAAATGGGGCAGTCTCACACCTACCTGTAAGACTTAATGGAACAGAGGTTAAGACAAGGCATAAGAAGCTTATAGCTCCTTGTCCTGCTGCAGATGTTCTCACTGACCAGGACACCACTCAGTGCCTTAGTTTCCCCGGATGTACAAGGAATATAAAAACACCCTGGAGAAAGAAAAGCCTTAATGCCTTCAAGGACTGCAGTGTCAGCATCCGTGTGGCTCCATTTGGAAACACTGCTTCTCAGAAAGAACAATGGAAATCCCGAGCAGCTGAGCTCCAGTTGCACAGCAAAACTCATTACAATATCCCTGTATTTATTTCCAGCTGCATGGCCAAGTGGACCCAAGGGCAACCTAACAGAGAGGAAAAAGGCCTAACATAACATCAAAGCGGCTCAAAACCCGGGTGGATTGCCATTTCATCAGTGCTGTGTGACATCACTTTCCACATGACATCAGTCAATGACCCTCTTCCCCTCCACCTCCACCCCCGCCTCCAATTTCTTTTTAAAAAGATGATGAAGCTGCTTGAAGTTCAGCAGAAGTTTGGACGGGGGGGTGGAAGAAAAACAGGCTCTGTATCCCTTCAGCTGAATATAACCCAATGTGCTACACAAACAATATTAACCAAAACAAAGCTAGCAGGAAACGTTTGCACACAGCATCTGTTATGATCACATAACCACCAGACAGATGTTTAATCCCAACTGCTAACATAAGATCATTTGTATGTTTGAAGAGGGAGAGATCCCATTTGGGTTCTTTCCCTTTTATTTATTTCTTTCCTAAAGGGGAAAAAAAATAATAAAGGGAGGGTGATTTTCTCAGCTGTGGGAAGCAATTTTGTTTTGTTATTGTTCTCTTTCTCCCCACTTTCACCATCAGCTGCAGAAAGGGAAGGAGCTGTTGCAGCCTCTCGCAAAGAAGGGAGCCTGAAAATTGTGTGGCCTGGTAGCGGAGCTCCACACGATCCTTTTCCATCTTAAGGGACCAGAGCTGGGTTTCTCAGAGGGCTCATTAAATAATTCTGGTCCAATGAGGCAAAAAGGGAGGCCACACATGAAACAAGTATGGTGGTCTCAGCCAAGTTCCCGGGGAGCCGTGCCGCGGTTTCCCAGCACCACCCCGGATTCCCTCCGCCCCTGGAAATTTCATCTACAAAAGTGAAAACAAACTCATTAGCTCTACGTAGCTCTGCAAGGGTCACAAAAAGATGTCAGCTTTTTGTGTGGCCTTTTTTTTTCCATTTAGCAAACAGCCAGACACCTACAAAGGGAAAAGAGGGTTTGAGCTCTTCAGCTGTGCTGAGGGATTATTTTACTTTTAATGATACCGGGAGGATTCAATGGAGATTTATGCAGATAGGAGAGATTATTAATAACACATTGCACTTCTATAGCACCTTCCATTCAGGGTTTCTCAAAGAACTTTCCAATCTGGAATGAATTGGTCTTTACACGCCCCTGGTGAGTGGAGTAACTGTCATTAGATTAGGAGGTAACTACTGCCGTAATGAAAAATCAACCAGGGTATAAAATGTAAGTGGGATACCAGGCAGTGCTGGTCTCAGGACCTTGCTCTTCCAGAGATCATACATGACCATAGGGAAACCACTGAATTTCTCATTGTTTTAGGCCCCAGACAGCAAAACTATTTTTATTCAGAAGCAAGGATCACGGTTTTGGGTGTTTTTTTTGTTGTTGGTTTTGTTTTGTTTTTTTTTTTTTTTCTCTTGGGTGTTTGGATGATACAACATGACCATTTTAACAGATAGCACTTACAGGGGTGGTATAAGGAAACTGAGGCACAAATGTGAGTGATGAACTATCTCTATTTCCAGTCACTACTGAATCAGGAAAGAAAAACTTCAATTCTGACTCCTGGTCCTTTTTTAGGTACAAAACTCACTTTCTTCCACCTTGCAAATGTAGAAGACCTGTGAATGTTAAAAAGAAAAGTGAATCTCTTCCAGCACCTTAATATTCTCCTGCTGTCACTGGTTATCAACTATAGGATTATAAGAGAAAATAAAAGCCAAAGTTTCCCAAGGCTGGAAAATAATAGCTTTACTGTGCCTTATTAAGGTAAATAGTAGTAGGCCAGAGAAGTAGTAGATTCTTGCATGTTGAATGAAAAAAAAATTAAAAAAAAGAGGGGAGAGGAGAAATGAAAAGAGCATATCCAGCTAAAATAAGAAGGGGTTAACAATTTTCAGGCCTTTCTGCTGTGTGTGTGTTTGCACGGTGCACAGCAGAAATGCATTCACCTATGACATCCTTTGGCAAAAAAAAAAAAAAAAACAAAAAAAAAAGAAAAAAAGAGAGAGGAAAAAAAAAAAAAAAAGGCTACATCCCACAGTGAGGACAGTTGTCCCTACAGATTAGGAATATCCATCTTAATGTGCAACTTCCCCTGCACGGGTCAAAATTGCCAACAACTTTAATGGGAGAAAATGCTCTGTTGACTGATTCATTTCCACGTTTTGTTCCTGCTGCTAGACGGGATATCCTGTAAGGTGGCGAAAAGGGAGGGAAAGCCGGCACTATATCAGTTTATGATTGACCATTATTATTATTATTGTTGTCGAGAAAAATTTTTTTTTTTTACTCTGTTTTAAAGTTTGGTGTTCCATTTGTCTGCTGCAATTCTCGTAATTTTTTTTTTTTTTTTTTTTTTTTTCTTCAAGAGGTAACAAATCATATCTCCGGGCTTGAACAGAGACGCCCCAGCTTTGGCAGACAATAATAATGATATATTAAGAAACTCTGCCTTGGATCTCTGTGCAATCTTCTTCCTGCTTTTCCCATAGATGTTTTACAGTCTCAACAGTGCCTTCAGATATTCAGGTAGCTAGCTGCATGCTGCTTGGTAGGGTAGCTGCTGTCCAAGTGCTTTATACACTCCTCCTGTGCCGGGTCACAGGGACAGAAGGGATACATCCAGGAATCAAAATAATGAGAAGAAAAGTCCAGGCAGGCTCTAGTCCACAGAGCAGCACAGCTGTGCTAGCTCAGTACCCACCTGGGAGATCATATAACGCTTCCAGCACCTGCTGGGGCATGGCTGGGTCAGGTCAGGGAGTGCCTCTGGTCCTTCACTTCATGCATGCAGCTCTTACTGGAGGATTGCATGCCCCAGCCCCAGCAAGGGCCAGACAAAGCTGTCATAGTACCTGTGAATTTGCATGGTGGAGAGGCTGCTGTGCCATGGAGGCTGTCTCATGAGCACTCTTCCTCCACTGCTCCATGTTACTAGTTTGTCCCCTGTCCTGTGGATAACTCTGTTGTGCTCAAATATACGT